>JANZLQ010000079.1:35234815-35326557 GCA_026212715.1 Elanus axillaris
TTCACACTCAGGCTTTCCAGTTCATCCAAAACTAAACTGATAAAAAATACTTTTTTTTTTTCTTCATCTTTGAATCTCCAGATTATCCCTTTGGGATCCCCTTCACTAGTGGAAATCTAAAATGCTGCATTGTGTAACTCTCCTGTTCCCTCTTAAAGAATTTCATGTCCTAACTGCTGTTAAAGTCATGAACAACTAAATTTGCCAGTAGCACCACTGCATGCCAATAGCACTAAGATTCTGAAACCTCAGCTCTGGCCAGGAACAGAAACAGAAGTTAAAATCTTGAAAAGTTCATGAACTGATAGTGTGGCAAATACACCAAAATAGAGCAATTAAAAATTATCTTACTTTTTATTCACAAAACATGTTTTATTTTGAAGGTTCTTACTTTTCAATTATATCTTAACAAAAGTTTCGAAGTATGTCATTTATAAAGTCTACACCCCATATGCTTTAAAAGGTTCTTTGCTTTAAAAAAAAAAATTAAAATAAACATTTTAACCACACAGATCATCAGAACAAATCTGTCCTTGAAAGCAATTTCATTTTCCAAAGAGTCCTCTCTAGTGAAAAAAGTCAGCATTTCTCTTTTTCGAGTTTACCACACTTGGCTTTCCTCCTCCAGCTTGGCAAGATACTAATGGCTTCAAAAATACTTAGTCTTCTCCTATTTATAAATATTATTTATCATTTATTTATCATTTTAGGGCTTCCCAAGACACTACGGCTTAACCTTGCCCAGGTGAACAATGTCGATGAATATACTGCTGAAACTTGTACCCACTATCCCTGCCTTATGATTTTCCCCAAGTTCCTAGGGTTGAAATTTAGGTTGTGAGCTCTTTGCAGGGACACTGAGCCTTCCCATCCAGGATCGACTCAGCCTCAGTGGGGGAGCTGCACAGACTTACTATGGCCACCACCTTCCTATGCACCAGCCAGTGTTGATGGGGACACAGCCCACCATTTTAACAGCCATAGTAAATGTGAGTCTGATGTTGTGTGTAAAGTGTTGATGTTTCCTCTCAGTGCTATAAAATAGCAAAATATTTCTCTTATTGTTCTTATAGTTAATAAAAAGATAATATACTTCAGATGATTCTTTGAACTTTATTGTTATATTCCACTGGATAACTTCCAAAGTAATTGTGGACTTGTGATTTTCTTTCCATCTGAAGATTTCACACTTCCTTTTTTCCCCTTCAAAAATCTCTTTCAGGGCACATATTTGCTCCTTTCACCTGCATCCAGTGATTCCTTCCCCAGCTTGAAGTCTTTCAAGCTCTCAGTTCTCTCCCTAGACTTACCCAAACTCCTACGGGAACCATGATGAAAACTAACACTAAAAGGAAAACAGATTAACCATGGCAGCCTGGAGTTCCCACCATGCCATCTGCTCTTTCAGAGTCCCATAGCTCTCAGGAGGGAATTAACTTTTGAGTGGAGTGAGCACTGATGATTCATGAGACACTTGGGGTGTCTCAGCCCTGACAGGCCAGCTGCTAGGAAGGGAATGTGTGAACTTGATGATGTTTAGGGAAGATGACTCGGAGCTGCAAGGCCAGACCTGGGGCTGATGCTCAGCCCTGCCATCCCCGTGGAGAAGACACTGCACAGCATGACTCAGCCCAGTCCTGTTCTTCAATGTGTGCTCCTGTTACATCTCCAGGCTCATGTGATCCTGATGCAATTCCAATTACATCACCCACATCATGTAACAGCTCAGCAAAATGACCTATGACAACAGTAAAGAGAGCTAAAGCAAAAAAAAAAAGAAGTAGATTTCCATTTTTAGTCACCCATAAGGAACTTTTGAGTTTAACTTGAAATATACCAGGACAAGTCTCCTGTGCAAGCCAGGCTATGCTACTGTTTTGTGATAGTAAGGATATGTGACTATTAACCTCCACTCCTACTTACATATTCTTTGGCTTGTATTCTTTGTTTTTCAGTTTAAAGTTATCTGAGGGGATGTTGGGGAGATAAGAGTGGTTTAGGATTAACCCCACTGCTGCAGCCCCCATGCTGCAGCAGGACCGACTCCCTCCATGTTCAGAACAACTATAATGACCTGGAATGGGAAGCAGATTGGGTTAGGGCTCTCCCTAGACCACAAAAGCAAAGTACTTAATGAAAAATCCTTCTGGTATAGATTAATTCTCTTTAAGAATGTGCATGATTTTGTCTGCATACCCTTTTTTATTTTTTGGTTTTAAGCCATAAGCCATACCATAAATGGACCTCTTTCCATCACTGGGCTTTGGATCAGGCTTGATAACAAGTTAAAATCAGGAAGGGCAAACTTTCTGCATGTTTTAAACCCACCTCAAAAACACAAGATCTGGGTGTCCTGGACCAAATATTGCTCCTTTTATTCGTAACAGCAAGGCCATGAATTTCAAAGCAATTAATTGAGCCAATAAATTCACAGGCTTTGGCCAGAGAAGCTGTTCAATGAATGACAACTTGGACCAAACTGTCCCTCAGTTTGCTGCATCTGATGCTGTAATTGCACCTAAGATAAATTATCTTGCTTAGCTAATAGACCTATCTCATTACTATGCTTGAGATGAAAACAGAAACTTTACACATGCATTAGGCCACACCTACCCCAAGCATTAGGCCACACCTACGCCAAGCATCCATATGACTGCATGCTATGTAATGGCTTGTAAATAAAACCATAGACATCTTCAAGACATTAAATGCATTTATTGAGTTGACAGGATATGCATCTTCAGAACAACTTTACTTGACAATAGTCTTCATGGGACTAATTAGCTATTCTTTCCACTAGAAGTAACAATTCCCTTGCAAATTTTCTAATTAAATCTGCAGCTGCTTGGAAGAGTATTAGCACAGCAAAGATTTCCTCTAAGCAGGCCTACTGGGAGCCTGCCAGTGACCTTACCCTAGTTGTCAGCTGAACCAAGGACTATGTAACATATTATGCAATCCTAATGAAATCACCCTTGTGCCTGCTCACAAGGAAGCACAAGCCCTGATGAGGGTAAAAGTCAGGGAGAAAACACCTGCAGTTCCTTACTGGGTAATAGAGCCTTTTCTATCCTTTTCCTAAGAAAAGAGAGAGATGCAGGAAAAATGTCAGACTTGGTACAGACAGGGACTTGTTTGGGCTTTTTTTTACACAGAGAAGCTTTACTTAAATTCAGCATAAGTAAACATGGTCCTGCTCACTCTGACCTCTAGGCTTCTCAGCAAGAGCCAGAGGTAGGGGGAGCCAGTGGAGGTGTACAACATCTTGGAAAACAGGCTGTCACTCTCAACATTTTGTCCACCAATAAAGAAAAAAACCAATGTATCCAGCTGTCTCAGCCCATTGCAAGTCTTCATGAGTAACAGAGCCAAAACCCTACAAATCAGATAGGATAAGCAACTGGTCTAGTTTCAGTAGTAATGCTCTGATAGTCTATGAAAGAATGACCCCTGCTTTTATTTAGTTCTTTTAATCACTAGACCTGCAAACCCCACATTGATTTGATGACCTGGAGAAAAAACACACCAATTTTTCAGAAGATGTTAGCACAAATTTGGCATCTTTCCTGTGTGTGCTTTTTTGCTGAAACTTATTGATAACATGGCGACATAGGTATTAATAGCTGTATCTAGATGTATAGTGAAATTTCTGGTTCATCTTAAAAATGAGATTAACCGAAAACATATTAATGAGGAAATTTACTATTCACAGCTCTGAGCACACATTAAGTTATATATATTACATTATCCATGTCTTTCTATGGGTATACATAAATCCGTAGACTCTGTTCTGCTGCACCCTGCAGTCAGCAGGGAACCTCAAGCAAACCACTGATGAGATTGCAGAGTGCAAATTCTCGTACTTGGGTGGCATCCATATAGTCCTCAAACAGGGAGAGAAGGACCATTAAATAGATAACAGACCTCTGAACAAGCTTCTATCTGTTTTATTTTTCTTAGAAGCGATGGGGTGGGAAAATTCTTAGCATAGAAGAAAGGACTGCAAGGGATATCAAAAAAAGTTGCCAGTGAGGGGGACCATCAATAATGACAAAAGTGTGTGTATTGATCTGTGAATCCACAGCTGTCATCTCCAGTATGCAATTTTGTTTCATTTGTTTCAGAGGCATTAATTCTAAGCCAGGGGATCCTGCAGACCATCTCCTCTCTTCTTCCAGGGGTAAAGACATTTGTAACATTCTTATAATAACCTCAGTGATGCCTCAGCCCTCTCAAGATGTTGGACAGCTAATTGTCTCATTCCGGTTATAAGACCTTCCTGGCAGTAAGACTTCCCTAGTACTTGCTGCTTTCAAGTACCTACTACAATTTTAGCTCATTTTCTAGCAAAAGCAGGCCTGAAGAACAGATTCATTCCTTCTTTCCTGAAGTTACCTTCTATGTGCTTGAAGATTGTTATCAGGTTTTCCTTCAGTTTTTTTTCCGTCTCGACTACACAAGTTGCAAAGCTAATCACAAAGCAGCTAATCAGTACATTTTGAACCTGGTTTCCCATCAGCTGAGCACTCACTTTGGAGCAGTTTTACCAGATTCTGTCCCCTCAGCTTGTCTATCAGGATGTCACCTGGGTGTCAAGCAGTCCTACTAAGATCGAGAAAGCTGACTACTCCACACAAGGCATGTCACGCTGTCAGGGCAGGAAATTAGATTTGAAATTGTATGCCCTGAGCAAATTCATTTTGGCTGTTACTCATCCCCATATTTATCTTCTTGGTATTTTCAAACAGTTTGACTATTTGTTCCAGTACTTTTCCCGGAATTGAAATTATAGTCAGAGCCAATAATGTCAGTCTCCTCCTCTTTCTGTTTTTTAAAGCTATGCACTATCCTTACTAGTAAAGTTCCCTGACTTCCTGGGGCAAGGACAGGAGACATTTCTGAAGGTGATGGTTCTGCGCTGGCCTCAGCCAGTCCTCCAGGTTCAGGTCAGGTCCAGACAAACTGGAAATCTCTGCCTTAGCTAAATATTCTCTATTTTATTCTGTCCTCGACTCTTAATTCTTTACTGCTGAGTCAGCTGGCCTTTCGAGTAAAGAGTGAACCGTAACAAGCATCAAATATTTCAGTTTTCTCAGCACCATCTAGCTTTTCCTTCCCACCCAGTGACAGATTGCAGCTTCTCTCACTCTGCCTCTTACTAGCACTGCCCTTATAGAAGGCTGCTAGGTACTCTCTCCTATCTTGGTGCACAGCTTGACCATCTTTAATTTATCCTCACCTCTTCATGCTTTTCCCTCATACCCATTCTTAGTAGCCTAAAACAGCTTGTACCTCCTGTATCTCCCGTTTTATAGTAAAGATTTAGATGATCTACTTGTCTCACTTTCCAACCTCCCACACTGGCTTAGGTTGAACCTGCACCTTCAACATATTCCCCTTACAGGACTACCAGCTCTCCTGAATATTTCTGTTTTCCCCTTTAAACACATTTCCTATGGGATCTTTTCTGTATATATTCCAAGCTCACTATCATCTGGCTTTCTAAAAGTCTGTTGATTTTGCCTTCTTATTTTACCTCTCCCATAAGTCATTCTTTTGCCAATCATTCTCACCCAAAATGCTGGCATGTTCCTGTTCTCCAGTAGTTCTTCCCTCTCGATTGCAGTGACACCTAAAAGAGATGTCCCTTTTGGTGCTTTATCTATTTTTCATGTCAAGGAGTTCTCAGACATAGAATATAGTTAATGATGCTATAACCTATACCCCACTGTACTTCAGTGAATTGATTCTTATCCCTCCCACATCAGCTACCACTCACCCTACAACCCACACCAAACTAAAGGCCTTTCAGCATCTCACCATGCAAAAACCTCCCCATTAACTTCAGGATAGTTCCAAAACCATATTAGTCTGAGATAGCCAAATTAGCCTCATGACACCTTTGTTCATTATACATGTCTACTGGCCCAAATTTGGCTATGTTTTACAGTAACACTGTGACAAATACCTTTGCCTTCAAAGGCGTTGAGCTGTGGGTGTCAACAACACCAGCAGAGATTGGAGCGGTATTTGGTACACCTGTACCTCTTTGGCAGGGCCGGGGCTCTGTTGGTTACTAAAAACTGCAAAAATGAGGTGTCTATGAGACTGCAGTTCTCAAAGTTGTATTATCCATGTACTTCTGGGATACACTAGTGAACCAGAGTGTAAAATCCAAGCTAACTGACACTGTCACAAGTCTGTGTATCTTACATAAGCGCTAGAGCCTGTGTACATGTATTTCCTCTCCTTCTGATGTGGTTACAGGCTTTAAAGTTGTGCCTTTTGACTGACTGTGTCTTTAAAGCTGTGTCTTTAGTCAATTGGAAACAGGCCTGATGCTGCAAAGTGAGTTCTCATTTGCAAACCTCAGTCCAGTTGAAGTGGATTGTGCTTTCTTAGGAGAGTGGTAGATAAACAGACATCAAACACAGACTGAGAACGGCTCTGGTGCATTTCTGAAAACCAGCAAATTGAGATCTCCTACCTCCCCACAAATGGGGAAATAAAAGTTGCGGGAACCGAAATTGCAAATTCATATGTTGTGGTAAGACTTCAAGGAATATACTCATACAGTCATTTTTCTTCAGTATAAAAAGCGGCGGGGTTTTGGCTAACAATGAGAAAACATCAAGTTATTCCAGTTTGTGTTTTTTCATACTTCAAAAAAACCCAGCCTGCCATTTCTATTTTTTATTAGTACTGGTCTGCACATGTGTTAAAATTTACCATTTAGCTCAAACATAACAGTGGACGTCATGAGAAAAATCAGTCTTATCTCCAAGAGCTAGTGAGATTTGAGAGATTATTGTAAACTCAAAAAAAAGTAAATTGATTTTTTGTCACCTTGTTCAGATTTTCAAGAGGACTTATTTATAATGACTCGCTCAAGCACCACAAATCATGCTTTACTAGATAGCTACTTTCATGTCCTTTTGTTAGTTATATTTAGTTCTCATGCATTCATTTTCTGAATAATCTTAAACAAAGGCTGCTTCATTTGTAGCCGTTCCTCCTTGGACTATATAAAAATTGTCAGGCTGAGCAAAATATCAAGGCCCTGCAATACATCAGTTTGTCTAAATAACTACTCCTTTTCCCTGAACACTGAAGCAATGGTTTGCCAATACCCCCTCAGAAGGGTAGAAAATGGCATCTCTAAAAGCGCCAGGTACAGTAGCTGGCTGTTTCCAGGAGGTGGGTGGTCCAGCATCCCTGGAAACTGAATGGAAACTGCAAGCCCACACCTCAGAAACTCTGCTGGTGAACCAAAGCATTCAACAGCTTAGAGGGGTGCCTCAGAAATGGAGCAAAGGGGCAGCTTCTCCCTGGAAGACACCAGCCAGGCTGGCCGTGGCATACAGGTAACACGTGGCAGGCTTGTCCCCAGCACTACCATCTGGTGTCACGCAGCAGCAGGGGAATTTAGATAATTAATGAATGAAAACTTCCTTTAAAGGTTCCTGTAGTGCTTTTTTCTTCTCCAGCCAAAGTAAGTTTATTAACTCCAGCGACCTGGCCAGATGCCAGTTTGGAAACTACCCCATCATCTGACTGGTGTTCTCTCTGCAGAGTCAACCGCATGCAGAAAACTTAATTTTGTGCTCTAGACCCTGATCCTGGAAAGTTATCTGCTTATGCAGATGCTGAGTTTGCACCAGGAACTAATGAGGTAAATGGAGTGTAGCACAGCTGTGAGGATCTACAAGGGCTGGTTTTCTTTCAGAGGCAGGGTGTGTGGGGGCTGCATGAGGCACCTCTGCCATGTTCCCTTTAGCAGTCATGGTGGTCATCTTTTGTCCTCAAAAGTACTGCATTTCATTGCTGGATAAGTTGATTCCTTTGCAATAACCCTGAAAAACAACCCCTCAAATGAGAGGCAGCATCACCTTTCTATTTGACAATGGTAATACTAAACACACTCTGCCATTCTTACACTGACTACACTTTCCTCATGACAAAAGGTTTGACATGCAAAAGTTGATGCATTACCTTCTATTACTACAACCTTAATTCCCGCACATTAGGATTCATATCACTTTAGAGAGCTGCTACTTTTTGACAGTGTCACTTTAATTCTACACTTGAAGCTTGTTGGCACTTTCATAATTTTTCTTTTCTTTTTATTACGTGGCTTCAGAAATTACATTCAACAAACCTATCTAATATGTTTTTACTTACTGCACAGAGCAGCAGGACAATACTTTTTTTCTGCATTTCAAGTGCAAACAAACACTCCAAACTATCTAGAACTAAACATAATACTTTGCAGAAAAGATGCATGCCATCTTGCCTTCTGAGGATGAAATTTGCACTCGGAATTCTGCAAGTACCAATCAAAACACTCACGCATTACTGCAACAATAGCTTTCCTTTAGGAGTGGGGCTATTAAAATTTGCCCAGGCATTGTGCCTTTGTAATGAGACCCTGGATCCAGGTCCCAGCGTTTCACTTGAGACTGATGGGATGTCCCAGAAGCTTCCCTGCCATGCACCCACCGGTAGTACTGTGCCAATGGCGGGGGAGAGGTAATCCACCTCCTTCTCCCTCTGTGGCACATGGCCACAGGGAATGCTTTGCCACTAGGGCAAAAAACACATGTAGAGAATGAAACCTCACTGCAGGCTGCAGAAATAAGTGAGACCCAATTTTGATTTGAGCTTGTTTATTCTCTAAAGCTTGCTGCTCCTGAAGGTGAACTCCAGGACAGGTACAGAGAGTGCTGCTCCAGCTGGTCTGGACAATCTGCCAGTGCACTCCCCTCTGAAAGGCATGCTGTTACCCCGTCCCACTGTCACCCTGTTCCTTCATGGCTCCTATTCACAGAGTACCAGCAATGCACATGCAAATATGAGGCATGAAGAAATGTCACTTGAACACTAGCTGAAATCATCAAGCTCCTTCAAACATTCAAATGTAAGAAATAAAGATATTTGGCTGCAGATCGCAGTGCTTAGTGAAGAGAAAACCTTTTGGGCAAACATCATCTGATCACAAAGTGAAGTTAGTGGTCTGTAAATGATGCTTTATGACCCAGGGGGTTCTATGTCTGCAAATAACGTATTTATATTTTAAGTGCTTAAAACTGTATGCTTACTTGACACAAAAATCAGTATTCCACATCAAAGAAAAACAAATACTATAATTTTGTAGTCATCTGTCTCACTGCAGAGAGGAAAATTTACTTTTACAAAGCAACAGCATATGGCATAGTCCCAGTTGAAAAAAGCATTCAGCAGCAGTGAGTGCAGTTTACCACATTGAGCTGCAGTTCATCACATGCCTACGACTATCACTTGCAGGGAGTGCATGAACATGTGCGTGCAGAGATATGGGATTACATTACCATGCCAAAAACTCAGCTAGCAACTGCACATCCTAGGAGCAATGTTGTGAACTCAGAGCTCTCCCCATCTCACTGCAGCTCCACATCCTGGACACTCCAGATACTCCCAAGCTAGCAGCATAAGAAGCCAGGAGCCAGCATGGGGAGTGTTAGTTTAGAGGCATGTATCTAAGATGTTCCTGTGGGTCTCTCTGACCATCAGAGTAAGGGAATCACCGGTGAAATCAATGTCACAGAACATAGGTATCTTGCAGGCAAAAGAAAATGCATACACAGGCATTTTTTACAAACACTGTAAACTAAGAAAATGTTCCTACTACTCAGACTTACACTTCAGAGCAAAATTCCAAGCTTTTGACAGAAAATCCAGTATTATTCTTTTTCCCAAACTGCAACTCCACAAAAAAGATTTTGACAGCTGCAGATTTCACACGTCAAAGGCACAAGCCCTGCTCTTACAGATGGATTGCACAGAAATATGCCTGTTGTTAAAAGACAGAAAATTAAAGGAACATTTAATCATGCAAAAACTCTGACAGGCTTCTTAGCCAGGGCTAATACCTTGAGTACATGTCCTGTAATAATTCCTGGACTTATACATTGGCTTACAGCAGATACCACAGAGATCTCAGGCAGAGGAAGGACATTAGCATAGTGGGGCCAACTATCTAGTTTAATAATAAGAAACATGATAATATTCTTCCCTGCCATAGAAGACTTACAGTAGCAATGCAAGCACACAATCATAAATAATTTCAATTATTGCATAAATAATCCCTTTGCAAGTCTATCTGAAATTGTATTTTGAAAAATTTCTTTTCATTTTAAGTGCTAAACCAGCAGCTATTTTTCATCTTTACAAAATAAATCAGCTCTAGAAATCTTTTTAAGATGAACATTCATTGGCAGCAACTTCCAACTACAAAGATCAGTCACTTAGAGATGATCAAAGAATTTAGTACAATTTTGTAAAAGCTGCCCTTCCCAAATTGGTAGATCAGTTAGGTGTTTGAACACTTTTAAAAATATGGGTCCTAGTCTGACTTTAGACATCATGAGCAGGAGTAGGTATATCTTTGTCTTCTCCTTGCAGATTTGCCCCTTACAATTCTGTAGGTTAGCTTTTATTCTCAGTTTGGTTTGAAAATTTAGTACATAATGGCAAGAACAAGGAAATCCCCATTAAAAAGAAAAGGAAAAAAAAAAAAAAAAGAAACTGGAAAGAAACCTTCCATAAGGGTTAAGGAAGTACTCATGAACATTTTTTGTTTTAAAAAGGAAATAATTAGGCCTCAATTGTTTTTATCAAAAACTAAAAATACCACTGCTTCTGCTTGCAAAGAGTTATTAAGAAATATTTGTGTGACCCTAAATTATCTGCAGTTACTAATGTAAAGCAGGCAGCCACATATACCACATTGTATAATATCACACAAGTGCCTGTCTCTTCTTACAAACTTAATATAAATGAATGCACACCTGCAGAATCAGAGCCTTCAGGTTTGGTTCATACTCCTCTGCACAGTACATCAGCAGTGCTTTTAGGCATGACATTAGGAAAAGAAACCCTATACCCCAAATTTCATGACCTAGAGTCAAATCAATCACAATTGTGTAGGCTCCAAGCAGCCACAGTTTTGATTTCAAATTACTGTGTGCACAGGCTTCAAATAAGACCCTTGTTTACTGCAGCAGATGTCAGCTAGTAGCTGTGTCAGGTTTACATTTCAGAGGGGCCTTTTCTATCACCTGTAGGGAAGAGGTTCTTGCAGATATCAGGGTGACAGCTTAGTCTGGGGTTTTGCCTTCCCTAAATGCACATATAGCCAGAGACAGTGTTTGTCAGATCAGAGATTTCCCCCAACAGCCCTTTCTTTTCTTCAGCCCTATCCAGATTTTTTCAGCACCCCCTGGTGCTTTGAATCAAAAATAAAACCTCTCCGGGATTCCCCCCCCCCAAGCCATAAATTCCCGAGCAGCCTTTTATGCAGAGGCTTCGGGGGCAATTTCTGACCAGATGGGAAGCCGGGATGGGGCTCAGCAGGCAGCTGCTGGTCCCTGTACCTGCAGGTCTGCAGGCATCGGGTTGCTGCCCTGCCAGTCACGCCACGCTTTTCCACGCTTCCTGCCACTTCAAACGGGGCCGTTGTGTGTTTGACAAGCAACATCAAACATAGCAGGTGAGTTTCCCTAAGCCACTCTCTTTGATAACCTCCTCTGAGTGCCTTCTGGCTCTTTATCCCGAATGAACACTCCTCTTCACCAGTGTGCAAAAACAATTTTTCCTTCACCTTTGGAGTCTAAATATTCCTATGATGTTTTGTTTTGTTTTGTTTTGTTTTGTTTTGTTTTGTTTTGTTTTGTTTTGTTTTTAAGGCTCAGAGGGTCAAGGCCAAAAGGAAATTAAGATAACAGTAACAATTGTTTCCTGGTGCTGCTCAGGGGGCATGAGACCTAAGGGTCTTAATGCTCCCATGGACATCAGTGCAAGCACTTGGACTGCGAACTTCAGCGGGAACAACTCCAGGCTCGTCTCTAATGGGCAGGTCTGTAACCACTTGCTTTCCTTACTTAACATCACTGACTGTTAGAGGAAAAGTTTGTGCATGAAGAAACTGGAGGAAGATGCCAGGTGATTTCAAAGAAATTACAACAGCATGTGTGCTTATTTCAGGTGCTTTCCTGGAGTGACACAAGCACTCATAGCAATCTGACACCCTGCGTCCTGCAGGAAGCCAGAAAGCTTTGCTCAGGAGGCCAAACAGGAATGGCAATGTGCCCAGATGGCCGTGTTTATAGAAACCCTTGAGAGCTGTTAACCTAGTGCACATGACTCCAAAAGCTGCCCTGCTGATCATCATGCCTCCTCCACGGAGGAAACAGCGCATGGCAGAACAGGCTTATAAAAATGGAGATAGTGCCTGCACTCCATACACAGAACATGACTGTGCAAATGACATTTTCCATGCCTATCTCATCTTTTGCTGAGGGAGCCATGCAGTTAGCAAGGCAAGAGGCTGGTCTTCATTTAGGGCCAGAAGGGGAATGCCATGACCCTGTCATGTTTGTATTCCCCATGGCTTGGCACAACTGAAATGGATGAGCACTGTCACCACTGTACAAGGAATTTTTGAAGTCATTCCTCACCCCATAGCCAGGCTAGTGATAAAAGCACAATCTCATTGAGTGACAGCCACCAAACCATTGGTGCTCCCACCACGCTATGAGCCGGGAAGCAGCTGACAGCACCTGAGCTGGTGTGACAGAGCGTAAGCCTGGCACAGAGCATGGCATGCACCACAGACCTCACCCCAGCTTGGCAAAGCTCTGTATCTGTCTCACCCATATCCACATTTCTGGCTGACATAAACCACTCCCTTCTAGCTAGAGTGAATGGTCTGAGATGAGGTATCACTTGTCATGCAGGTGATACCCAGAGAAATCCTTTCAGAAATACCTGCTGTCACTTTGACAACAGCTTCCAAGCTGACCAGAAGGAAGAAATGCATTTCCATCTTCATCAAATTTATTAAAATCAGGTGCTTATTTAGGAGGTACCTTCACAGACAAGTGAAATCTAGCCCTGATAGTTCACTACAGATAAGTCTTATGGGCAGCAAAGACCTCTTAAAGGAAAATTGGGGCGAGGGTTGACAGTAGTAGGATATTTCTGTGTGACCCCTAGGACCTGTTATTTTTATCTTTCCTAATGCTTCTTTAAAAGCTGCAGGAGTCTGGGGCTTCTCCTATGTTTCAGTGAAAACACTGCATATGTGCAGCTCATTTTATACAGGGAAAAAGGCAGTAAACAAGCAGGAAAAGGCAGGTGAAACATAGCCAATTCATTTAAACAAAAGTAATTCACTATCTAATGTAAGAGTATCTTAATGAGAAATGTGTGTTTTGCATCATTCCCCTGTTTAATCTCATAAAACTGAATATTTCATAACACGCTAAGGACAAAAATACACCATGACTTGCTTTATTTTGCTAATTAAAGGCAGTAGCATAGTTCCCATATCAAACACCAGAATGAACCAGCCAGGTGTTCATAAGGTAGTGAGTCCCCGCAGAAGTCAGCAGTGGGGCTAATTTAAGCACAGCAGCTCTAGAAGAGAGCATCATGTGTTCCCCTCAGCCACATCACAAGGAGCCTTGGGGGGCAGGCACGGCAGAGCCCCAATGCACCTTGCGAATCTCCAGGCCAAAGGAGAGAACCCTGCTGGCTCCTGGTCAGTCCCTGGGTTTTGCAATGGGATTAGGTACTGGCCACTGCAGACAGAGCTGCCCTCCTGCCACAGATCCCACCACAGCAGCAGTCACGCCGGCTGGTGGCTGCACAGCAGCAAGGCTGAGTGATAAAAAATTTCCTCTTGCTCTCACCCTGCAGTGATGCCCCCGTGCACTGGATTCAGCAGCAATGCTTCAGACTGTGGCACACAAGGAGGAGAATGGCTTCTTTCAGCTGAAATCAAATCAAGGCAGCTGTAGTAGTTGTGGCAATGATCTGGACGTATCTCCCCACCACCTGTTTCTCTGGAATTTCAAATTTGGAAGGTAGTGTAAATGATAGAAACCTGGTTGCTTCTTTTCTGGGATGTATTATATGTTTTTAGTAAGTCCCAGAACGCAACTGTTTAGAGGAATCACAAGCTAATGAACATTCAAATGCATGCATGTTACATGTTGCCTCCTGTCTCCCTGCACTTGCTCGACCTCCGAGTAGCAATATAACTTTTATATTCACAGCATCTCAGAAACCGACTCCAGACCCATAGCATCTGGCCTCCCATATCCTCTTGTATTTCCAAAGATATCAGTATCTTTCTTTTACACCAATCATTTAAAGAGGACTCATCACCTGCATTTTTTAATTGCTTGCAATGTATAAAGGATTATATATATAAAATCTATATTTTCTATATGCAGCTGAGAACCAATAATATCTACTTATCCACTGCTTTAGTATGAGGAAGAAAACTAAGTATTCCTTCAACATTTAATTTAGGGACTGAAAACTCCTTAAGCATTATAGAACACAGGGCCAAGCTTGCTCCACATGCCACAGTACCACATCAAGCCAGGCCCTGCCAGTGGAAATGCATGTGGTAAGTCAGGCTTAGATCCTGTGGCAGTGAAGCCTGGGCTCCTTTTCTTCTTCTTTTTGCCCCTCCTCCAGTCTGAACTTCTTCCCTTGTTTTCTAATGTGATGATCATTCTGGAGCATCCTGTAGATGGCTGAGTGATTGTCAGTGTTCCTCTGGCATGGGGAAGGTGCAGTCACCCCTCTGTTCAGCAAAGCCTGAATGCGCCTGAGAGTGTGGACATTTCTTCCTAGGGACAGAAGAGCTGGTAACTCTTCAGAAAAATTCTTTACTTTGATACCCACCCATGTATTTAAAAAAAAATTTCCTTTAAGCTGTCATTTCCACATCAATAATTTGTAACATTATCCTGAGTTAAAAATCCACTGTGACTAGTTAGCTATCTGCTTTTGTCCAACTGTCCCATTTTCACCTGTTTTAAAAGAAAATATGAAATACCTGTTCATAACACCAAGACAGTTGTGAGAAGAAGAAAACAATTATTAAAATGTTAATATTGGTTGTGTGCTAAGGAAATAATAACACAGCTGTGCCTCTGCAACACTGCTTGACATTTATTTGCACAGTACCTGATACAGCAGAAACACATCCCTTTTGGAATAATGGGACCCATTGATAGTCGTTGCACCAAAGGAAAATGCTGTGTATATTCCTGGCTCTTCTAACAGGTGGCTAAGAAGCAATGCCATTAGCATGGCAGAGTATTAGCAGCATTTGGAACTGGAACAAATGGGTTGATTAGCAAAGGGTAGTCACTTCAGAATCCTTTGTGTTCTTCACTGAAATTGGAGATTTTGATCCCTTGGAAAGCCAAGCACACTGCTGGATATTAAATGGTCATTATAATTCTACACCCGAGCCTTAAACACCAAGTCACTCCTGCTGTCAACACAAATTGTTTTGCCACAGGATAAGGGAGAGCAGGTATGCTTGAGGATGGGTCATAGGCTGTGGACATTCTTCCACAAAGCTTGTGCCCCTTCTTTCTCATAAACTTGAAATGAGAAGTTCAACAGGTTAAATCAGCTGAACCAATCCACTTACCCAGACATAAAAGGGATGAAATACTTCATACACTATTTGTATATGAAGGCATGACAGATGACATTCCGTAATTGAATGCAACTAACAGAGAAAAGTATCAGTTTGTTATACTGATAGTGCACTGTTTGTCTCCTTCTTCAAAAGTGTAATGAATCCTCACTCTGCCGTGCTGATCACCCTTCCTCATGAAAAACAATGTACTTTTGTACTAAATGATTTTCATATTCATAATCATCACTGAGTTTTACAGGGCAGGATGGCCATTTTCTTCAGGAGTGTCTTAACACTAAAATGATGTTAACAATCCTATTTCTAGTCACTAGAAGACAAATCTGAACTAAAGCAGGACTCATTTTCTGTTCTTTCCTTCTGTGTACTCCCTCAGGAATGAAGGGAACAGAGATTTGCATATGACAGTGACAGAAAGGTCTGGGGAAAGATAAAGGTTGCCATAAGCATGCACAACAAATGGAACAAAATAAGATGCACCAGCACTTGGGCTAGGACATGTAATTGAAGCATCACCTATTGTATTCACTGAGGAACACAGGACCTCTGAGGTGTGGCAGCAAGGCTTATTTTTATTGAGATTACCCTGCTGACACACATTTAACTGTTATAATCTTAAATTAATTCCCACTTAATTTTGCATTCTGTAGTTTTTATGTTTTTCTTGTATGCACACACAAATAAGCCACTGTTGCATAGCATCACTGGCACAGCATGACTAATCCATTTTTACCCTGGCAGTGGGCTCTGGTAAACTATAGTGTAAAGTCAGGTGGGGTTTACTCTCCCAGTCAGATATGTCACGTACTGGAAGGAAAATATCACACTGCACTTATGAAGTTCTCATTCTGTCAGCTTTTCTTTTGCTGTCATTAAAAGGTAAGAAGAAAATTGTTGGTGAGGAGTGATGCAGACTCTAGAAGAGAAACCCCCATAAGTTCTCACAGAAAAGGTTTCTCAGCTTTGCTTCAAAGGAAACGATTCATCTGACATTCATTGTTCATGCACAGTATCTGGGTACTGATCTGATCCCTGCGTGAGGTACCCTGCAGATCTTTTAATTATAATCTATTTTAAGTTAATAATGTTTTGCCTATCCTCATGAAGTTTCTTAGGATTTTGCATATTTGTTAACTTACAGCACAAACACTGCTGACAGATGTTTTCTCCCATCATTCTTCCCAAAACTGCTGTGTTGGATTTTGTGACATTCAGATTTGATGCAACCAGTCTGAGAAGAACAAAAGTGATTTTAGAGGTAATTATGGCTTATAAGGACTTACATAACTCCATTCCTACCACCAGGATACAGGCACTCTTACAAAGGGGTCTCCTCATTCAGTTGGCCTCAAAAAGAGACATCATTTTTTTCTACCACTAAGAAACACACATTGCAAATTTGAGTTACCATAGAAGAAAAAAAGGAGAGAAAAAATAATAGCTAGGTTTCAAAAATCAGAATCTCCTCAGCTGTGGAGGTAAAGTGGTGCATTGATTTTCATTTGAAAGTATTTTATTGTTATAAAGTATATTATTGTAAGTATTTTATTGGAAGTGTTTTGTTGGTTTTGAAAGTACTTTATTGTTGCAAACAGCTTTTAAGTGTCAAAATTAACTTCACCTGTGGCAAGTACACATTCATTATGTGCTTGCCTTAACAGGGTGTTTCAGTACATGCACATGCAGTGAGTTTGCATTTGTGCATAAAAAAAAATACAGTGCCGACACTGTCTAAGTTCAAGCACATATCCCGTAAATTGTTTATTTCTCATGGCTCTGTGTACACAAGGACACGTGAACTCCCTTTCAAACTCCAGAAAGCACCTTACACACTCTGGGTGGGATACTGTTGCAGAAACATAGGCACCTAACATTTTTTTAGACTTTGGGGTGTATCTGAGACATCTGAATAGAGCTGACAGATGGTGCAAGACCTCTGTGCCCTTCTGGAGAAGCAACTGGGAGGCCCCCAGGCAAGCTCATTAGTACCTCAGCACAGGATGCTTGCATGGAGGGAACAAAATCCCAGGCCCCACGTCCACCTGTCAAAATCTAGCTCACTTGCAACTGGGCTTCTCCTTTTTGCCCTCTCATGCTCTGGGAGGATTGAGCCAGAGCTGAAGGACAGAGTACTGGCCCTCCACATCATGGCTCATGGGCTTGGAAAGTAGCTACTCCTGAGCTGGAGAGCTTTCTGATCACACTGTATTTACACTGTATTTACAGGGAAGTTAGTCCTGGAAGCCTAAATTGCGCAAACAAGCTTTTCTAAAGAACCCTCTCTCTTCCAGAGCAAAACCTCTAGATAAGCCCTTTAATTTTGCCTGTTACACAACTCAGAGTAAAACTCAAATCCATTAAATTTGTCCAGTTATAAACACTTCCTATTAAACTCTGAAGATGAACAGGTGTAAACCCCCGACAGATGAAGTGTAAACCCCTGAGAGTGACCAAAGGATCAGGGAACCTGCTCCCTCAGAAGCCTCCGGACTGCCTGCTAGCAACATAATGCATCCCTGGTCTCTCTACAGTAACAGGACAGACAAGATTGTGAGATATCATTTACCGCATGCACGTGTCAAGGAATAAAAGGAAGGAGGACACTTTATGTAAGCATACCAAAGCCCCAAGACATAATTGCTTGAACTGGTTAGGAAAGCTGATAGAGTTTGAGTCACCCTTTTTCTTACCCAAGTATGTCTGTATGGTATGGCATGGAAGCATATTTAGAACTCTTAGAAAGAAAGTCAGTGAACCATATGTCATATTGTAGAGATGGTTGAATGTCTTTCACTGAAAATTTTAACTGCCAACAGATTACTGAGGGTTTCTGGAGAAACCCTGTTACTGCTGCTATTGTTTTAGCATTAAGAACTGGATTCCCTAGAACTGCACCAGAATAATGCTGTACTACAGACACAAAAGTAGACCTCTGTTCATTGATGGCAACCCAATAAACATGCATACTCAGATCCAGCCTGCTGGTGAGCAGGCACATGCACGAACAGAGCCACAAGTCCTGCCTGATGCACCCTGAATTCTCAGCAGCCTTTAACACAGGATATAAAGCAAGCGACAGCAGGCACTGAGGTTCCCATTTCATGGTCGCAGGCAGCTAGCCTGCTATGACTCCCATAAACACCTTCATGGGGATGAACCTTGCCACAATAAATAACCAGTAATACCATGTACAGTAAGCTTACTGAAACAATCTCTGATGCACAGGAACTATATACTGAATTAAGACCACTCAACTTGCATAAACGTGTTAGAGTCAGCCTTAAGGAGAGTTAAAGTATGCCATCCAAGTTTGCAAACCTTAGGGCAAAATTAGAATGGCTCAACACTGAAGTCCTACCTACTATGATACTAGTTTCTGGCTTTCTCTTCAGCAAGGGTTTTGATGAATTTAGGATGGTTATGGCACACAACAACCAAACGCAAATGCAGCAGGCACCTTGGAGGACAAAACAAAATGTATGTTCAGGGTTTGGCACCACCATGCAACATCAAATGTGTTCCATGTCACAAAAAGAAGGTGGCCCTCAACCGTCAGCGCTCCTTAGAGCACTCTGGCTCCAAGAACAGCTACCTCTATTTTGCCCTTAGGTGTCTGAACAGGCATTTCTAGCTTTGCCCAGGCTGGGCACACCGAACTCCTTAGAGCATAAATGAGCCAGATAACGTGTTAGTCATTTCACTCACTTGTTAACAGGGCTGAAAGGCTTTCAGTAAGTCTGTAAGGTGACAGGACAGGATTGTGATGCTCAGCACAGCATGGCATGCTAGTCCGTGAACTGCAAAACACATTTAATCTTACTGTCATACGTGCACATGCAGGAGGGCACAGGAGAAAGGAAAACAAATAGCCTTTAGGTAGGTTTACAATAATAAAATAAACTCATCTTCATATTCCCCTTCTCAGACTTTCAGCTATCAAATTTCCTACCATCAGGTTCTGACTGCCATGCCAACTGCAATTTCATGCAAGTCTTGCATCAGTGTTTGGCAGGGTATGATTTTTTTTGTATACTCTGCGGTGGTTAATCACTGCATCTGAAATTCAGTCCTTCCTCTTCTGCATCCTGCAGGGAGGTGTTACAGAAAGCCATATTTTATGCAGATCTCATTAGAAATCTGATGAAATACCAGCAGAGAAAATGTTGCACTCTGATTGAGTCATTTGCATTGGATAGAACAGCTATTTATTCATATGTTTTAGTTAAACAAATAACTTATAAAATCCATGGCAGTGTTATAGGAGCTGAAGAAAAAGATGACTAACATTACTGTTTAGATTCAGAACCTCTTTGTGTGAGGGCACAATGGATTCAACATTATCAAGAGTTGGCAAAGGCACATGAAAACTTTACTTTCCTGCACTGTCAGGGACCTCACTACTTACCTGATGTGGAACTCACCCACAGAGCAGCAACCAGTATTTCTAGTGCCACCTTCACTCAAATTCACAGACAAAAGATTAAGGGAATTGAATGGGTCATATCTGGCTGATAGACATACCTGACCACAGGTATGGAGCCATACTGGCTTTCTAGTGCACATGAGAGGGCAGCAACACAGTTTCAGTATAACCTTACTTGTAGCTGAAACTACAGCCTTGGGCTTTCTGCCAAAAAACAGGATCTAATATCCTTTCCTGGAAGCGTTTTTTTTTGGTTGAAAGGATAGAACCCAGACTATCCTTTCTATGCCTCAATCACATTTGATCAGGAATGTACCTTTAAGAAACAAATACCTGGTTTAGTAGTACTTGTTTCATCAAAAAATTTGGTCAGAAACAGCAAACAGGTAAAGCTTAGCTAGCTGTTTTGAAAGTACTTTAACACCATCACAGAGTGGTAATATGCAGAGAACTGGTAAGAGCAAAGTTTCTAAATTGCCCTTTGTTTTCTTAAGTCTCAAAGAGCTTTTTAATCATATGAAGCTTCTCAGTTAATGAAAATCAAACCTGTAATAATACATAAAAGACACACTATCATAAAATAATGTAATTTTTTTTCCCCAGCATCATTTTAATCTCTCTCACAATAATGTTGCATGTACAGTATCTGGTTTCTATGGTGCTTTCTAGAGGCAGAAGTCATACAGGACAGGAGCATATTAATTGGCCAGTAAGATGTTTCTTGTCATTATTACCTGAATGCTGAACTCACATGTGCCAAAGCACAGCAGCAGCTCAGTAAAACAGCAGCCATACTAGCATATGTAATGCCTCCCACGCTGAACGTGACACGTGAAAGATACCTTCCCTGACCTCACTATCCCACAGAAGTTTGAAATTATTTATTACATCAGAATGTAAACAGATAAAATGATGGCCTGGTCTCCCCCCGGTCTCCTGCCAGCTATGTGAAGTCGGTAGTCCCTGGACCGGGAGAGAAGCAGCATCTCAGGCCACGCCACAAGCCCAGGGATGCACTTGACAAACCCAGCAGCACTGCTGGGGACACCCTGGCCTGGCGCTGCAGGCTGGGGAGGCACCGCAGGCACTTTGGGGCTGCTGGGACCACCGTGAACAGCAGCACCCATACACAGGCGGGCCTCTCCAGCCAGCCACATCTCCCAGAGACAGTTTTGTTGCAGTTGCATCAGTGTAAATAGGGAATCATTCTACCAAGTGCTGTGTCTTTAGTGTCACTCACCCTCTTCATTTTGCACATTAATGTTACCTGGGGGGGATAGAGGATACCTGGTGGTAGGAAAGTGTTGTGCTAAATAATTTTCTGCACTTACCCGCACTGATATATTACACCAGGCTAAGGTGATTTTGCTACTGTTCCCATAAGAAGGGTAGAAAACTCAGGATTTTCGTGTGTATTTTAGCTACTCTGGTTTGCAGCACAGTGTGTTAGTTTAAACTGTTGATCTAGGGGTTGTATGGTTACATTACTTTTGAAGCTTGAAACAGCTGCACAACCTACCTGACACCACTGCAGAGGAGGTGTTGAACACTACTGGAAGGATATGGCGAGCAGCTAGGAGCAGTGATGCTTTAAATGAACCTAACTAGACCTACTCAAGCTTCTCTGCCTTAGAGACTGCTGGGACACCTGAAAAGTAGTCCACTGCATTTAAATGCTTAATTTGAGGCCATCTGTTTTCAAAACTGGCACCTAAAATAAAAATTTTGTTTAAGTAGGTTTGATTCATTTAACAGTGACAGAGCCACACAGAAGAAAATGTGTTTGCAAATGTCTATTCACAACTGTTAAGCTACAGTCAGTCAGAGGCAGGCAAGATCAATCTGTGATGTAAATAGACTAAATATCCTATGATCTCATTAGTGAGAGTCAAGAAATATATGCCATGAAACACATTGTGTAACATTTTCCCAATTAAGCAGCTGAGCTGTTGTTTATCAGGATGTCAGTTAAGGTGATCTTTCTGTCTTCTCCATACATGTGCTCACATATTCGTCTGACTCCACACTGGAAAATGCATTTGAAATCCCAGATGAAATAAATAGATAAGTCATAATGGAAAGGCTGAATGTAAAGTAAACTCAAGCTATACCACACACTGAGTAATTTGGTGAAAATTGTTTTAGAGGACTGATAATTTTTTGCCTTCCTTTTCCTGGCTTTTTGCCATCCTTTCTTCAGGTTTGCACCTTTTGCCCTGGTACAAACAACTCTCTCTGCCAAGCAATTCCCATAATTATGTCACTACTAAGTCATTCTGCCTCATGAACTCCTGAGGCTGCTGTTTAGTGACTCACTGTAATATCATGCCTCAAAGTAATTTAACTTCCTCCTATCAAACCTGTTAAGATTTTGGAAAGTTGAATCAGAAGACAATCTCTCCATTAATTAATCTTCATAGTACTTATTTCCCTTATAGGAAGAGTTTTATTGTCATTCTAATGGATGAAATGAATGTAAAGTGAGTATCAAAGATCAGCGTCAGTCACTGGTACAGCAGCAAGTAGCAACCACCGAAATAGAATCCAAAACTCTACTTTTGACTGTTTGTTGTCATTATTTTTAAAGACCTGTGCAACAGTCTTGCAAGGCCACTGAAGAGCCTTTCTGCCACGCAACACAGCAAAGACTGTCCTTAGCCCTGCAGGCTTCAGCTCGATCTTCATGGATATCAGATACTCAACATCGCATGATTTCAGTGGAAGCTGCGAACTTCAACAGGACTTAGGTTTTTAAAGGTCTTTAAAGATCTGAGCCTCCTCAACTAAGTAACAGAGAGACAGAGAGATCTGGAGTAGAGGAAAGTAAATACTGCAATTATTTTTTCAAATAAAGAAGTCATGCACAGGCACTAAAGTTGAGATGTTCAAAAGTAGTCAGCACTGATTTAAACATTCAACAAACTGATGTCAGAAGTACCATTTTGTTTAAATGGCCCTTGAATTAGATTAGCATGAGGAATTTTTTAAAAGGCAGTTACATTCTTGTGAAATAGTTTGTGACAGAAATATGAACTGAACCTAGAGTTCAGAGGAGTAGAAAGATCAGTACACTGGTGAAGACCTTTTACAAAGGTTCATCATGTGTTTTTTTTCTTGGTTGTTTTCAATTTATCCCTAAGGTTTTGCTTTTTCATTTCTCAATTTAAAGTGTACTAACTTCAGTAGTTAAAGGAAAAATATCATTAAATGGCTTATGCAATAAGTACAAGGTTGCTTGGCACCCTCAAAATTTCCTGAGACTCTTAAAGGTTTGCAATCAGTTTTTCGTATTGTTTCCATCAGGTAGTTTTTCTTGTTCTACCAATATATTCCCCTTTTTATTTAAAACAATGCTGTACATTTTTAACTGGAATATTCTTTCTAAGGGGTGCACTTTGCAGATCTTTGCAGGAAAATGTCCCAAGTGTGAATCATAAATGATCAGTGCATGATCAGTGCATGAGAGAGTTGCTGTCAGTCATCATGGTGGGCTGAACAGAGAAAATGACCTTCTGATAATAAGCTCTGCAATTCTGCTTGTGTTGGAGACACAGTAAAGCCCATTAACCATATTTCACTACAAATACCGTTGCATTTTATCAAGTTGGAGACAATTCTTTATATAACTGAATCTTCTGTAGTAAAACTTATGACTGCTATTCAGCCTCTTCATGTCCTGCGTTACTGTCAGAAAACCACAGTGTATCCATTGCAGTTGCTGTGTGTCATCTATAAGCAATAGCTTATCCAATGAAAATATCAGTTCAATATTAATATTTGCAGCTCTGCAGGGATAGTTTTTTTCATTATATAATTTGCTTCAAAAGCAGCACCTGTTTTAAACATGGCTAGAATTTTGTAAATATCACTGCCACTGTTATGTAATTGTGTTTGATTTAATTTCTATGTATAAGCACAACCAACCAACAGTGGAGATTATGCTGCCAGTTCCACTGACACCTTTATTTCCTTGTAGTAGCCTACAGTCTTCTTTCAGCTCTTTCATGATTCCACTTAAAATTCTTAGTGTTATTCACCATCAAGCTTTTCCATATGACCACTAGTATTATGACAGAAAACAAAACAACTTGTTACGGTGTCCTCCTGTGGCATTTTGGACTTGATTTTCCTCCAGTAAGATAAAACCTGGAATCTCTTAAAATCTATCCATGGAAGATATCTAGGAGCTAAACACTCCAGAACCCAAAAACCTCACAAAAGAATCACTGTGTACTTTCCTCACAGATTAATTCATTTTGGTTGGAAAATCTAGCATAACAATGAACTGATCATCAAAATACTGCAGGAATCAGCAACATCACCAAAAAGCACCAGACCTGTATTTTGGTAATGCACACACAATAAGTTTGGGAAGGTAAGAGAGTGGATACAAAATTAACCTCACCTCTGGAATGAAAGGTCCTGAAGAGATGTGAAGCGCTCACTGAAGACTGGGGTATTGGGTCAGCTGTTGGCACTTTCTCCATAGATAAACTGGTCCCTTTCTGACCAGCTACATTCCCACCCCATCCCATAGCCCAGCTCTGACCTTTTTGTGGGTAAATTGCACTCTGTACAATGATGCAGCTAACCACGTAAGAGCAACCTTGCCTTTGAGAACTACTTACAAACTCACTCCCTGTGAAGGTCTAACACCGTCACTATGCCAGAGCAGTGAAGGATGGCTCACCAACCTGCTTGATGCCAGGCTCCTGCTGAGCCACATCTCTACTGTTCTTGAGGGCCACGCTGGGCAGAGCACTCAAACCTGCAAGCTGAACTGTAGGGACTGACCTGAGTCAACACTGCTCTTGGCTCAGACGTTCTAAGGCTCTTCTGCTTAACCAGGTCTCCCTGGGATCCTCAGCAGTGCCTGTAATCCCATTAACAGTTTTTTTCTGTAGCTCTCTTCAAAATATTCAAAATAACAAGCAGTTACATCACAGTCCAGCAGAGTAGTTTTCACAGCATGATGCTAGGACTTGCCATGATGAGTCCATACTTTCCATCTGGAGGCATCTCACAGCAAACTATCCCACCAGCAAAGATTAAGAGCAGAACCAGAAACGTTGAATCAAACAAAGAGTAGGTCAAACTGACATTGCAGACACCTGGGATAAGCCAAGTAGATTCCTTGGCACAAAACCACAAGTTTAGCTACCAAAGTCCCCCCAGGAAAGCGCTGTGCTTGGTTGGTACCACATGGGCATAAGCCAGTCTGCACTATTAAACCCAAGGGACACTGGGAACTTTCTAATGCAGAAAACAAAGCTAGTACTCACATAGCCAGACTGGTCATTCCCACTTCCTTTAGCTTCACATCTCACTTAATTGTCCACTCAGAGCTTCATGAATTCTTTTATTATCAACTAATGTGAAACTACACATTCATATGTATGCATGGTCCTACACAGTAGCCTAAAATTGTTCCACCTGACTGCTGAAGAAGTAGTGTGATATGCACTGACATTAGGAACCTGTAGAGAGTGTCTCTTCATTTCAAGCTTGGATACATCTGTCAGTGATCCACAGATGATGCGACAGCTGCACCACAGAGATTCAAGGAGCCTTTTTAAGAGTCGTGAGCATCCACTGTTAACCTTTAAGGCACCCAACATTCAATAGTTTATGTTAAGAAGCTTAGTAGAAATTCATAACATCTGTCCTTTAGACATCTAATTTAGAAACCTATGTCAGCCGTAAAAACTCCCTAGAGATGCAATGGAGAAAAGCTGCCTCCTAACTCAACATAGTAGGAGTAGCAATACTAAGTTGGGTCACAATTTTATGTAGCAGAATATCCTCTTCCCACTTGTGATGATTATTTTATTAAGGACAGACATAAGTACCACTGAATATAGACATCCCAGATCCTAGCACGGATACTCATGGAGCTTCATTGCTCTTCCTGCTTCAACATGAAAGCTGACCATTCCCCACCCCCAGTTTCTACCTTTCAGCTTATTATTTATCTGTGCCTTCCCTTGTAGACCTAGACTGTTTATCTAGTGTACTTAAAAGCCTTGGTGAAGGAATCTTGCCAAAAGCCTTTCAGGAATTCAGGTAGTCCATATCAAATGGTCTCTCATAGCTAACATGTTTTGGAAAAACACTTAAAAAATAGGTTAGTGAGGTAGGACTTCCCTTCACACAAGCTCCTATTAACTCTTTCCAGATACAGCATATTTATCTGTGTGTTCACTATTTCCATTTTTTCTTACCATTTCTACCAGTGTTCTTACTATGGATATTATTCTTATATGCCTGTAGCTCTGCAGGACCTCAGCTGGAATGTATTTTAAAGTCTGGTATCACGTTTACCAGCTATCAAAGCAATGTAAAGCAAGAGGTTACACACCATTGTTAATCATTTAGACATTTCACCCTTGAATTCCTCTAAAACTCTTAAATTAATACCATCTGCTTCTAGCACTGTGTTACTTTTCACCTTCTGCTCTATAATTTTTTAAGCCAGTTCAATTTGGGGCCGATCTTCTAATGAGACCCTCACAAGAAAAAGCTCAAAGATGGGAATCTCCCTGGCTCCTTCTACTCTGGAAAGACTTTATTTACTTGTTCTGCAACAGCTTTATCTTAGCTAAGTGATCCTTTTATACCTGTGTCATCTATTGGCCCTACAAACTCTCTGGCAGGCTTCCTGTTCTTGATGCATTTGAAGAAAGATTTATTACTTCTTTTAGGTGTTCCTCAAATACTTTTTTGGACTGTTAAGTTATATTTGTACATTTAATCTGCTAGGGTTTATGATCCTTTTCATATTTTTAATTTGGATAGCACTTCAGCCTTTTGAAGGATTACCTTTAACATGGGTTAATTTTTCTCTCCCTGCTCTACAAAACTTGGCTTCCTTTTGCCCTCAATCCTTTCTAAGTAGGTGGTAACCTTGGCTCTGTGCATTCAATATGGGTCTGCAGGAAGCCTCCAAGCAGCCTGAAAAAAATAAATCTGAAAAGCTCAGGTGCTTTGGAAGCCCCACTAATATATACATTGAACCTAACTTCTAACTTCCAATGCCTAGTTTGACAGCATCAACTTTCCCTTGAAGCTTAAGGAAGAAGAACCAACCAAATCCTTTAAGAGAAAGGCTATATAATGAATTGTGACATGATTTACAATTGAAAGACTTGGATGATCTTAACCACATATTTACTAACACTGTATTACTTAATTAATGAATGAATAAGTATTACAGTAGTAGAATGCACCCGTAAGATTAAACACTTGAGGATCAGCTCTCAGAAATATCGGGCACACTTCGTGAGTTAGGCTCGCTCAACATTTACTGTCTTCTTCTGAAGGCACAAAGCAGACAGGTTCCCTTTTCCTCTGCTACAGATGTCCTTTGATGTGGACAAGCCAAGGATCCAGCAACCTAAAGGCACTTCTTGAAAGAGCAAGCTTTGACTCCTTGCACATAAAGGTAGAGAGTTAGCCCCAGGAATGAAGTATTACAATATGGTAGCAAGGATTGCATTATGCTTCAAACTTTCAACAGGAGATTCATTCAGGAACAGAGCCAGTCATAATCTTTGAATTTCTTGTCTTTGAAGATGCTGATCAATGGAAATTTTTTCCTAACAAACAGCTTTGAGATTTTATTAATACAGGTCACTGAAAAGTTTACTACCCTACTAACTACAGAGAAGGGAAATTCCTCCTAGCTGTACATCTACAAATATACAGCACCCCTGAGGCAGCTCCCAAAAGACCAGGCCTCCTTTTATTTTTCAGAGCAAAGTACCTTTTTCTTCCAGTGATCTATGAAACCAAGAAATCCTACTTTTTTGTCCTTGAACACTAAATTAAGAAGGACAAGTCAAATTTCATGACCATGGCAAAATGCCAGCTAACGTCTCAGGGCCCTACAGACTATAAAGCAAAGGGCTGCAACAAGAATCATGCCAGAAAACACTTTTTCAGCTAATTTGTAAAAAGGACAAGTGCTTCATCTCTTTGACATTCCTCTAATACTTGAAAGGGCAGCGTACTCTTCTTAATGCAGCTGCTTTCTTTATAAGCATCTCTCATATTTTCCTGAGGGTATGTTAATCTGACAGAGCAGCAAGCTGCTGATGGGCATTTGCCATCACTGAGCACAGATAATATAATCCTGGAGCAAGGTGCCAATACTCCAGTTCTTCTGAATGGCACTTGGAGGGGGGGAAGGAGGGGAGGGCACAAGGAAAAGTGCTGTATTTTAGCACAGTGCAGCAGAAAAAAAGCTGTATGACTAAGCCCAGTGTTTGCAAAAGCAGGGGATTCACTGCTTGGAGTCATCCAGGCTCTGCAGATGTCACCCATGATTAATGCAGCATGTACTATTGATTTCATTTGACCTCTGCAACATCTTCAACTGTTTCAGTTGAAGCTACTGGCTCACAGTCCTGCAAACGACCATGGCATGAGGACATCTGCAACAGGACCAGACACCCTCATCTTTTAACAGCCAAATGTTGCATAGGAGAAAGCAGGACTTGCCACCGTGCTGGGCAAGTGGTGCATGTCCACAGACCTGATCTGCTCCAGCTGCACTCTGGACAGCACTTTCTAGCTAAGGAAGGAGTAGACTTTAAATAAAACTGCAGAGGAGGGTAGGATAGGAAGACCAGCCAAGCAGGACAGGATACTTGCACAGATCAGCGAACGCAAAAATCCCCTAACCTCACTTCCCCTACTCCTTCGTATGGGAGCTGCCGAAGCAGTGCCACCCTGAAACCTGGTCCCCATCTGAGTGCTGGGGGAGTGGGGGGCAGAGGTCCTGGGAAAGCCAAGGACTGTCTAAATGACTTTGTTACATTATGATACCTTGAAGACTGTAAGTAGCCTGGTCTCTCAGCTGGTCACTTTAATTTGCCTCAGGGAGGAGGCTCCAGCAAAGGCATCTGAGAACGCACAAGAGCTGAAGCGTAACTGCCCTCTTGCTGCTCTCACAGTCCTCAGCTTTGTAACTTCTGAGAGGGTGAAGTGCCAGGGGTGCAGGCTGTAGGGATGACCTTCCTGCCTGGGACCATCATTTCACAAATGAAACTGATTTATTCTGTCAAAAAAAAAAAGAAAAAATATCTCCTAATTACAGGAAGATGACCACTTCACAGTAACAGGGAATGTACAAATCCACATAACCCAATACAGCATTCAAGAAAGAACATACAGAAATCCTGTCCAGTCTGCAAACATTATTTTTAAGAAATATGTTTGCAAGGAATAATTTGGCTCCTTCTAACAGCACAGAGCAATTCACAATTTGGAAGTAGGAATGTGGTCCTAGCTCGATCAAAGTTTGTGTGCTTTTGCTGGGACTTTTCCTTTGAAAAGAAACTACATAAATAATTTTGTGTGCTAAGAAGCATATCTTAAGCGTAAATGAAAGTCAGATAAATCTCCAGGGTGCACAAAAAATGCAAGTGCACGTAAGCAGACACTGAGCAGCACAGTAAACAAATCAACAGAGCACCACAGCAATTTTTGTGGAGCTTTAGAAGGTTTCATGTACTTGCTCCAGGTTTCTTCCCAAAATATGTAGATTTTTTGTAGGATGATTAACTAAATAAGTCCCAGAATTTGCAGCTCACTTGAACCCTATGCCCAAATGAACTTGCTCAGACTGCAATTTTAAGGTCAGTTTAACATCATGACAACACTTTCCAGAGCTTAATTAGTTTCCTTTTCTTTATTTTAAAGAAATTAGTGGAAAACAAAACAGTATTTTCAACTGGTAGCATAGCCTGGAATTTCCACATTTAAGACAATCTGCCAGTAATGCACCTGAGTTGACTTCCTCTTGCCTTTGATGTTCTTTATTTCTCACACAAGCCTCTTCCTAGTTATAAGAAAGCTAGTTAGAAAAGACTCTAGAGTCTCTTTTATCATAGACCAGAAAAAGAAAGTTAAAAGCAGAGCACTATGTTTTCTAAACCACCTGCAAGCTCATGAAAAAGCCTCAGACTTAAAAGAAAAAACCTACGGAGGTGCCTAACCAAAACAGGCTGAGTATCTATTGAAAAACCACAAGAAAAATTCCCCTCTTGTGTGGGAAGATTATTCAAAAGGGCTAAATATTAGTGGAGTTTTGTGGGGTTTATTACAAATATCAAAGAAGAGCTTGGTACATTAAAAAAAATGGTGACTCAGTGAGAAGAAAAAGTTTGCAGGATGCTATTAATTTGTGAAGCTTGATCACATTTTGAATTTTTAACTAGTATTTTACTATACATGCAAACATTTCACAAGAAAAACAACAGCACAATAGCTTCATATCAGAAGTATTTTTGACATTGAAGATCTTCCAAAGTATGCATTAATTTGTCCAGAAATAGCTGCCACACACACTTTATTCAAACCCTTCAATTGCAGCAGATAAGTTCTAATCACCAATGTATCCACAAATTATTTGCCCCATCAAAAATGTTTTGCTTGACCCACTTGGAAAGGCTGCATTTTAAAAAAGAAGCAGTATTCCTAGAACTATGCAACTGACCCTTGCAGTCAAAACTGTTGTGTGTTTTCTCAGATCCCAGATAAGCACAGCAACTCGCAAATTGTAGCCAGCTTGCTAAGCACTGTTTTACCTGTTTGGGCATGTAACAGAATCAAAAGGTAGAGGGACGAGAATGCAGGGGTTTGTTTTTGTGTCATCCCACAATATTGTTTAACAAATGCACATCTGAGATAAAGGTTACCCTGTACAGAGGGCATGACAGTGATTTATTCTATCAGTGATGCTTGGATAACCTGTGCAGACACCACTAAGCTTTCATACTGCCTGCTGCACCCTGTTCCCTTAAAAATAATGCCATTTTCTCTGGATAGAAAGTCCAGCCTTCTGCAGATTTTGAACCAGTTTCACATCAAAAGAAATTAGCTACATATTTCCCACTAGCGCTAACACCAATGCAGCTCTTCTGACATTGACCAAGACACAAGCCATTGTTTGGGTAGGCACTTGGCTTTTTGCAGTGCCACATCAATTAGATCTGCCACTTGCATCCTGCAGGCTCCAGCTTCCCAGCTGGTTCTCTTTTGTCTCATATAAGCAGCAAGCTCCTACTTTGATATTTGTAGTAGCCCCTTTCTTCTCATCTTTGTAAACTTGCCAGCTCTTTGAGTGATTTTCCCAGATGAGAGGGAAATAGATGTATTGTGGTGGTTTTTCAAGACACAGTGCCCAATAGATTGGCTATGAGCAATGGCACTCGTCCCCTTCCCCACAAATGCTGGCAATACATGTACACAGCAGCTCCTGAAATTAACACTTAGGTGAAATTAAACTGACAACCAAGGGGCAACCTTGGGAAATACTTAGCTTACTTCATATGGTTCCTGGATAGTTTGTTTTCCATCTTGTCTTTTTTTGACATCTCAGGAATAACTTCTACTTACTTAAAACTGCTATGTGAGAAGATAATGAGACTGAAGACTGTAGTAAAGAAGGGGAGGGGGAAATTACAAAGATAAAGAAAAAAACTATTAATGAAGTAAAAAAGCTAACTGGAAACTACAAAGCTTTTTTTTTCTTTTTTTTTTTCCTAAAAGATGTTCTAAGGTATGAAGTTCCCATACAGTTTTGTGAAGAAAAATGTCATCTAATTTTGTCACACTTGAGACAATTTGTGTGATTGCATTACTACACATTTGTGCGACACCAGTGAAAAGTTAGCTGCAGTGAGGTAGCTAATTCAATTCTCGGCAGAGCAAAAGACAGAATTTTAGGCAGTTTGGCTGCAAAACAACATCGCCTGCTGAAGATTTACAGACTTCAAGGTGGCAAAACAACACAGGCTATTGCCTACCACCAGTCTTGGAGCAAGCCCCGGCTTCAACAGAAGGAAGCTGCTGCTTCTGCAAGTATGCCGGGTCCTGTCCTTGTAGAATATTTTGTGCAAGATGTCTCACATAGCTGGCATAACAAACCTGACAGTCCCAAAAATATGAACCCCAGTATTTGCATTGCTGCTGCCAAGGAGGCTGCTAGGATGCCAGGGCAAGCAGGGGCCGCCCAGGGGATGCTGCTTCTGGCAGGTTCTCCCTTCCAGGGGCAGACCCTCATCCTTAAAGGATTTGCCATGCCCTGCAGCCACCCTCACCCAGGGCCTGGTTGTGGTCCCAGCTCCCTTCCAGCACCCAACCATTTCTAAGGGAGCAGAAGATATGTTGTAGCATAATGTCTTTAAAATATTTTGGCAGAGAGAAAGCTTTTCATATGGTCTTACTTTACCATTCAAAACCAGCACACGCAACCCAGCTCTAAGGGCTGGTTTTCTTCATCTTATCCCCAAAACTGCATAACGGTGTGTGGGTGGAAGGGGAGGGCAATGTTCAGTGTCCTGGCTGCTTGCAATAATATACATCAGGCCTGTCCTTGGTCTGCCAGATTTAAGACATAACATGGCTAGAAGGTGGCACATGGACCTCAACCTAGCAGCTGAACAAACTTTGCAGCCGTAAATTATGAAAATACACAAAGAGAAAGGTCAGGAGGAAGTGCTTCCTCATCGTGGCCAAGTGACAGATTCTCACTCCCAATGAGAGCACTGCCCATATGAGCTGCACTGGCTGGGCGGTTAAAGAAAAGCAGCTGGGGAGAGAAAGAGGATGTGGTTACTGCTTGGGGGACTTAGAATTCAAACAAGGCCTTTTTTCTCTCCCCCCCCCTTTTTTTTTTGTTTTGTGTGTGCTTCCTTGAAAGCCTTTTCCAGTCCATAAAATCTGTCCAAGTCTTGTGCAATTCGGTATCTTTTCTGGCAGGAACTGCTACCTCTTAAACTGACATTTTAGTCTTCAGTTTTTCTCCAAGCTAATGCTTTTCTTTTGCTTTTCTTTCTTGTATTTGCCACATATCCTGTTTGGGTTTTTATTATCACAGCACCTGGAGCAGAGGTTTTCAGGGCCTTATCATGCTCTCTCCCTTAACCACTCCTGGAGTGGTTACAAATAGCTCAGAATCTGCATGCTGAGAGAAAATCCTCCCTTTCACCATCCTTCCTCTTCTTCTGTTCAAGGGTATGTGCGCTAGTCCTTAGAGCACTATTCTCCGTCCCTGTGTTTAGGAGGGACACTGGTAAGACAAAAACTCAGCCTCGCAGTTTCCCTGCCCTCTGCACAGAGCACCCCAACACTGGGATACCATTCTGCACATCGTGGTGCTTGAAACAAAGGGAAAGGCTCTGTGCCTTTGAGTGGCCACCTCCAGAAGCGCTCCCGCAGAGGTGCCGGACTGCAGCACAGCCAAAACAAGGAGCACCGGTGTCCCTTTGTCAGCCAGTCCCTCGAGGGTGGTAAGGACATAGTGTGAAGAGAATTTCCTTGAATAGCCTGCTGCACTGTGGAGACAAAAAAAGAGAGATGGGAGAATGTTACCAAGAAAAATGCCATAGGAGAATTCTGAAAAGTCATTAATAGCCTATTACAATTTAATCCAAAAAGCTTTTAGTGAGCTATGAATAAATACCCTCTTGAATAGCAGTCCAATATATTTATTATATTTTTCAAAAGCCTTCAGATAGTTTTACCTAGAATGTAGCTGTCAACAAATGAATGAAAGTGTGTTTTTTTTAAGGAAAAAAAAACCAAACCAACCAAACAAAACTCCCCGTATTGCTCCAGTTGTTTGTAACATGACAGCGAGGTTTCTGCTTGCATCTGTTCTTCCCCATATACTATTTCAATGGCCAGTGAAGGTGTATGGCACTGTATCTGGATTCCCAGAATGGGTAGACAGGTTAACTCTCTATCTGCACTAGATGATCTCAAAAGCTGAATATTATAAAGACTAAACGGTAAGTGGGTACACCCTGAGTCAGTGTTTGGATGATGTGTTTGTCAGTGCTTCAGCAGCACATATGCTAATCATGAAGTTATGTCCACGTCAGGAAGGCCACTGCTGGACAGGGGAGACTCAGGTCTATGAAAATGAAGCAAGGAGGAAAAAAATAAAACAAACAAACCACTGTCATCTGCAGTCCCTGTAGCAGTGACATCTGCAAGACAACCGTTGAAGACCAAAGTTTGGTGTTGGGGCTGACAATAACACACATGAAAGAAAAAAATCTGTCTTTTAAAATGGTCTGAAGAAAAAGAGGAGAGGAGAGAGGATAGAGGAGAGGAGAAGAGAGGAGAGGAGAAAGGAGAAAGGAGAAAGGAGAAAGGAGAAAGGAAAACAGAAGGAGAAGAAAGGAAGAGACAAACAATAGGTTAGGTCCAATAAATCCTTTTAAGAAAAATCAGATTGTAATAAGCCAGTGAGTTGGTAGGTACATTCCTTCAGTCCATATGGGAGAAGATCCACATTCCCTTCCTCCCTAAGAAGGAATCTGTTCACAGGCTGTTGTTTCTAGCAGACTTTACTCTTAATGTTCTCTAACTTATAAGAGACTGAGCATTTCTATAGGTTTCAAAATTCAGTTAACTGTCACAAAGAAGAAAAATACATTACCCAGTGAGAAAAGTCTATTAGCATGTTAAGTAAAATGTTCTACCAGAGGGTCTTTTTTTTAAATCAAGTTCTGTCAAAACTTACTGTGCTTACCTCATATCATATCATGTTGTGCTTACAACACTATCACAAACCATAAGTAACTGATTAATTATGGTGAAGGTGTTCTTCTATGAAGAATATGTTCCTGGAACAAAGTATTACAGAAAAACAAGGTTTTATGCTTACATTGAAGTTTACATGAGATTAAAAAATCATCATGTGTTAAATATACATCTCTAATTATAGTAAGATTTATGTAATGGGGAACAAACAGCTGACAACTGTGAGAGCTTTGCAACTCAAACTATTACTTGTGTTTACAGACTTCATAAAAGCAAATTCAACTCAGGATATTTTTTTTCCTGTCACTTATATACATAGCTATGATACTGCCAAGAGCAACTTGACTTAAATAACTCAACCTCCAGAAAGTTAGACTGGCACAAACATGCATGTCACAGAAAACCCCTTCATTTTTTGCAGGTATTTTGTTTGTTTGTTTTGGGTAGGAAGTGAGAAAGCTGTTTATTTGTCAAGTTGTAGTAGAATACCCAAAGCAGTCTTCTGCTTCTTTTTTCATAGCCTCTCAAACAAAATGTAAATACTGTAAACTGAATTCTAACCACGAGGCATACTATTCATTGCTGCATTACTCTTGATGTCACTCCTTTCATTATTACAAGAGTTATACACTCTTTAATGGACAGGACACAAATAAAAACCATCCAAAGTGAAGGACTCTGCCATTTAGTTCTTCAGCACTTCCATTTATTTATCCCTATACAATGAACTTCTACAAGGCAGAGGGGTTTCACCAATCCTCACATTTCATTCAGTAACTGATGGGAATATGATGCACCCATAGATCCTCCCTCCCCTGCTGAGCAAGAGAAAATCCAGAAGAAAGCCATTCCACCCCTGGGAAACAGTTTGATTACCATGTTCAGAAAAGGACACAGGAGGACGGTCTGTAGCAACACTAAGCATATAGACTGACTACGACCGCATTGTGTGATGCACCTGTCAGAGACTACTGTCAACAAATCAGCAGCGAAGGACCACAAGGAGGAAAGACAGTCCACCCGCACATAGGGAGCCAGGTAGCACACTCATGGGAAACGCTGGTGGTGGTAGCAGTGCACTTAAAACTCCCCAACAGTCCCACTCCCCTCGCCAGATGTCCATCACAGCAACAGTCTGCTCTAAGGCAATTATCCCCCCTGCCTTATTCCTGTGCCCATGTGCTGGCACTGTGCTGTAACAGGCTGGCACGGTGAGCCCTGCGGCCAGGTCCCTGCCATGCCACCGCCATGCCACCACCCTGCACGTAGGTCCCACGGGGCTGCCCCTCCACAGGGCATCTCCTGCAGCTGCCAGAGGTCTCCTGCGCCTAACCAGGCCCTGTAGCCACGGCTGCCATGGCTAAAACGTTAACAAACACTCCCCTATGCCTGCCTGCTCTTTATGCGTAAAGTTTATTTTGGATTTTATGAGGAAGTTAAGCTGCTTTTCCTTAATTCCACTAGCTACCTAGAGAGCTGTGGTGCATGCATTCCTGCTAAGGCATATGCTACAGAAGGAGGCGTCAGACTTCCTGACGCACTCTGCCAGCTTATCTAGCTTCCCCGTCTGTCAGGAAAGGGCAAAAGATAGTAGGCACAGCTACTTGAGTAAATTGAATATGTGAATGACCGTTCTTTGGCACAGAGCAGACTGTATCCATACTATTAAACCTCCCTTCTTTCCAGAAGAGGATGGCTGGATGCAAACTGCCTGCTGGATGTGGGCCCTGGCCTGTGCTAACTTCCAAATAAGTGCCTGGCAATTAGTTGTCTAGGGCAGCACTAGTTGGCATCGGCTGAAACTGCAAGTGGGACTGTTTTAATGAGTATAGATAGTCAGGTTCCAGTGCCTGGGAACATTCCTTATGCTGTGTAGCTTACAAATATAGACACAGCCAATGTGCATAGCTATGCACTGCCCTCACCCCCATGTGAGCACAGCTTGGCAGCTAGGGAAAGGACTAACTAGAGCATTGGACTACACTCTGCAAGGCACCGGGCATCACAGCTGAACCACAGCCTTCAAGGTTGGTTCATCACTGGTCTTAGTTACACACATTTTATTTTAAACTGCCTCCCCTGGAAGCTAAAAACTATTTTTTCCCCCTAATATAGGAAAAAAGAGGACAGTATGACCACAAGACTCCTTTTGTTCTGCTTGGATGGGAAGTAGCAACAAATTAGTTTTTGCTTCAGTGCCACTGGGACATAACCTACCCTACGTACTGAAGAGTACACCGGTATTTCTGGAAGAGACCTGAAATATAATATACAACAAGTACAGGTGGCTTCATGAATCAGTGTAAAAAGAAGAAGAGAACTAAAATTTAAAAGGTGATCATTATAAATGATTTATTGCATACCATAAAGAACACTAGAAACCATACAGTAACTGTACCAAGAGCCATAACCACCAAAACACCAGCCATTTCCCCAAAAGCAGGAAATAAACTAAAACAATTAGACTTTTAATAATATTAAAAGCAAAATCCTAGGGCGTTTTGAGGGATATTATTATTATTATTATTGTTGTTGTTGTTATTATTTCTGAAGCTTCCCTTCTCCTTCCCTTCCCCCATACTAAGATCTCACAGCAACTAAACAGTACTAGGAGGACAACAGCCCCCCACCGTCTTCAGACGGCTGCATCCGGCGAGGGGGGAATCATCCCCTGCCCTGTTTGAGATGTCCCAGCATGGAGCACAGTCTCTCTCAGCTCTTTCTGCAGCCAAGGGTGGAGAAGGTCCCTCAGAGCCCTCAGAGCTATCCTCCTCCAAAGCAGCAGAGCTCCCAGGAATTAGACCTATCAAATACTGACAGGTCAGGACAGAAATGGTCCATGGGAAGAGATGCTATTTCACTCTGTTCCTGCAGAGAGTGAGACTTTTAACCAACCTCTGATAAGAGAAAATATCGTGTATTGAACTCCATGTCAGGTTTCAGAAAACAAAGGAGGCAGCAGGAAGCTACTGGGAATTGGTGTTTTTAAAAAAAAAGGATAAGAGCACAAACTATCTGGCACTACCACAGCCACCCATTTCATACAGTAAGGGTCACCACTGTGTTCATTACTCTACCCAGTGGGCAGCAGGACTCAACTGATGGCTAAAAGGAAATGGATTACATTTCAGGTGTTAGAAAAAAACTTTGAGCTCTAACCCTGCCTGGAGCAAAATACAGATGTATTACAGAGCAAGAAAACAGATGTCAATGAGTACCTTCAAGCAGAAGAAGCAGACAGTGAATCTTGAATGCAATGTCATCTTTGAGGGGAAGATTTTAAACAATCCTCAAGTATTCAGCTAGCTGCAATACATGACAGAAAACCTCTGTCCATCATTTTTCACCTTTAAGGAAAGTCCCCATAAAATGCGCTTGATTCAGCAATGGGCTGGGGGATCTGGTTCCCCAGATATTTTCTGAAAAGGCTACACTTTTCATATTCAAGGCAGGTTTCATACACAGTTTTCTACACCTATACTAGAAAATAACAAATAAGCTGAGGCATCCCCACCTAACTTTTCCTTTCTGCCATTACATGATCTCACCAGTAAGGATTCCCTAAGATCATTGCATCACCAGTACTGTGGCGAATATGTGGCACAGCAGTACATCACAGCCCAGATTTATGTATGCTGTACAGAAAAAATTATTTTGATCATTTTTGTGAAACATAAAACTTCATACAGCAGGTGGGACAAATGACTACAGTTGTCATTTAACCACTTAAGAATAATTAATTGCCTTTATCTGACAGCTGGATCCAGTAAAACTAGTAGAAATCTGACAGCTGCTGGAGCTAGGGTCTGACTGGCTTCATTGTGATATGAGCTGATCTACTACTTCACACAGATAGTGGGCGAGGGAAACAAAGTCCAGGTCTACACTGTGTATCAAAACTTTTGCCAGTACCATCATGTCAGCAAGGAGAGTGATTTGTGATGACAACACCATAATAGGAAAAGACCTGGTTTGTTACAGTTAGATGCTGCCACAAAAGTACTTGGCCACACTAAGGTTTTTTCCCTGTTTAAGCTATACAAGTAATGTACCCTTGAACATATACTCAATAAAGGGAATCTGCAAATATAGCTATGCAGGCAAATCTTATCAATATAGACCACAACAAAATAAAACAAGCCACACCATCAGCAACTCTACGAATTTCAATCCAGCTACCTTCAATAAATGTAAGTCATCACTCTAGTGACTTTCATGCAGCTGCAGTTTATACTGCTGAGAAATTACATTTTCCAGATCAGAAAACAAAAGGTAAAATAGTCAGAGGACTTGCAAGGTTCCAAGTGAAACACCACACTTAAGTAGGCTTTTATTCCCAGAAAACATTTGCTCTAATCTCTTGATACAGCTGCAGAAATAAGTATCTTTAGAGTTTGAAGTGCAAGGCATTTTCTGCCAAGATTTAAAACTTGCTTCTTCGTATCATCAGAAGAACCTCATTCTTCTTCCCTGTTTTGATTTGAAAGAAATGTCAGTCAGAACAGGGGTGGTCATGTTAGGGAGGAAACTCAGAACCTGCCAAAACGACCCTGAAACAGTGTATCACTGAGATGTACTCAGCCCATATCCACATCTCGCTGCTGGAAAAGTAATATTGTCCTTAACACAGATATGCCATCTCTGCTTGGCTATCCTCACCAGGAGATGTAGTTTGCAGAGGCCAAATCTGCACAGAGCCGGCTCTGACACTGGCTTTGTAACCTTGGGTGAGTCACTTCACCTCACCATCACAGTTTCTTCTGCTGCAATATCACTGCCTCCCAGGATGAGAGGATTTACTAGTTGTGGTTTATAAAACTTTAAGTCAGTTAAGGGAAATCAATTAAAATTGGGACAAACCCCTAGAAAAGCCCCTAGGAAAGAAACAATCATAGAAAATTCAAATTGTGTCGTGACAGCAGGTCTTGCTTCTCAGTCCCCAGGACTTTGTACCTCTGCTCTGGCTTTTTTGAGTGCATCAGAAGCACAAAAGGGTAGGACAGGAACCTGAAGCTTTGGGAATGGCATGAACGATGCACTGCTTCCCAAAGGCAGGGTGTGTTGGTTGGGAAAGCCAAGCCGCTAAAGCGGGACAGCGGGCTGGCACAGCCCCCAGAGCCCTGTGTGCCTGCAGCAGTGTGTGCTCCCAGGCATACTGCTGGCCACACACCTGCCCCCTGGTCCTCTCGCTATTCAGGGAAAGAGCCCACAGCACCCACCCACACAGAAAGATGTAATCTCAGCATGTTTGCCTGCAGACCCTTAACACCTCTTGCCAAGTACTCTACATCATCTGGATGGTTTGTGCCTATCAAGTGTCACCATGATGAGGAGAGAGAAAGTGAGTTTTAAGATACAGCACGAAAAGGCATGTGAAAATGCTCTCAGCCCGATAGAAAATTAGTATTTTAACTGTTGAGAAAAGCACTATCCAGATACTTTTTAAAAAAAAAGCAAATATTCACAATCATTTACATGCAAAATATGCATCCACAAACCCTACTCTAAATATAGACAGGGCTACCATCAAGCATTTAAACATTTCATCTGCAAGTGCAAATGGATATTAATGAATGCCAAAGGCACTGCATGTTCTGAAAGAAGATCATCTTCATAGTAGGTAGGGCTTATGGCCAGTTATGTTTTGATAACATCATTAAAGCAGCCACTACACCTTAGTGGGAGACCCAGTGAAAGTATTACTTGAACTACATTCTATCATGGATCATGAGTGACTTTGCAAAAACTGCTTCTCCCCAGAATTTTTCCCACATCTGAATTTCTCAAAGCAGAAGAAAAGGTGCAGGGGCAACTCTGAAGAAGAACAAATGTTGCCTTTTGATTCACACAGTGCAGCAGGTTATATTGAAAAGAAACCTATTTGAGGAAAACAAATGCAGGTACCCATTAGTTGTATAAAGTCAAGCATGATAACTATGTGTGTAATGAAGAAAATTAAAAAATAACATAGTGTACTAAAACTATTTCTGTGTTTGTTTCTATAATCTCTGAATTTCCCTGAGGAGTTTAATCTAGTTTTGTTCATTTGTACAAACAATCTGCATTTTCTGTTCTTCAGACAAGATTTCTGGGTCTGTAACATTTTTTGTTTGGATGTGCAAGTGAAAGTGGTGTTTGATTTGTTTAACTGATGAACACCTCTGCCCAGCTATTCCACTGTGATTAGATTATGATCAGTATCTTCCGAGTGATATCATAACCTTCACTCCAGTGTTTGTGTCTGGAATAGCAAAAAATACAAGAAAAAAAATGGAATACACAAGTTGTTTATTTAACATTGTGTTTAAGGTTTTGGGGTTGTCTGAAAACAATTTAATTGAGCTCAAATTCACACATCACACAAACAGAAACTATCAATCTATACTAAATCCTTTAGGGTCTGCAGAGATTTTCTATAGAAAATTCTGTCTGGTTTGGATTTCCAGTTTCTATGTCCCAAACAACATTTTTGAAGGTTTTGCTTCTGTGTCTGAGCTCAGATGCTCCTCTAGCTTTGAATGGGACTGTGGTATATCCTTGAGTTTTACAGAGCAAGTCTGGGTGAACAGCAGTGTTAGTAAGAAAAAAAAAAGCATAAAATCTATTCCCAGTGAATTATATGCAGACACTGAGCAGTATCCCGTGCTACAGTTTTTAAAACTGCCTGTTAGCAAAGCAAAACCTGTACTGCAAGACCGTCAGCCTTTTGGTCCTGGTCCCTGGGAATGGTAAGTCTATGCAGGAAGGCCACTTCTGGAAACCCTGCATCTTTACTCCTTTCTTCTTTCCCCCTCCACAGCATTCACCTTCAGTAAAGCACTACTTTGAATGCCTGTGTCCTGCCCTGCTGGTTTATCCAAGCAAACCACTAAATCCATGGCAAAGAGTGCCTTCCTAACAGCTGTGGACACATGAGCCAAAGGAATTGATTCTTACAGGACAGAGAAATCTGAGAAAGTTTACATAGCCCTAATATAGCCACAGCTATTTTCAGCTTGGGGAAAAAAAAAAAAAAAAGAAAATCGCTTGGTCAAATGCACTTCTCAAGTCAGTGATCAACACAAAACACAACTTTCTAACTGATCTGCATAAATTGTGCCAGCATGGAAACAGCTGCAGAGTATAGCACGGCTCATTGCAGTAGTACTACTGAGCTTACACCAGCCTCCAGCCCAGGCAGGTAACCCCGGACAGATTTAAGATGCTTCTTTCCTTTCACGTTCAGTCAATGCTCAAATATAGCACAACCCTCCTTCTTGCAGAGGGACTCTCCCAAGCCCACAGAAAGGGCAAAGAGAAGTACAGATACTACAGAGATGAGCGTGGCATAAGAAGCACCCCAGGGAGATGCTGTTCCGCTCAGCGAAATGGTAAAACCAGCATATCGCTGAATAGGCCTATCTAAAGCTCTCTTCTCTCTGCTGTTATCTCTCATAGGGTTTCTAGTGACACCACTTCCTGCTCTTCCCCAGCCATCAGACCAGAGGTTTCTTCATTTCATGCACTTCCTTTTCTGTGGGAAACCAGCACTTACGCAAGGGCAAAGTTTACAGGTGGGGAAACTTAAGTGCTTTTTCCATAGAAGAGGTACCCTCGGGAGAGCTGCTACTTCAGATACAGGTGGTGTGCCACAATCCCTCGTGGCAAAATTCAGTGCCAGCACCACTTTTTCCCTCGGTCTCTTTATGGGTGGTGCTTGCCCCTTACTTAGCATGAACAAGAAGCATAGAGAGAGCCACTCTTTGGGGAAGAAAATGACAAGCGACCTCTTCACCTAGCATCAAATGACCAAAATCCACCTGAACCAAGGGATCTATGCTCATTCACTCCAGCTGAGGGTTGTCTTCTCCCTCTGTCTGTGCTACTAGAAATCCCGAGATGCCTGTAGGTATTTTTCAGGCAGATCTCAAAGGCTGGTCACAGAAGAAGTTGAAAGTCTGACTGGCTGGTGAAAGAGCTCAGAAAAGACTCAGTGGCAAAGCTTAATCAAGAAAGGCACAGAAAAAACATCATTTGCAGCGTCAGGCAAGAAGGGACCTTGGCAAAGGCAGAAACAGAAATCAGTTGGGCCTGTGTCTCTGCCAGGGGATACGCACACTAGCTGTCGAAGTGAATCTCACCCAGGCCTCCTACAGCAAGAGGCTGCCAAAATCTGCAAAATGCTATTGCTGTAGCAGCCACTGGTGGAAGTGCTTTCCAGCAGGCAGGTCCTGGGAAGAGCACCCTCGCACTGAGTGCTGTCACCTGCAGCCCTTCTCTGCTGTCGCCTGTCCTCATGGTGGGCTCAGATCCCCCTGTCCCCTACCCCAGAAGTCTCCCAGACTAATCTTTACAACCTCTTCAACAGCAAAGCGAAGGACAAAAAAACTGAATAGCAGTTCCCTTCATCACAGGTTTTAATGCTGAGGCAGGGTACAGTGTTGTTTCATTGATGCCAGTACTTCTTTGGCTCTCTTCCTTGCACCAAACCTCAAACAAAGCACAACTCAAGAATGCCCTAAAGGAGGAGCTGAGCACATCTGCTTCCGCAAGACAGCTCACTTCTGCTTAAGTCTGCCCACCAGCAAGTAAACTATTCCCAGACAGACAACCCGAGGAGAGGGAATAGGCATGGCCAAGCTGTCTGCTGGCAGGAGTTATATAAAGCACTATATGATGCACCACTTATTTTCTCATTAGTGTTACTTACCATTTCTAACAAGTACATCAAGTTAAGAGCTGATTATCTTTTTCCCTACCCTTACAGGAGACGTTATTTTTAAGTTTTTCCCTTCCTTCTTTCCTTTAATTATTGGAAACCTTTTCCCTGTACTTAAGGGTTTGAAATACTTGTCACTAGTGAAATCTGAGTTAAAGCTGCAACACTTTTGGCCTTTGAAAATATAATAAGTGAAGATGTCACCAGGTTCTCTCACAGTGCGGCTGGTGGGCATAAATTAACAGGAACCCTCAGTAGCCGCAAGCAATCACAGGTACTTCTTTTCTTCATGACATGAAAGAAACAATTAATATATTAAGCAAGGCACCACGTTCCAGGCCCTGCAGATCTTATCCAAGGTTAAACACTTCCACCCCTATAGACCACAAGCTGGTTTTGCAAGCAGGCGGGGACTGTTTTGCAACAAGCAACCAACAAAAAATTACCTGTCTGTGGGGAGATACTTCATTAAAAGTTCTTAACTTCTGTTTTGCAGGGACCCTGGCTGTCAGCAGTGCACTGCTGCTTTTCACATTAGCTTATCCACTACCTACCCTGGTAACTGGGGGTCATGGCAAAGCATGCCAGCACCTGAGCATCCCAAGGATGATGGCCCTAACATTAAAACACCTCCTAGGGAGTCCCTGTAACCTCCAGCTGCAGCCAGGGAGGCCACACCAAGGACACGCACCCACTTTGCACACAAGGGTGCTTCTGGTGTTCTGGGGAGCCAGGCCCTAAAAAAACAACCCACAGATTTTGGGCTTAATATGCACAAAAATTATCTATGCAGCAATATATTGCATGCAATTGAAATTCTCTCAGATGAAGAAAAATCACAAAGGATCTTTTTTTCTGGTGATTTCTGGTGATTAATGAGCACTGCTTCCCTATTTCTTGGCATGCAATTAGAAACGGCCTACAAATAAGTAAAAAAGACCAACAGGTACACTTTCAGCTCCAAGAGAAAAACTTAATGCAATAGAAGGAGAAACTCCCAGGGAACCAGCAGGTGCTGAAACACAGCAGTGCTTCTGCTGTTTGTCCTTGCTCTGGAGTAACACAGATGAATCAACAGAAAAGAGCAGATACTTGCTCAAAGATAAAATGACATTTAAAGAAAATTGAGATTTATAGGGAAGCTGAGTGGATAACACATTTTGTCCCCCTGCTTCCCTACAGCTCTATGAAGTGTCAAGCATGGGAAAATCATATTTATATATCTACATGTGAGAGAATCACACGTATGAATGACAGACTATGTCAAAATTTCAACTGGGCATTGAAAACAACAGGAAAGTGGGATTAAAATACTGCTCCTGCACTACTCAAGAAGCAGACCCTGGTAACTGACAAAGGTTCACCTGGAGTTCTGCCAGCAAAACACACCACCTCTGACCCAGCTTCACAACACTAGGGGGGAGAAACTATCCCCCAGTCTGTATCTAGAAGTGGAACCAAGAGCACTGCTATTGATACAACAGCATTTTAACTCCTGATTGCAAAATCAATTAGGTCTTCATTTGTACCACTATGCAGCAAATAGCATTTCAGCAGGTCTCTGGGCTTTTAACTTGTCAGTATCACTGCCAAAATCTGAATTCAAAGGTGGAGTCTAAGCATAAAGCCAGGCAGATTTTCTTTATAAACTAACACCTCATTGATAACTATTATAATCTAATAGTTGTATTAGAACCATAATTGTGCATTTACTTGAAATCAGTTATGTAATCATTTGGTGTATCTGTGACATACTTGTGAATAAATCTGGAAAAGAGTCATGAAGCAGCAATCCCTAAGTATCTTCATATCGTATTATCAAGGCATTTGAATAGAGTAGATAAATGTCAAGTATGGCATGGCCCACCTCAGATGGAAAGTAATGCAGGTACCACTGTACAAAGTCCATAAAACAAAGTGAAAGGGCATTGCATGGAAAAAAATATGTGAGTGGAGAGTAAAATAAGAAGCTTTCATGCAGCACTGCAAGAGTTTAAAAAAAAAAAACAAAAAAAAAAAACCAAAAAAAAACAACCAAAAAAAAACAACCAAAAAAAACCAACCAAAAAAAACGGGGTTAATACCTCTGTCATTTACTCTGCTGTTATGGATTTTGAAATGTTCTTGCAGAAGAGAAGCTGGTCATGATGCCTTTGTTGGTCAAAACAAAGGCACACATGAATTCTGCTTCCATGTATCTGCCATTCCTAAGGCCTGCAGTAAGCTAATTCACCAGAAAAACACTGGTGATGATTTTCTAATAGACAACTTATTCTACTCTGGAAGCTAAGCTTTTACTTAAATAAAGCTTCTTCCCCAATCTCTGGACTGTATAGATAGCTTTAAGGGAAGAATAAGGTCCAAATAAATACTGTGGGTATAGCCTGTTACAGCCTGTAACAGCAGCTTGAGACATGAGCACTCCTATGATTCGTGTAAGTGAACTTTTACCTCAAACCAACAGCAGGTGTTCAAAGAAGGGAAATGGGAGCCCTATTACTGATATTTTTCAATTTTCTCTGAAATGCAGAATTTAAAAACTCATGCAAGGATACACCTGGTAGCTTTTGAGATCCCTTAAAAAAAAAAAAAATTATTTATTACAAATTCAATCTCAGTACTACCACACAGCACCTTTCTTTTTTTTTATAGGCAATGACTGGAGTTTCCACAGAATAATGAGTCCATGATTCTACATTGATAGACTGCTACTTTACCACTGCAGGGGAAAAAATTTGTCCTTCTAAAGAAATATTAATTAACCTCTTCAAATCATCACTCAGCTGGCCTCCTAGGAATTTTTATTGGTTTTTCTCTGAGTTATAGTTAAGCTTCTTGGGTAGGTACATTTTAAGGTAAGCCTGAGTCTTGAACAAAGCAGCTCAAAATGACCTTTAGCACATCTGGAACATTTTGCATCACTGAACTGAGCGCCCTTTAATACTGAAGACAATACTCCAGTGTTGTCTAGTGTGGATAAAAGCTTAGTCTTCAGCTGGAACCCATAGTTTCCTCTTATTATAGTAATTACATAAGAAACTATGTCTTGAAATCAGTTCTTTGACCAACATTTCTTAGCACTGAACATTCAGATCACTCTTAAATGTTTCATCAAGCCATCGTTTGCATAACAGTAGAAGTTTATTTGTGTTATTCTAAGTCTACAGGGACTTTGTAAAATATTGGCTACAGTCAAGAATACCTATGCATGCAGCATTTGTTTATTTTTACAGCTTTATTATATGAAAACAAGGAAGATGAAGACATACTAACACTGAAAAAGGTAGGAACTTGTTAATGGAAAATAATATTTCACCCAAGTATTCTGGAGAAAATTACAGTGCTTTTTAGAATCTGATCACAAGCACCTTTATTTATTACTAAATTGCTAGCGTTTCCAGCTATAACTAATAGTAGCTCAGAGTAAACCTAGATAATAAATGCCTGGCTGTTGGAGGTCTGACCTGAACCAGCATTTTGCTTTAAAAATGTTCTTGATATACTAACATTTGGGTGCACAAAGCAGAGGAGGCTGTCTGCTTTATTAATGTTGTTCTCAGCTTGTACTGGTGCTGGTGAATTGGTAAGATGAGGATGTGACCAAACCGGGACCATTCCTTGCTAATCACACTCTCTTTCTTGAGGCTAATTTATGATTAATATACCAGCTAACAGAGGGCTGTGCCTGATGCTTAAGTCACTCTGCTGCCTCGGAGCACAACAGCTGGCAAAGCAATCTATATACTGAAGATTAAACAGGTTTGTCCTCATCTGCTTTAAAAAAAAAAAAAAGTACTATTCCATTAACTCATGAACAGGCATAAACTGTGCAGAAAACTTTACAAAGTTTCTGCTGCCAGTGAAGCTGCTTTCAGCAACTCTGAATATAGCCTGTTACCTTACCCCACGCACAACCTTCCCCTCATTGCTTTATTTTCACAGAAATTTGCAGAGCCTGCATGAGACTTTTGCATGGAGGTTTCCTTGAGGTTATCAAACTGTTTTGCTGGTGTAAAGCAGATCTCTCTCTGAAGGACAAACTGGAGACTATACCACCCTACAGTTCAAATTAATTGCTTGATTGAATTATAACCAAAAAAAAGAAAGAAAGAAAGAAAGAAAGAAAACACATATACTCTGATATACAGAGGACAAGGCAGAGGCTGGGAGGGGCTGGGGCTCCCTGGCTGGCCATGGCCCCAGCCCCATCCCCTCCCTCCCCTGTGCATCGCATCCACACTGCACATTCAACCTCCTCACGCCGCGGAAGCAAGCATGGGGCGGTCTGGGATGGACAGAGAGATGGTCGGGGATTTCCTCCCTCTGCTCGGCCCCAGGCACACAGCCTCCCCCCGGGAGGGAAAGTCCCCTGGGCAGCATCTCCCCACAGCAGTGGGGCAGCCCCAGCCCAGGAAGGGAGATGCCAAGGTCATGGCAAATGCTGTCTGTGTGGGATCAGGAAAACTTTGCGGTCATCTCTCATTGCTGCGGTGATGACTCATTAACCTGCCTCACCCTTCCTTTACAAACCTCTCTCTAATGTCTTCCCTGAGGGGTCTGGCCACTGCTCTAACTTTAACAAGCAAATGCAAGGACCTCACCACCGCTCTGCTGCTAAGCCTGTCATCCAGAACCCTCCTTCCTCATGTTCATCATGGGCCTCTCTGGGCACTCCACATCCCCTATGCTTCCCTGTGGAAGAAGACAGATGCTGCAATCATTTTCCTTCCCCACCACCTAACAGCATGACAACCTTCTATCTTATGCAATTCCTTTTATCCACCCATGACCTCCACCTTTCTACTATTAAAGTTCAAAGTTTGTGTTTCTCCCTGGAGGCTGTGGATAGCTCTGTTCCTTCTCTATCTCCTGCTGTCATCCCTCTCGTGGGGACAGTACTGGCCACCACCCTCATGCTGGGTTTGAGTTCACTGCAGAAATGGGAAGGCTCAGGAGTAGTAAATGGAGCAGTGAAAAGAGGGAAAATTCTACAGTGTCCATATTAGACATGAAAAAGTCTCCTTGTTTCTGTATGCCCACAGCTGCACCACTGGAACTCCATGCATTTGCTTTTTGATCAATGTCCCTCCCTTTGCCTTTGCCCCGTTAGGGTAAACCCACCATCCCTCACTACTCCTTCCTCTTGCAGTCCCTCTCCTCAAGCCTCTCTTCAGTTTTCTAGTCAGTTCACCATGGCTAAACACAAAGTGGTTGGGAACAGTATCATTACACACAATATAAGCTGCTTTAAAATCCAGACTAAGTTTGTAGTTCTCTGACTCACAGCTCTAAGCACCTTTCCAGAAGCAAATGTAACCCAGACCAAACCATTGCTTTTTGGGTCCTCCTAACCTCACTCGCGGCACCTGCAAAAAGGAGGCATGAGCTGCCCGTGCCCACCCTTCAGGGCAGATGCATTCCTCAACGTGCTCTGCAGCCCCTGTCCCAGGTGCTCAGCCCTTGGCCAGCAGCAGCTCCTTGGTACCCCCAGTTTTCCCCACAGCTGGTCCTCCTCTGTAGGGGACTTGCAGGGTGGCTAAAAATGCCTCTCTTGTCTACCTGTGGCAGGATTCAGGTCCATCTATTGGTAAATCCAAGCGCATCCAAGATCCCGCCTGATACTCTGACGGCAGTCGATACACCACCGCAGGGATGACTCACCTGCATTGACACCGCAAGGGAGGAACTCCAACCATGGGGCTTTGGTGAATGAACCTTCACCTAGTTTCAATTCTGTCTCCCGAAAGTGAGTAAGAAAAGCTCTGCACTAACAGGTCTTCCCCCACCCACCCTGGAAAATGGGACCCCCTGAGAAAGTCATTAACATTAATCTGGAAATCCCAGCACATCCTGGTCAGAATTGGTATTGCTCATGTTTAAAGAGGGCTACAACTGATGTAAAAAATAGCAGATCTTCCAGTTGTAGAAAATAATCGGGAACAGAAACATCAGTATGCTGACCCCCAGCAATGGGGCAGGCTTGCACCCATTGCCTGGTGAGAGCCCAAGCTGCAGTTTCTCCTGTGCAAAAATTAACGTGATACCATTTGTGTCCTGAATAACACAGAAAGTGCTGTAGTGTTGGAAGCTGCTGTTCAAGGCCCCCAGCCTTGACCATCCCCACTGTCAGGGTGAGGCATGCTACAGAAGCAACTAATGCAACCCATCATAGAAAACACAACCCAGCAAACTGCAAACCTCTGCCATTGCAAGGCCTGAGGCTCTGGAGAGCAACCTTGCTCAACCAGACAGAGCTATCACCAAGCAAGACTTTCAAGTTCACAGAAAAGTACATGAAGAAACTGAAGGAGGGGCATGCCGAGGCTGCCAAAGGAAATGTCGGTACCGCTCTGGAGAAAAGAGGGAATTCCCGGATAGGTACAGTCATCGATTCTTAAAACAAAGATTGCCAACACTGAAGCGAAGTTGGCTAAGTGGTCTGTAATGGTAATTAATGATAAATCATTGGTCATGTTGGTTTAAGGCATAATGTATTTATGTGGTTGTATTCAGATAAAGTTGCAGCTTCAGTACCTGGCGTTCCCCAAGCACTTTACCAAGCATATGGGTGCAATCTCTCTTCGCCACCACCACTGTTTTTCCAGAGTTTCTGTTCTTCCACCCCTCCAGGTTGTATACAGGCATCAAGACAGTGCCTTAGGGTATGCACCCCCCATCCTCACAACAGCCTGTGTTACCCTTCCTTACTCTTACCCTCTAGCTGGGACTGCCACCACAGCCCTGGGGCAGCAAGGCAGCTCACCCAGCAGGTGCTCCGGCCTCATTAACTGTAATACTCATTAAGCTAAACCCAGCAGCAGGCTGAAGCATTTCTGCAGAGCAGAGGTATAAGCTGCCACACACTGTAGGCAAAGGGTGTTTGTAAGAAAGACTTCTGCTGAATCGGAGCCAGGGACGCCACACGGCATGTCAGGATGAGTGGCAGCAAAGTGGGGCTCTGGTGAGTGTCCATCGAGTGCCATTGCCACAAGACCTGCATCCTTACTTCCTCAGCTCGGCTGTGGGCACCACCTCACTAAACACACACACGCTCTGTCTGCATGCATACCTCAGTCAGTAACACTAGGAACAAAAACCTAGCATTTGAAGTCCAACTACACCAGGGTGACTTGCGAGAACAGTAAAGGGGCGAAACTGTTGCAGACCCATAAAATGTGAAATGCGTCCGACATGCTTGGTCACTGGGGCTCACTGCAAATGACGGGATGAGTAGTGGCAGGCCCAAACTGCCCAGGCCAGTTTGTCAATTTTCTTCTGCACTTACCTCACCTTCCCTTTTTGTCTCCTTCACTTACCCCTCAATTCATGCAGTGAGGTACAGTTTCTCCTAGTAGTGCTTAAGCTTCTGCAGAGCAGAAAAAAAGACAAGTGGCAAAAAACAACATTGCAGCTGGGTTGGGACAATGCAGACAAAATTTCTTGCCTCTGACAAAACCATCAAGGAGAAAAAGTCCATTCTAGCCATTGCACAGGTTGGGAGAGCTCTATACTCTATACTTTTCTTTTTTACCCCGGTTGCAGGAGAAATGAAAGCAAGCTTGCAGGACGAAACCTCTTAATTTTGATGCTTACAAACACATTGTCAGTATTTCCCTCTAAAAAGCATTGAAATTGCCCCGGGGCAGGAGGGGGGGCAGAGCAGGATGCACACATGTGCATGTATTTATTAGGACATGCACTCACAGAAAACAAAGTTAGAAAATCCTGGGCAAGCCCCCAGCTTGGCAGGGGTTTGTCCCTTCCCATGGGAAGTCCCTTGAGCCCATGCCAAGTCCTCAGGCTCATCCAAGGATTCAAATTTAACTCAGGATAGAAATTAGGATTTTCCAGCAGCTGTATGTGGAACTAACTCAGTCGCCAGCCGCAGTGCACACAGTTCACCCAAGGCCTCGCATTGTTCAGACTGACAAGAGAAAGGATCCCGATGTCTTTTACAGGACGCAGAGGACCTGTGCCATGCCAAGTGCCTTCTCCAGCACAAGGGAGTGATGAAAACTAGTTGTTTGCTGTTTTCCAGTACATTTGACCCATATTTGAAAGCTGTAGATTACACAGGTGTTTATCAAAACTGTAAACTGCTTTTGTCCTACCTCCTGGTAAACTCCAAAACCCCAGCCATGCAGCCTGGTGGTGTGTCTCACATACAACTTTTTATATATGTAAATGTCACAGTAAAATTTGGACACACAAATTTCCTAAAGGTTCTGGTAAACACACCTGATGGAAAACTTTTTATCTGAGTCACAGTTAGAATTCTGTCACCAAAGACTATTAATTTTTTCAAATCAGTTTCACTGAGCTGCCACATTAGCTTGCTACAATACAGTAAGCCCAGGGTACAGTACTGCTATCACTAAATACATAGGGACAGGAGGTTAAGCACTACTAGAATAATGTTTTTATTCTTACAAGAAACTAAAATCTGGCTCAGTTTAGGATGAAATAAATCACATAGCTCTAAATGGATACATATGGACTGTCATACGTATCAGTGCTACTCTTTAAGCTGAGCTACTGTATTTTTCAACATTAAGAGTCAAATAGCAATTGTAACCAAATTCTATTAAACAATAAGCATCTTATTTACAGGGATTGTCATGGATAAGACTTCTTGCAAGGTGACATTCTCCCATGAGTTTCTAGAGCTCTCTTTAAATACTGCTTTTGCTATCTTCAGGATTGGCCTTGTGTGCTAATCATTTCCCATTACAGCCTGGGAGTTCCTCCTCACACTGACAAAATTGAGGTGTCTTTCAGTTCACCACACTGTTGGGGGCATCCCCAAGGTGTCTTTAAGTTCATGCTGTGAACCATGCTATCAGGGGCATCCCCAGACAGTGGTTCAGCCTAAGTATGTAATGGGAGGTCTGAGACTAGGATAACTACCAAGAAACCTATTTTCTTATTCCAATGGTACTTCTTCCAGACAGAGAACATGGTTTTCCTCCTGTCTAGAGCATGTCCAGAGCTCAGAAATAATTCATGCCCACAACTACTCAAAGCAGTTACCTCTCCTCGTTGAAAATGTGAGGAATTTCAAGACAGTATTTGGACGCTTTCAGTTCTTTAGCAAAAGCATGTCACAAATGTCACACGGAATAGCTGCCAACACAAAGCCAGTGCCCTCGAGCAACATGCGTTTGCTATATTTGGGAACAAGAAAAAAGGTAACCCAGTGCCTGCTTTTTTCCTTTACTGAAAGGCAGAGTGCCCAGAGGTTATTCTCACATTGCCATAAGACATATAAACCTATGCTATATGATCCAGAAGTAGAAAACTTAGTTCTTTAAATCTTGGTATTGAATATAGGCTTTTTCTTCTATGATCGTATAGTAACTGTGATTTTTTGTGGGGAAACTCACACAAAGCTCAATGCATGTCTCACCAAGAATGATTTATCACTTCCATGCACAGTAGCTGTGCATACATTATAACTGGCATTTGTTTCTTACAGGCTGAGTGCGGTTCACTGTGTTTTCTCTCTAAGGGCTTTTTTTTTCCTTATCCATGATTGAGTAGAGGTGGTTAGTTCCACCTGTGGCAAGTTCAAGCAGATACTACACATATAATGATGCTTATGACAGTTAGTTAGTTAGCTAATTTCCACTGAAACTGAGTCACCAGAGCTCCTCTGGAGTCACTGATGAAGTATTACTGACAGTGTGTGTTCAAAGCACAGGATACCATACTGCACAATCAAAAGTGCTTGACTAAGTTTACAGTTTACAGGCATGCAATGCAACAGCATGGTAGTAGTCTGGCAGGCAACTGTGGGACTGGGGCTGTCCTGTGCCAGCCCTCACCCTGTGCCCTCTGCTGTCCTGGGGATACCAATCTCTGGTAGGCAGCATCGTGCCCTCAGGGCTGGTTTGCTCTGGCCCCAGACCAAACTCTGGCTTCCAGACGTTTAAAGAAAGATGCTACTGGTGTTAAAATGTACAGTAACATTTGATGTCAAGTAACATACATCTTCTCAGCATCTAGTAGACTCAGCATGGCAGGAACGTGATCACCTGCTCCCAGCGTCCCCACTCACCATCTGTTCCCTCCCTGTGGAAGAATGGGGGAATGGAGAGGGAACTGCACTCTTTCCTGTTGCCTGTACTGGGCAATGTAGCACCAAGCTACATTTGCTGTAAGGTTGGGACTTCCTCTTCTGCACAGATTGCTTTGAACATTCACTGCTCTGTCATGTGGACAACACCTGCTATACAACATGCCATCCCAAACATGTACAAATCCAGCTGGAGAACACAATAATTTTCACTGCCAATAATACACATGTTGCAACTTGCATTCCTACCATAGTCCTCCTTTCTGACTTTCTGTGTTATGTTATCCTCAAACTAGAAAGAGCAAAGGTAGCATGCAAGGATCTTCGCAGATGTAGCCATCATAACTACCCACACAGTACAGGGGAAAGTCCACATAACGATGCACAGTGTCACATTATGTGACACCTATTAAGATGCAAAAGCCAGGGAAGACCACCCATGAAGTAATTCTCAATGCCTTGGTAGCCACCATTGAAGGGTATGGTGTTCATGGCCCTAGCCCTAAGGAACACTCAGCCTAGGGCTGCAGACATCTGCAGGCATGAATAATGTGAATCAACGGGACTCCCCTGAAAGGTCTCTACATGTCTGTGCAATTATTTTCCCACAGCTCTCCAGAGCATGGAGCTGAAATGTAGGTGAGGAGCAATACCCTTTGGACTAAGCTTGCCCAAATCAGCGAGGCAAACAAGTGCATTGCTGCTCAGTCCAGTGAGCTGTGCCTCCCAGAAGACCAGCCCCGGAGGTCGAGCAGATTGAGCCAGCTGATATTCACCTGCTCCCCAAATGAGACAGCAAGAGGCAGAGAGAAAACAAATGCGAGCCCATCGCTGTTGAACTGATGTTATCTGCAGGCAGCTGTGCCTTTTGTGCAAGGAGCACACAGTGCCACAGTTTGCAAATGTCACTGATGAATTGCTGCTGTCTGTGCAGCGCATTGTAAAGAACTGTCTGCTCTTAATTACCAGGACTTTGTCTTTTTGTAGCAGCAATGCAGTACTGTCATCTAGTAACAAGTAAACCAAGTCCACAGGAAAATTAACTTCACATTAAACAAAGCCTTCCCTACCTTACTAGCATATGGAGGAAAAATTGTATGGTGATTGCAGTTTTCACCTCAGACTCCTTTAATCTGAAGCTGATATGCATGGAGTGTGTGAGTATCATTAGAGATAGAAAAATAAAAGTTAAGGATTCAACAGTACATTTGAAGATACTAGAACAGAGGTTCTGTTGTAGATCATCATAGGATGACTGTCAGCCCCGGGAACAAAGCAAAGAAGTGATCTAGAGACGCAAGACTCATATTTCAAAGAGAGTTAAGTAGCTGAACACACTTCTGGAGATGAGCCACAAAACCTAGCTGCACAATGTGTATAGCGGTTCCAGTCCCCAAATGGAAAACTCTCATCTTGGACACTGTTCTTCTTCTAAAAAGAACACTTAATAGTCAGTGACTCTAAAGCACTCATGAATTAGTCTCCATTTTTCACTTCTCACCTTCTTTCCCTGCTGAATACAAGATGCTGGTACTGAGGATTTAACTTGATCTGTTATATACAGATAGTCGGTAAGCACAGTGATCCACCTCGTACCCATTTCAAAAACAAATTGTTCCAAAGATTTTGGCTTTAGGTTTGCATTGCATGCCCTTCCACATTTTACAAAGGGAACAGTTTCAAGTTGTGCAGTATAAATTATATTGAGTCATAAAATCCAGTAAGTGAGCAGTGAAAAGATGCCTTATGAACTGGTATCACCACTTACTCTTCTTGTTTAGAACCACTTCGTCCCCTCTAAAGGGCAAGAGAGAGACCTCATAAATGCTAGGAATGTTTGTTATTCTCCATGCTATCCTCAGCAAATTCTTCACTTTGGTTTTTCTTTTGCTGTGACCAAATAGAGCTGATGTGGCTGGGACACAAGGTGCCAGACAGCAGTCCCTCTTCCAATCAGAACAAGCCACTAGGTGAACTGCATTTTCTGACATTCACCGCTAAATCAGTTTTCACAAGGCACCATATACTCTGTCCCCTGTCCTGTCTATAGCTTGTGGTGCTTATGCAGGTCTTTTGCTCTTCCTAATGCTTTGCAGAAGACTGGCCACTACTCCAAGCTTTTGAGAAGTTGCCTGTCTGTACTTTGAACGGGCTAGCACATAAACATTGTGCAAACACCAGGGAGAGCACAGTACAGCCTCAGCCCTTGCTGGCTAGACAGGATGCTGAGACAACCAGCAAGCTCAGTATTTTCCTATGTTAACATCAGGAAGATTAACCTTGTAATTTCTTGAACTATTGAAACTATTTTAACTACTTTTTTATTGTTGTTTGACACTGTAGATTGTGCCCCCTTATTCCCTATGACAACAATCTGACATGCTTGTGATTTTGGCAAACTATCAAGGATGAATTTGACACCTGTGTTGTATGCCCAAGACTGATTCAAGTTTTACTGCACAGTGACTATGGCCCAGACTATCATTTTACACCTGTTTTACATTGGATTGTTTCCACTACCACCACTGGTGTCTCACCAGCTGTAATATTTTGGCCAGAGAGAAGCTTGTGCTATATAACTATCAAAGGACATTCTTGCAACTCTAGTTCCAACAAGATCAAAATGTATATCCTTACATTAACAGTGTTTCCCAGTGCATCATTATTTCATCCTTAGCACATTTTGTCTGTGCTTTATATTACATTTTTCAGACAAGGTCCCATGTTGTCTTGTCACCCAAACTTCTGTCCTTGTTTTCTGGGTAGAAGAGCATACTGCTTAGGTACAATACAGTTTCTCTGATATTTTAGCACCAGTCCAACTTTTTACCTTTGGACAAGTTAAAAATAATTCAAAAAAAATAGCATAAACCTAGTGAAAACAAATGTACATGTTTTTATTGAGTTGACTTATATTGAATCTTTTCACAGAAAACTGGAAAAAGTCTAAAATGCAACTACAGCATCTTGAGTGTATGCTGTAAATAAAACTAAAGCTTCTATTTAATAAGAAAAAAGATGCCAGTAATCCCATGAAACAAAAAGGCATTTTTATCCTGATACATAGGATTTTTTCAAAGTGATATACAGGATTCTTACCCCTATGCCAGTACTTTCTATACATTCCAGGCAGGACTGGAATCCTGTTCTAAACGGTACTACAAAAATGTCTGCCTGGAGTGTGTCACACTATTATCACACTGATGATAATCCAGCATCCACTATCAAAAGGGGCATTTTCTATCAGTGTGATCCAACCAGTTCAAACCAGTCTGCATCTCGCCCAGTGTCCTCCTCCCCAAAAAAGGGCAGAAAATGACTGTTGGAGCAGGGTGGGCTGTTCAGGGAGCCAGACCTTCCTCTGTGCATGGCACAACCCAGAGACAAGGAGCTGCCCCTGTCAGCAACCAGCCCATGAACATAGGCCACAAACTGGGATTCTGCCCCAGTTCAGCCACTCTTTTGTACTCAAAGGGCCACAGACTTCTTAAAGTAAATTACCTCCGCTACCTGAAGTTGTGTCAATGACTAAAGGGGCCATTGTCAGTCACTTCTATGCTGTCTTTTCTTCTACTGCTTTCATTAATTTGCAGTCATCTTAGGAATATAAAGCACTTACAAATTCCCTACCATTTTTGTCCTCTTTTGTGCTCTTTGGCCTCTATTCCTCAAATTCTCTTCTCTCATACACAGCATAATCTGCTTCAGTTACTTTCTTCTTTGACCATAACATGATGCATCACGAAGTCAACCACATAACAGTTTTCCCACTGAATTGTGCAAACCCTGCTGACTTTGCTGCAGAAAGCTTTAGCGTCACTGCAGGGATTTACGTTAAAAGAAGATCTGCAGCATAGTCCCCAAAAATTCAGTAAACATACACTCACAGATTTCAAAGTGGCATTCAAGCATCATCCACCCCAAAAGCAGCAAACGGGAGGAGGATGATGGTAAACCTCACTGTATGGGCATCCACCAGTTTTTACTGACTTGCTGGGACCTTCTAGAAAAAGGACTACACTCATATTTATCTGTCATTTATTAGTGTTACTATCTAACACAGAGTGGCTATACCTTGACCTTGGGAAGGAACAGGGGTGCTGCTCTAAGAGGCCTTTCCTGTGTGAACTCATCTCCACTCCCTGTGTGACTTTTATTTTTTTCAAGACAGAAGTATTAATAAAATCTTTGAGTAGCCCACCCTGGCAGGGATTTTCACAGGCAGTATCTGGGGCAGTGATTTCACAGGGAGGCAGATCCCCAGCATGCTCAGCACGGCTCTGCTGACTTCTGATGTGAGCGGTCTTGTCATTTCTCAAGCAGGTGCAACTCCTCGTAATTTCAAGCAAACTGCTCCAACTGTACCAACAAACTAGATTTCGGCTTGAGGCCAGCAGCCTGGCAAAATACCACAGTAGATATATACATACACGCATACATATGTGGATGCTTTCTTCTGTATTGCTTATTGTGGAGAATAGCTGTTGCATAAACTTTTAATAGCAGTGCAGGGATTTACTTCCCCCTCTGGTCTGCGGCACACTTTTCTCTTGTTCTGTGATGTACTTTGACTAATCATTTCTTAGTCCTCTAGGTGCAGACCTTTAAAAACACTAGGAGCTCTCAGTTCCCCTTTTCAATTGCAAACGATTCATTTTTGGTGAAGTGTGGCCTCCCTATTCTTCTGCCAGCCGTTGTGTTTGTTAAAGGACCGTCTCAAATTTCTTGTGCAGGAGCAGCTGTTGCTGGACCGAGGCGGCCTTTTCAGAGCCCCGCCGCAGCCGCTTTTCACTTCTCCTCCTCCTCCTCTTCTTCCTCCCTCCTTTTGTCTCCCCCAAAGCAAGAGCCCCTCTGACCCTTCGCCTCCCCCCAGCCTACCTCCTTTGTCGGCCACTGCAGACAAGTTCCACCCTAAATCAAGCATTGTCTCCATCTCCAGAAGCCAGCACGTGCCCACATCCCCCTAATCTTTTAATTTCCCCCCAGGAAAAGGCAGCTGTTAGCAATACATGCAATGCACAGCTGTCAGCTGGGGCCTGCCGCCTGCCCACACCGAACAATGAGCAAAGCAGTGTCGGGGCCGAGGAGAAGCAATATCTACATATATGTGCCTTTGGCAACAGTTGGCAGCACGTGCTCTGAAATGCAGCATTGTCGGAAAACCCACCCCTGCCTTCCCCCGCTGCAGCTCCGCACACGTATGAGCTTGAACTTTGGCTGATTTCAGAACAAAACGCGTGGCTTCAAAGGGCAGGACTCCCCAGATAGCTGCATTATACCTTCGCTACTGAAACAATCCCCTGCAAAATTACAGGGTATGAAAAGGACATGCCTCCAGTAGCCTGACGCGTGGTTCGTGCATTCTCCTCATTACACATTACACACCAGTCGTTTGAAAGTTTTGTCCTGGAGGGAGAGCAGCGTAAACAATCTGGAGTGGGAGAAAAGACTTATACATCACTATTGTACCTTTTTCCCTGGATGGTGAGGAGGGGATGGCATGGCATTTTAAAGTAAAGTGGAGATGGTCATGAGTATGCGTGGCTGGGCTGGTGAGCTCGCTACATTAATGTGCAAGGGACCATTGCTTCACATCAAGATCAAGAAAAAAGGTGGTTGTTTGGGACCAGAAAAATGCAAGGCATAATTGCATCTGCGCAAACGTATGCACATTTGCATGCCAAATTTGTACCTGCAACAATGACAAGCGTGCCCACAAATGATGAATTGCACAACACCACAGTCATTTGCCAGTGCAGTTACGGCAAGTGAGCTTGCAAACATAGTAGCTACAGACCCCGCTTAGTCATGTAAATGGGCTTACCTTTTCTCATCCACCATGGTACACGTAACTTTACAAAAAACATACCTCTTTGCTCCACACTCGTCCCTGGCGGAACACAGAGGAGTTTCTTAAGGAAATTCTCTTTGCAAACTCATGTCTTGTGGTGAGGATATGTAAAAACCTTATACATTTAAAACTGTTTCATTTCCTTTTCCCATGTACATTATTTTAAAGTATGCTTATACTCCTCTCACCAGCCTTCTGGCTAATCATTAAATGGGAATTTGATTGATTTCTACATGCACTGTTTCCCAAAGACTAAGCATTTAAAAAGTGACTGTCTCATCTGTTGCTTTTGCAGAGATCTGTTGCATAGTTTCCTCTCTAAGCAATGGAACAAATAAGCCTTCCTCCCAAACCTGTCGCTGCCCTAATCTTTTTGCAGCCAAGTGGACAATTCTGGGTTTACTTCACCACTCTCAGTCATTTTACATGATAAGGAACAACTTCTGTGTTATTGGTATATATTCCCCAGCTTGCTCCTTACACATGCTTTTACTTGCTTTATCTCACCTGGCCAGTAATTTAAAGGACTTAAAAGACACTACGCTAAGTGGACCATATGGCATATGGTACACCTGCCCCATGCTTAGCACCTGCTGAGCGCACTGTGGGTGTCAGGCTGCTTGATACAGCACTCCTGGCCAGAGGGCAAAAACATTTCCACGCATTTGCATGCTGGCCGGAGGCCACGTGCCTCGGCTGTGTGTGGATCTGACACAGCAGCCTGTCAGTGCTTTCAAGATTAGCAAATCTGTAGAAAGCAATGGATTTAACTAACAAAGGAGATGCCAAATCACAGAGGCCTACACAAATACAGACAGCTCTAGGATCCTAATAACCTTGTAGTGGTGAACCAGCATCTTCAATAAATGGTAGCTTGCTTTGGGTGGGGGATGTCAGCATTAGTCATGTGGATGCAGAGTTTTCCTAAAGTACTCAGAGAAATCATAAAGGGATGTGTTTTGCTATCAGTTAGGCAAATACAAATGCCATCCTGACTTACCCCATGCAGAGCTACCAAGGGCACATTCCTGTTTCACTGCAACATGCAGTGAAAAACAGGCATCTCAAAATAAAAACAGTAGGCATCAGGTAGAAAGAAAATGGATAAAACTTTAACACTCATAAGGGTTTAGCAAACATGTGCCTCAAGAGTGGCTAAGACCTGCCCTTTCATTGCTGGTTCTGCTGGCCCTTGACTCACTTTCTCCATATGCAAATTGGGCCAGGAAGTCTGCATTTTTAGTGCAAAGTTCTGTGAGATTTATGGAGGAGCAACAACATGCAGAAGTATGAAGAGATGCTATCATTTGGTGATTTGTTATTTCTCCTGGTAGCAGCCAGCAGCCTTTGACGAAGCAGTCCAGGTATCCAGCAAAAGCAGGAGACATCTTAGCAGCCCATGTGGAAGCTGTGGCCTCTAACACTGAGCAGCTGGACAACCACAAAAAAATGGGGCAGCCAGAAGGATTTGTCTCTCTCACATTGCTCAGGGAGGAAAATTTATCATGCATGTGATCAGCAAAGGGACTCTTGGGACAGGCAGGGCCCTGGTGGTGTCCTAAGCAGTGACTGGCAGGCTGCAGAGGAGCTTGGTTTTGCACCAAGGACAGAGCTGGACCTTGTGCAGGTCAGCACTAGCTGCCGTGCCACCACCGCGGGAGGGGACATCGCAGGGTTTCTCTTTCTCAGGCGCTCTCCGACACAGACTTTGTAATTGCCTAGTTTAGAAGATTTCCATTTTTCTGATGTGCTGCCTCGCAACAGTATGCCTTGATTAACCTATCTGAAATAAATTTGGCAGTGATCTTTCTGTCGTCATGTTGGAACGTTGCCAAGCGTAGCACAGAGCCATTCTCTTCTTTCATTTGTAGCTGTCTCTCCTATTACTGGAAAGAAAAATGCTCTGGCTGGAAGGAGGTTGTCAGGCTGGCACTACCTTTATCGTCACTGCTAGAAGCATCCTATCACTGCTTAGGCCTGGGGACACCCTGACCCTGTAACAGGGATGTGTTTTTCCTCGCCTATCTGCGCACGGACCAAGCGCACCAGAGCAAAGCTGGAGCCCCTCTGGACCGGCTCTTCTTCACAGCACCTCTGAGCTTCGGTGTCAGGGGTTTCATTCGCTTTGTGCCACGAAACAGGTTCCCTTCCCACAGCTTTTAGCCAGCCCTTCAGGTTGGGGGGGCAAAGCAAAGCACGTCCAACTGCAAAGCCGTCGGCATCCCCCCCCCCGCCTGCAGGGCTGGGGTACAGGTGGGCTCCCCTACGAGGCCCTTCTCCGGCCTTTGCTCCTCCGTATGGTAATCGGTGGCGAACTGAGCTGCCGGCGGGTGCCCCAGGCCCCAGACTACCCTCAAACTACCCCGGCCCCATCTGTCACCCTATCGGGGGCATCTTTGCTGCATGATTGGCACCGGGCTTGAAAAGGCAGCACAAGACGGGCCATGTGGCAACCCTGCTGACAGGGAGGGGGCGGCGGGGGAGCGGGATGAAATATTGTGACAGGACACTTCAAGCCCCAGCTAATCACAGCTGCTGAGGGCTGAAGAGTGCTATACATCCCCTCGTATCAGGCAGTGCATTCCTGGCAACATTATTAATTCAGAGGAGTCCCTTTAATTTGAAGCAGAGATTAAGACTTTCCCCGGTTGGCCTCACAGCGGCTGTAAAGGCAACAGGCAGGGCTATTGTAAGGCCATTAGGGAAGAACAATAGGACGCTGAAAGGGAGATGCGGGTGAATAGGGGAACGAGAGCTGGCTTGTGCCAGAGGCCGGCTCAGCTCATTACGGGAGCGGCAGATGGAGCGTGGCCGGGTTGCTGGGCAGAGTCGGGGCTGGCAGCTGGCGGCGGCTCCCCCGCACCCCCACCGCATCCCCACCGCAGCCTGCACCCTGCCCGAGAAACAATAGGAGGATGGGGACTGCCACCCCTACCAGCAAAAGCAAGAAAAAAAAAAAAGGGGGGGGTCCCCTTTTTCCCTTCCTGCCTCGCCCTCCCCACAGCACTTTCTCAGGCACCCCTGAACTCTGCCAAGCAGAAATGCCGAGGGCATCAGGATGGTGTGGGAAGCACACTCCCTTTTCCTGCTCATGGTCATGCCAGTCTATGCAGGCATCACATCCTTCTCAACGAGGATGAATGACTGCGGAAACCTGGTAGCTACGCAGGAAGTGGTGTTTTGGAGCCAGATTATTAGACACGCTCAGGCACCTACCTGATTCGTCTAACTCCTCACTGGCATTTTAAAAGTTACTGGCTTTACTGGCTTCAGAGGAAATTCCCTATCTTGCACTAACCAAGGTTTTTCTTTTCCTTTATGCGCTTGACCTCATTACCCATGTCATACCCAAGAGGACTGGCTAAGACACAGGCGAAAGTCCAGCCTTGCAGGTTACCAGGTGCTGTGGCATGCATCATCCCCCAGCAAACTGACCTCTGCGGCTCCCCAGCAGCCCCCACTACCCAGCCCCCTGAGCTCCCTCTCCTCCTGGGGAGCAGGAGGGCAGCATGGACAAGAGGTCTGCCTAAGAAGCAGCCTTGCAAAGACTCACAGAGCAGTATGTTTATTCTCAACTGAGTTGGTGAAAAAGTAGTTTTCTTCTTCCAGTTTTGCCATTACTTCAACTCCCAGAGCTTGTGAAGTAATGGTTCTGGCAATTGGGGCTGCTGGCTTCGGGCACTGACAGCTGCCAGGAGAGGTACGTACTGTTCCCCTTCCCCAGATGTAGTGCAGGGGCAGCTGGATGGAGAAACCTGTTTGAATTTGACAGTCGTTCCCTTGACACTCTGGGGAAAGTCAGCCAGAAGATGTTGCTGAATGTCCCAAAAGAAGTCATAATTTTTTTAAGCAGGTGTCGTTTTGTGGTTGGATTTCTCAAAGTCATCTGCAATGCTTTTTTGCAGTTCAAAGTTGTTGCTGCTTTGGAAGAGAAACTTCCATGACCTGAAGTGAGCATGTGGCTAAGCAACTTGGCGTGGTCCCAAGTGAGTGCAGGACACCCAGACTAGGCACTCTGCCTTTAACAAGCTGATGTCCCCTTGTCTTTATGGTCTATGTTCCCTTCCAGTTCATGGTCATGCATGTAATTGCTGATCAAACAGCAACGGCAGTTGCTTCCATGGAAAAATAATTTTAGGAAACTGGGGAGAGTATTTTTAGTTACCTAGGTGGAAACAAGGAGAAGGAGCCAGCACCCTGTGATCAGGCACTCTTTGGACCACTCACTCTCCACAAAATGTTCTTTGGGAGCAGTGGAGTTATTAAAGGTGACAGCTGCAATGCAGCATGCAGAAAAAGGTCTCAATATTCAAAGCAACACTGTTTAGGCCTTCTTCAAACATCTTTTCCTTCTCTGCACCATAGCACTTGCACCTTATTTTCTTTCATCTTCCCTGAATTTTTTATTCATATCTTATTTAAAATTATCACAATAGATGATCTTAAGTTTATTCAGGGTGCAACTCTATTTTCCATAAAAAGAATGCATTGGAAGTGATTACGGAAATTAATTTGATCCCTTTATATTTTTGTCACCACTGAACTGTTTTTACTTTAACTTCTTGTGGGTCCAATGAAGATCAGTCCAGTCCTCCAGCACAGAGTGCTCACTTCCAAGTAGCTGCAGATGCACAACTGGTAGTGAGCTGTTGGAATGTGTCATGACATGGCTAGTGGCAAAAACAGTGAGGGTAGGGACTTACACTGGTTTTGCCATTGGAGAGACCACAGATGAATGAGGCTCACTGACAGGGTAAGTCATAAACACCATGTGAAGTCTGAACTCAGACACCAGTGATGAAGCACATCTCTGAGTCAGACAAATTTGTAGAGATAGAGGGATGGTCAGCTCTAACCTTCCACTTTGAAACACAATTATTCTTCACCTGCAGAAGCAGACAATGGAGACACTTAATGCTCAAATATAAACTGAGAACTGAGACACCTGATCATGCACAAAGTTGTTGACAGACATGGTACCTCTTCCAAGGAAAGCCAAAAAATCCTTTCTAGTTATCTAGGCAGACGCAGGTGATCATTCAGCTCATCCTCAAGTACCACGGTAATTAAAAAAGTGTAAATACCTTTGCAAACAGGCAAATTTAATTCCAGAATCAGATGCAGCATGGGAAAGTATAGCAAAGCTTTCATACACAGATCTGCAGAGGGTTTGCCGTGTGCCAAGACCAGTGGCATTTGCCTGTCGTAGTGGTTTTGAAATGTGCTACTTACCATTTGCAAAGCCTGTCAGAAAGCAGAGAAAAAAACGTAAGAGCAGTAAGAAGTCTTGCTCTGCAACCAGCTAACAGTCCAGTTATGGGGACTGCCATTTTCTGCAGGAAACACAAAGTTTGTGTAAGGAAGGATCTAGCTGTCAAAGGGAGTTAAACCTGCTCCAGAAAGCTGGGTAATTTTACAAGTGGAGAATCAGAAATTGTCAGTCTTCACTGGAGACTTTTTGACTGCACGTTTGCAGCAATCCACTTGGTTGGTTTCAAGCACTTTTGAGACAGGTCCCTGAAGGTCTTTCTGTCTCTCTGTTGTGAAACCAGGATGTTTATTGCTGCCCATAGTAACTCAGGGATTCAAACAATCACTGCCAGGAGCTGCAGGCTCCTTAAACTGGCCATTTAGTAACAGCCTTATACCCACATTCCCCCATCTTATCATTTCATGTCAACATTAATTCCCTGAATAGTGTGATTGGAAGGCCTGAAGGGCAAACATTTTGATCGCCAGTGGAAACTCACTGGGCATGGAGAATAGTGAAAAAATAAATGTCTGGCTCTGACACCATGTACCCAGTTTGGGGCTCGCTGTCCTTCACTGCAAGCAAGTTCATGATTCCGATGACAGCAGTTTTGCTCTCTGACCCCGCAGCAGATTCCCAAATGCCAGCAAACACAAAAGGCAGGGCAAAGTCAAAGCACACACAGGTGGTGTCCATACAGAGCCTCTCTCTGAGAAGGAGACTTGGCCATGGGGTTATGCTGCTCTTTCGCTGAGCAAATTTTAGCCTGTGAGCTCTGACAGAGGCGCTGGCTGCCAGGGATGCAATACTACAGCTGTATAGATATACTGTACAACACCTCTGTGGAGATCAAAGGGCAAAAATACTGACAATACAGGAGAGGAGCCACATCTCACAGCTCTGCAGTTTCTCTTTAAAAACATGGAATAAGGTCAAGGACCCCATGCACATGTGTTTGTGCACAGATGCGCACAGCACACCTTACAAACCCTGAGAAGTGTTTGAGGTCATACTGTTCTCACACCATGAAAAGCCTCTATCAAGTTTTTATGGTTTCGTTCACAGATACTAAGTTCTACAGAGAACTGCTCACCAAAGTAGCCATGGTCTTATGTACCAATTAAGTGTTCCTACAGACAAATCCCTGTGTGCAGCTTTCATTTGTGCATGTAAATGATTTGCACTTGCAACACTGGGAGCAGTGGCTGCAAATGAAGGCAGACATTTTGCATGTGCTCTTCTTGTTTATGGGACTTTGTGTTCATTTTTGAAAATACAGTCCTAGGTCACTGCACTGAAGGAGATCAGCCACTGCACATGTTTTTAAAATGTGTTTTGTCAAAAAGGTTACCTTGACCCCCTGTGGTTGCTAGTAAGGCAACAAGATCAGCATAAGTGTCAGTACTGTAGTGCTTTTTCATGAGGCGGTTCACAGGGGAAATAAAGTCCACTTCATTTATTCCTGTGTCAATTAGACCATAAAGCCAGAAATACAACCTTACTATGCAAAACCTCATCTGAGACAGTTGTTGCCATGCTCTTGTTTTTCAACCCTTTAAGTGAGATAAAATAAAAGGATATATACATATTCTGACCCTAGTTTCCAAATAACAAGTCGTACTCCCACCATCTTCTTGGAGCACAAATCACATGTACCCTCAGCCCATTTCCAGGATTAGTAGATGACCCATTTCCAAGAAAATAAGTTTCTATATATCTACACAGTTTGCAGTAATCAAGCCATATTCTAAAGGATACGTACTCAGATGTTTTCTACAGGACAATCTGTGGATCTCAACAAGAAGTACCATGCATTTATTCCTCCACAGTTGAGAACAGGGTCTGGCCCATAATCCTAGTGTGATTTGCGTGTAGCAGTACATTTTCAGAAAGGTTTCCACATGAGCATTTGAAAAGAATCACTGCATGCACACTTATGCCTTTTTGCAACATGTGCAAATACCTGCAGGCAATCTTTAAATAATCTCACATCTGTAAATACGCATGTGTGTGCAGTCATAAAATCAGCTTGTGCACCTGCACTCTAGTGAACATCACAGTACAGCTAATGAAGATTCCTTGCAAAACCCGTTTTGTGCAAGCAAAAGTTTTATGCTGGTAAGGCCCTGAGACGTTGATTGACTACCTATTTGGATTTGTTGGAGAATACTTGCCAAACTGAGTGTCAGTTTACAATTCGTATCTTTTTTTTCGATTAGAGTATATTTGGTACACTCAAGGGCTGTAAGAGTGTACTCAAGCTTAATAGATCTTTGACTGCACAAAGCTCCTTGAAAATGCTTCTGCTTTCTTCCCTGATGCTGTTCCAGCCTGTTTTCGTCAAGCAGGGGTGAGCCAGGAGGACTGTGGGTGCCTCCCCTCTCCAGCAACTTGGTTTGGTAAACCTTGGGTAGGCTCAAGGACCACATGCAAACAAGTGCAGTTCAATACAAAGCTAAACGGACCTTCACAGTGGGCAAAGTGGCAGCTTTACAGTTAATACCGCAGAAATGCAACAGGGTGTTACTGTAGCTATTGAGGGATTAACTGCCAAATTCCCATTTACAAACAGCTCCCCAGCACATGGTAATCATGCATGCAACTTACCCCGTGGGTTCAGCACCTACTGCACAATGCCAGGGTGCTACACTGAGAAGGCTTTAAAGCAGAAAACAAATACTCAGAGACAGTCCTTTGTAAGCTGGATTCTGGCTCTTGCAATGTATTTTGTGCCTGATAAGTCAGCACTGGAAACAATTATTGGAAAGTGAATAATGATGGCCCCTACTGCCACAACACCCCGAGCTGCACAGTTTCTGTGGCCAGTACCTTCTGTAATTGCAGAGGGTTGTTTTGCAGAAAGCATGTTACAAAACAAGCACCAGCTTCCTTGGGTGCCTGCAGAAAGGGAAACCAAGATTTATTTTCTTCTTCTCATGATCATCAGCAGACACTGTTTTCACAGGGATCTCGAGTAAAGGGACAAACAACAGTGCAAATTGTGCAATTTTCACAGTATTCCTCTGTCGTTTCCTTCAGCTGCCCAAAGCCCCTTTTGCTCAAAAGAGAAAGCAACAACACAGGACAGTTTGTACATAAACAGGGCTGTGCAGTGTTAGATGAGCAAAAGCCGAGCTGGATTTCATAACTAGATGCCATCCTAGTCATCAGTGTGGGAGGTGCAAAGCTGTTTTCTCTCTGGAAGCGTTGCTGCTGTTGGGAGTTTATTTATAAGGACTTTGTACTAACGAATAAGAAACTGCTCTTGGAAAGAACCGTTACTGTCCTCTAGCTATCAGGATACTGTCCTAACTTAGTTTCCCCACCCTTGCCCCAGCCCCTACCACCAGCACACGACCCTCCTCCCTTGGCCACTGAATTTTGCCTGGAGGGGTTTTTGGCATTGCCCCAGTGATATCCTATTTAAGACTTCACAAGAGTAAAAAAGTGAAAGGGAGTGGTGTAATTCTCTTCAAGCCAACAGGTAAATTCAGCTCCAAACTTTTTTCCAAATTAGTGTAGACTAATAAATGTAAATGTGATTTCTCAGGGTCTTTCACAAATGCTGAGTGAACTCAATATGATTAAGCGATAAACAGCAATGTTGGAGAGTTTGCATTTGGTCTGCTCTAGCAATAACATGATGTCCTGCCAGCAGCAGCACAGAATGCAATGCTGGGAGAGCAGGAAGCTAGTGGGAAAGAAAAAAAAAAAATGCAAGCCTTGTCCTTTACGCTTTGCTGATGGGGAAAAATAAATAAAGAACATAACCTTTCACAAAAGGCAGTAAAGCAAGAGGAGAAATCACGGGAGGTGTCTTTCTCAAGTGCTGCACAGAAAATAACCCTTAAGCAAAATGGGCACCGGTGCCTTACCTTTCCCTTACTAATCCTGCCACATAGATCTGATATCATAATCCTTTCCCGACTTTTCTGTTCATGTCTCCCCCACCCTCCAACTTATAATAAAAGTATATTGGCCAAAAGGAAGGGAAACTGGATTTGTCCTAAAGGGCCTACTAGCAACATGAGCAGGCTCTGATTTCCTAGAAGGTGTAGCACCTTTCTCCTCTGTAAAGTTGTTTCTGCTTTATGTCAGTAAAAGCAAGAGTGGAAGCAAGCATGACAAGTCAGTGCCAAGTCTGGGCTTTTCTATTCTTAAACAATTGCTCTTGAGTGACCAACCAGTTTGTGGTTAATTCCCTGTACCCAGAGGTCAAGGGTAAGTGAAAAAAGTTGCTTCACAGCTTGCATGAGCCCATGGGACTGTAGCAGAAGGAGGATGGGGGAGGCGGGGGGAGGTGGGCAGTGCCTGGCAGGAGAGGAGCAGCACTGCTGGGCTGCAGGTGTGCAAAGCACTTCTCAGTAGTACTCCTGTGGGCAGATGGCACCTCGGACAGCCTCACAAGGGATGTGAGGATCTTGGAGAGGAGAGATGCCAGCATCAGTTTCACACTTCCCTACAGGCCAACAGTGCAATGTCTGAATCAGTATTTTTTACGCTGGGGCAGGAGAAAAGGTTTTCCCTCAGGTCACACCAAAGCAGAGGTGCTGTTTCTCAGCACTGCTCTCAAGACGTTGGGAATTTTGTCCTGTGAATCTGCAATTGTCGTGCGCTCGCTGCATTTGAGTAAACATTCTTCTTTTCTTACTTGGATTAGCTCTGCTCACTGAAACCACATCCACTTTTTATGCTGGCTGTTTATACTGCAAACTAACCCAGGGATGTTTAAAAAAAACTTTGAGGCCCTTTATGCAGTAGCCTGCTAGTTATTTTCTCCCTCCCCATTCCTATATGAATAGATGATAATGTCATGTAAGGAACTAACACAGAACTTTGCTATTCATTTTTGTCTTTCTTCTCTGACCTTCTTTGGCTCATGGCATCTCTGCTTATGTTTCCTAATGCCTGTGTTACTGTACCATCCAGCTACTGACATCTCTCAAAATGGCCATAATAGCTCTCCCTCCCTTTTCTACTAGTAACTGCATTCATGCTTTACTCTAGCACTTCTGGTGTAGCACATACCTCTCTGTGTGTGCAGTGAACCCATCTGAACATGCATATGCTATCACCACCTCTTGTGCTCGCAAGGTGGCTGTGAATAGACCATCAAGACTTGCCAGGGTAACAAGGGTGTACAGGAACAGTGATGCTTCCTTGCAACCTGGCAGCTGGGTGCTCTGTCGCCATCCTCTGTGGGCTGCCATTCACACTCACTGAAAGTGACTTCAAGATCAGGGACATCCTCACCTCCTGATACAATCCCAGATTTGCACACCATAAGCAATCATACAAGGTGAGGGAAGTCCAGCACCCAGAGGTGGCAGCCAGGTGTTAACAGGCAGTGAGACTGTGGCACTAGAAGTGCCATAAGATTTGTTCTCTTTGGAAGTAAAGAAATATCAGTTTAATTTTGCTACCCAACAGGTTTTTCATGACCCATAAGAAGACATGTTTAAGTGGCAAATGTTCTTGTGCCTTTTCAGGTGGGCATGGCTAAATGAGTCTTTCTTGGCTCAGAGAGTAGGTGAACTGGTTTGCTTTTCTGTCACTTAAAAACATGCCTTAAGTGTACAAAGTTTAAGTTATAACAATGATCTGTTCCTCAGCAACAGCCAAAAATGCCTTAAGAGAAAACTCCTGCCAGAAAAAGTCGGCACATTGCTATTTACCAGACTTATCAAAGGACAAGTTGTACACATAACAGATGCTACACTGCCTCCCTAAATAGTCAGGTAACAGCTGTGCAGACCACAGGAATGGTTGCATGAGGGAAAAGTCAGCCTTTGTCCCAAGACTTAGGGAGGAGAGCTTGCTAATAGTTTTTCACATTTATCCATGGAGTTCATGTATGGATGAGAGGCACGCACCTTCTGTGTAGCTGGGTATGTGGCACAGGCCGTGTTAGCAATCTTTGCACTAGGTCACTTGTAAAGGCAGATCTGTGGGATAATAGAAACTATGAGTAGGTGACAGGGTGTACATTGGTATTTTGCCCTCAATCTAATTAATGGGGTTATATATACAGGTAGAAGGAAGAATTGCACCTGCAAACAACTGAATATGAGGTGGGGGGTAACATGAATGAGACAGCCGTGTGTCTTGTTACCTACCCTGCAAGTATCATCACTCAGTCTACACCAGGAAAAGATGCACCAGGGCTGCAGTACCTTGACATTCTCCTTTCCCCAGCGGTTTCTGTCTCCTGTGCAGTAACGGGATTGCAGAAAAATCACTACTTCCTACAGCAGTTGTAAGATCCCTTTTCAAAGGCCCTTTGCTTTCTCCTCCAAGTGCTTTTACATGCTTTCACATTGCTTGAGGTTTGCATGACATTGCAAGGGTCAGTTCATTAAAGGCACCAAATGAAGGAAGTTCAATGCTCCTCCTGCGACACTATGTAAGATAACCAAGAATCCTGAAAATTAAATCCAGGAAGGAGGCATAGTTTCCACACAAAATTGCTTCCCTCAAATATGTACAGAAATTTTTCAGATTCTACCTCTTCCGGGTTTTTGGCTTGCCATGATTTCTAGGGAGCATCAGCAGATGCCCCAAAATTTAGCAAAACAAACGTAAGGGCAATATCCTCCTTGCAGTGCTGTGGCCTCTTTGGGACTGACAGACTCCTGCAGAAATAGAACTCATGTCCCCAACCCATACAGACCTATCACATCTCACATACTCACATACCAGGCTTCTGTGGTGCAGGTATTTCACTAACACCCTAATGCAAACTACATGCCGTCCACAAAATGATGGACCCTATGCAGGCAGTAAACTGCATGGTAGCTACAGGCTCTGCAGAGTAAAAGAATATGGGTAAGTAAAAAAGATATGTATGGGTAATGCTCACATAAAAAAAAAGTGACATATTTTGTGTCTGCGATTTTTTTTTAAAAATAAACATTATATAAAGCATATGATACTTGTAACCCAACTACAGACATAAAACACTCCTTGTTTGCCTAAGTGGTCATCACTTGGCTCCGGACAGCTTGGGGGATTTAAAATAACTGGCAAAATTTTTCTGATCAATGATGTTGTGAATCTTGGGTGATACTAGATATTAAAATAGTGATGACGATGCTTTCTTTAGAACTCACAACTATTTTAGTTAGCTTTACTGCCCTCCACTTCAGAATATTAAAACACAAAAGCAACAAGTACAGTGTCAGGAGGAAGGAAGGGAAATAAGGCCAATAAATTTTACCCAGACTGAAAAAATCAGTAAATTGTTAGACATGTGCAGCTGAAACCTCTTCACTTCAAACTTGTACAAGCCTCACCCCACTACAGAACAAAATTACAGCTACCACTGGACTATATTTAAGTTGTTTCACAAAAGTGTGCTTATAGTGTAGTGTTAGTTCCATGTATTTGTGTATCCTTCTCAATGAAATATATTTTGGGAAATCCCTTTGTATAGTAGAGAACTTTATCAAATGGGATGTGCTCTGCTCTGTGACTATCTCAGATTAAATCAGCCTAACTTCCATATATGTTAGATAAAGGCTGTACACTAACTAATTGGAGGCATTGCCTGATGCTGGTAATTGAGATGTGAGAGGAAAGAAGGATCTATTAGTTTTGAGCAAAGCCAGATAGGAGGGAATGAATGAATGGTATTGTGCAGTATCTGGCTGACCTGCAAAGAGCTTGTTTTGCCTGAAGCTAGGTAAAGCAAAAAAATTAGAATTTCTTAGTCAATGGCTAAAATGAGTGACAGTCCAGTCTTATCCCATAGATGACTGCCCCACAGTAGTCATCTACCTCTAAACTGAACAGAAGTTAGGTGACTTGTGACAGGTATTCAACTAAGAGCTGAATTGCACTGTGGAAGCATGTTTCTCTTTTGCCACTACCTAAAGAAGGAGACCAGAGTAGCTGAGATAAGGGACCCTGGCTGGGTATATCAAGAGAGGTGGAGGGTGTCAAGCTCTGCTGGCACACAATGAGCCAAACAGACTTTGCAGCAAGGCCAGAGTGCAAAATGTTTAATGATCCAGCCCTTGTTCTGGCACCAAAGAGACCAGAAAACATGAATGGGGATGCTGATATCAGAAAAGTGAAGCTGGTAATACCAGTTTGTGGCAGAAGCTGGGCAACAACTCCCGGCAGTACCCACACCACCCACCTCAGGCAAGGAAGTGAATTGCCTCTTCTTTGCACCTTGTTTCTCAAGACCATGCCAGCACACTACTTGGCTGAAAGGGAAGTTTTCAGAATCTGCGATTTTTTGAAGTGTATATTAGCAAAATATGCATTTTGAAGTTTGTAAAGATAACCATTTACAGTGGAAACCAAATTGCAAGTTATGCCAGCTTTCTTGATAGAAGGTAGTGGCAGTGTTACCCCAATCAAAACCAGACAACATTGCTTGTAGTCTGAAAGAGATGAACATAGTAAGTACTACCCTTTATGAAATAGAGAGTATGACACACCTCTCAACTCAAGCAGTTTGCAAAGAAAGGCTTTGACTTTTCAAGTAAGTGAGCATGCATTTAACCTCTGTCACTTTGAGCAAGAGGAGTGAGTGGGGTTTGTAAACATGCCACATGTAGGCAGATACTATACTAAGACTGGGGTTTGAAGTCCTAATCTTGCTAATACTTCCCTGTGCGTGAAGACGTGGTGAAACCAGTGATCACCACTTCTCATGCTGCCAAAGCTGAGGAGCTGAACAAAAAGTATGCCTTTGCTGCATGCCAGGAAGGAATAAAGTGCTGTGTAGGTTACCTGCATGTAACTGCTGGTGGACTTTTTGCTGTACTGAATGAGCTCACTTAATGAAAGTTTGGGTATCTTCACTTAACACATTTCTAGGCCTCACAGACTGACCTGTTGATCTGCATTTTCTGCCAGCAAGCGGCTGTAATAATGTCAGTCTTTCACTACGTTGTGTTTCTAAATCCTTTTAATAGTCATTGGATCAAATGGATAACCAAAAGTACACAGTGTGTGGACACTGTTGATTTCTAATCAGCGCTATGTTGTGATCCTGAAACACTATGTACTGCGGCAACTAAGGCTTTGAACGTGTAGCAAACAGTGCATGCCTGTAAGAGCTGCATGCAAGAGAAACTGGGGTTTGATAAAAGAGACTGCGACAGCTTCCTGAAGAATAGCCCACTCTGAATAGAGTATTCACTGGGGACACTGGAGATGCAAGTCCATGCTGCTTTTGTGAATAATCTCTAGACATGCATTTATGTGTTTTCATTAGAAATTCCCCAAGTGGGGATGATACATATGCTTTAGGTCAGAATTTGGTTTTTGCTTGACCTAGAAGAGACATTTTGTGGGGGGTTCATTTCTGCAAGAAAAGTAAAATGCAGTTTCACTTTGGGTCAGTCTTGAATTAATCTGGCAGTTTGATAATCAAACCAAAAAATCAAATATTCAGACACACCTGCTACTAGAAAAATATTGGTCTCCAGTAAATGGAAAATAACTGATAAAAATAACTGCTTTAAGAAAGTTTATTGGATATCTGCTTAGATGCCATTATGTTCCCATAAAGTATGTGATTCATTTCTTGTTTATGTTCCCACAGAATATGTGGAATGGGATGCTTGCTCTTCCCACCAACACAGAGTCTCAAGTCCAGGAAGTGAACAGTTAAGCTTCTGCAAAATAGAAGTCTAAGTCGCCATATATGTACCGTATTGACTTACAAAGTGTCTCACTTAGTCATTGTGCTCATTCTTCATACTATAATGAAAATAAGACCCATTGTCTTCTTTTGATTTTCCTCCCTTGTTGTCTTTTATCTAAACCTGACTTCTAAAGATCACCTTCGCGTCCTCCAGCCCGAGCTGGCCTTCTGCATATGGGCCAACCTGTAGGGACCGATCGACACACTTCTAGAGTTTTTCTACTCCCTGTGACACCCTTAGACAAAATTCAGGAGATGAAGCCTGGGCAACTAACCTGCTCCTAGCTCCAGTGGTAGGCCAGGGTCCTGCACCTTGGATTTGTTTTTGTGGACCATTAAAATGAATGCTGAAGGCTCCTGGTCCACATTTCCTTCAGCAGGCTTGCAGCACAGGCAGGACACCTGGAAGAGGAGGTGACTCTAGGTATGACTTAGTGCCTGCTAGAGCCACTGGGAGGTTTTCCAAGTTGTCTTTCATGGGGATCATGCTTGAAGACACTTGCCCAGACAGTGTATCCCCTGTAAGCCACCACAACTGAATCTAGAATTTGGTGCGCAGGCTCCAAAACTAGCTGGCGGGCAAGTTTCCATTGACACTGAAGGCTAAAACCCACGGACAGCCAGCATGCAGCACCAGGCTCCCCCCAGCACCTCAATGGACCTCCTCGAGGCAAGGGTTTTCCTGGGGGGGCTTTCGTCTGAATCACCTGCCAGCAGCATGGGGACGATGGGTCTGCATCGTCCCTGTGGGCAGCCGGGCAAGCAGCTGCTTCGCTGTCCCTTGTGTGAGCATGCAGCAGCCAGGCTGGCGGTTGTGAAGGGCAGCCTTCATCCCCTCCTCCAGCAGTGTGCCCCTGCCCCTCCACTGGCATTAAAAAGAGCTGTAAAGAGGTTGGACGTGTCATGCTCTGTGGGTTACAAGTAAAGGTACTAATTAATGCTTGGGATATATGTAAGATCTTGAATTTAGCAGGAGGCACACTTGCAATAGAGCTACTCCCGCTGCAAACAGACTCTAAAGAGGAGAAATCAAGTGTCTGTTGGTGAAGTCCTTGGTGGACATCCTCAAGCCGCTTTAGTAGCACTATGACATCCTTTGCACAAAGCAGAAGCCCTGCCCTTGCATGTGCTGGAAAGGGCAGTACTCAGCATTTGTGTGGGATGCTGAGAGGCTTTCTAAGCAACCAGGAGGACTAGGGCAGCATGAGGAGCTGAAGGAGGAAAAGAGAAATACACAAATGGCTCTGAAGCTTGGCTGGCACTGCCTCGCACGCAGCTGTGGTGCCCTGACAGCCTCAGGCTGGCCCAGCAGGGATGAAGCAGGGGGCACGCAGCAGGTGCCCCAACCCCGGCTGCTGCACAGGGAGCTGGGACATTCTGCAAATAGAGCTCTTTTCCTGTCACATTAGGCCCTTGCTTGCCTTGTTTTATGCCCTCACTTGACACAAACCCTTTGCAGCCATCTTCCAAAACCTGCTGTAAAGGTACTATTAGAAGCAAGTAGACTTAAAGCTCTTTAAGGAAGATGCAGTGCCAGGCTGGCCAAGCCTGAGGGTCTGGGGTGGCCGGCACTGGCTGGGCACCCTGGGCAGGACTCAGTGCGAGGAACCCCTCTCAATGGGGCTGACATCGACCCCGCATGGCTCACTCGGCTCCATGCAGCCTTTGGGCCAGCTGGCACATTTGCATGCCCAGGTCCCTGGGCACTGCCAGCTGCTGCACGCTGTGTCCAAAAACTGATTGCACTAGTGTCCTATGGAGCAATGTTTCACAGCCACGAGTCTGGCTGCAGTGCACACACAGTGACACATCCTCCTGAATACACTTCAAAGCAGGGGAGAGGAGCTGGGACTTCTTTTTCAAAAAAAACCATTTTACTTTCTGTCTGCAAAGTAAGATGATGTCAGTGAAATCTAGGCACCAAGTGTATCTCTTCTGGAGATATCAGGTTACACTCTGGGTTCGGGTGGATGCTTTTTTGAAATACAAGCTATGGGAGGTATTGTTTACTACTAAGACCAATGAAATCACAAAGCAAGATAAAACTCACGGGAGATATAGTTACCTTCACAAAAGCAAATTTGACAAGAAGAGGAGGAAAGTTTGTGTCCTGACACCTCTAATACGAGAAGAAAATGGTTGGAAAATATTTACTATGCATCTCTAGCTCAGATGGCCTCTGGACACCAACGAGTGTGAACCTGCATACGTGCTTTACTGTTGAGGCATTCGGCCATCAGGTCTCAGACACCCATTTGAAGGGAAAGTTCCTCAGAAAAAGAAGTCAGGGCTGAAATAACAACATCAAGGAGAAGACACTGGTAGCTCTCCATAAAGCTTGCCTCAGCTTACCAGTTGTTCCAAGATGCCAGCCCAATGACTGATTGCAGGAATGCTGAGGACGTGTCATCCAAACAGAGCCACCGCCACTGACTCTCTGGCTGAAGGATGGAAAACATAACTGAGTTACCAGTCCGGCTTTGCTCTAATATATATTTATACTCAGGTTTGGGGATGGGAGTCAGCTAAATCATAGCAGATCTTGTTTACACATTGTTCTGTTCATGTGACTGCCTGGATCCAGCCCTTTTATTCCTGAAAATAAATGAACCGCTTTGCTCTCACTGTGATGTCTGCCACTGAGGTGCAAGTCTGCCTATGCAAGAGGCTGTGCTGCTGCTGCTGCTGCATGGAGGGGTCCTCTGCAGGTCTGGCTTTGGGGAAGCACCCCTGGGGCGATGGAGCAGGTCTGCACTCCCCAGCAGCCTGCCTGCTCAGAGAAGGCAGCCTGCATGTGGAAACATGCTCCTACTTGTCCCGCAGAAAATCCCAGCAGGAAGCAGGAAAAAGGAGGGAGCCTCCTCCGGAGTATTGCTTTCCACATCCCACACTTTTTCACCTCTGACCTAAAGGTGGGTCAGTGCTGACACAACAGCGAGACAGAAAAACCAGTTCAGCGTTACACCAGAAATCCTTCCTTTGGCCCCCACTTATGTGTGCTTACGACTTGCAGAGGATCAGCTTTATGTCTGTGCACCACTTTATGACAATTAAACAATTTTTTTAAAGAGTTTAAGCAGAATGCAAATCGCAAATTGACTTCTACTGGCCACCTGAACAAAGTAAATCTCACTTTTAAGGCACGACCCTTTATTTTCTTATACACCTCACAGCCTCAGCATTACAGTATTACTCATATTCCTGCATAGTTCAAGCTGTATAAAGTAGGACGCAGAAAGCATAAGCCAGAACTGCAAAGAAATCTGTTTTCTGATGCTCCTGCCAGCAGGGATTTTCTCATGTGCCGGCCAGCATGCAAGCACTGTCATGTCATACTTCCGTATGTATCATTTTCATTCTTAGGATTATGAGCAGGGAGAGAAAAAAATACTCTAAACAGTCCTGGAAAACTGGAAATCAAAGCTGTGGAGTTTCCAGCATGACATGCTACTCTAAAAAACTGAAAGACTTTTTGATAACAAGGAAATGGGAGCATATTTGGAAATATGGGAGTGAGGGATCATATGAGGATATAGCCTGAACTTCTGTAGCTTGCTATAAACAAAACAGCAGACAATTCCATAGACATGCAGCAGCAGTGAGCAAAACACAGTAACCTGTCATGGAGGAAAAACATTAAATCTGTGATTTTGCTGTGGTTTTGTTCTCCCGTACAGATATGTTCTTCACCAAAGCTGGTTGTAAAGTTTAACAGTTTGCCCTCTTCACAAATTGGACATACCTTTTTGCAACATCTTAATTCAGAAGTATGTGTAAGGGATTCATGTGACCAAACATTAGCCTTTCATTGGCTCACGGATTATTTACATCAACTATTTACTAAGCCTTGCTGCTGAAAAAGTGAATAATCTGAGCTCATTTGTCACCAATTATCTAGAAATAAGTGCAGATCAGTACATTCAGCCTAGTGTTTTAATGAGCCAAAGAAAAACCACTGTAATGGACCAGTACGGTTCAAGAAGGCAATGTGTGTTTTCCCACAGATGGCAATACACAGAGCAGCTTATTGAGCACATCTTGGGAACACCTGGTCTGTAGCATGTAACATGAACGTCACTGCACTGTCTGGGACTGACAGCATCCATGAAACTTTAGAAGCAATTAGTTTTGTGAGGGGAAAGAGAAAGAAAGGTGGAGTCAGGGCATTGCCAAAGCTCTGTGTCTGCATTTGCAGGGGCTCTGCCAAGCAAGCGGGTCCTGGAGCCAGACGAGCATTGGCAGGAGCCAGCATTGGGGCATGATGGCAACGCAGGGAGGAGAAAGCCCTGACCAAAACAGTGTCAAGTGAATATGGGCTGCACGTGAAGCCAAGATGTCTTTAATCAGGCAGGAATGCTGAGGGCACAAACGGCTTTTAAAGGGTTTCACAGAGGCACAATGGCTGCAGTGGGAGGCAGGAGCCGGATGAGATGCTCTCTGCACATCTGCAGAGCAGGCACTGCAGGCTCCTCACCAGGAATTCTGCCCCATCAGCCAGCGGGTGAGAGTGGCGTACACCAGGAGAAGCGTATCCTTCACGGGTACGCACCTGAAATCACTTTTCAAATGTTTGGCTGGCTACTCCTGTCAGCAGGATCATCTTAACATACTTAGGGACACTGAGGGCTGATATGTGTTTCTCCAGCCTTAAACCTGTCCTCACGAGCCAGCTGGGAACCAAGATGTGAAAGGGTGAAGCAACTCTGGCAGCCCCAGGAGATCGGTGAAGGAGGATGTGATCTAACGATGCCTTCCTCCTCCCTCTGTTCTAAGTGGCGATCAGGCAGCTTAGTCTCCCTTGAAGATCAAGGCCCAGAAATAAGCACGGCCTGAGAGCACCTGCAGAATAGGAAGGGATCACGGGATAATTTAGGTTGGAAAACACAGCTGGAAGGCATCCGGCCCACCCTTCTCAAAACAGGGCTAACTAACTAACTCCAATGTGAGACCAGGACCATTTTCCATCAAGCTTTGAGTATGTCCGGGGATGGGGACTCCCAGCCTGCCCCAGTGTTTGACCCCCTCAGGGAAAAACCGTTTTTCTTTATATCTTGTTCCAATTTCCTTTGCTGAAATTTGAGGCAGTTTGCCTCTCATCCTCAGAGCTTGGCTCCCATCTTTACTACAGCCACCCATTAGGGAGCTGACGACAGCAATAGATCAAGGGCTCCAGCCCCCTCAATGCCTGGACTTGCTCCAAGGAATTGGTATCTTTCATGTGCTGGACACAGGACTCCAGCTGCAGCCTCACCAGCGCTGAGGAAAGAGAAAAAAAGGTCACGTCCCTTGATGCAGACCAGGGTGCATTTTGCTTGCTGGCTGGCACGCTCAATGTGCTGGCCAACGGGACCCTTGCCACCTTTTCTGCACAGACACTGCTTTGGCCGAGCAGGCCCCAGCCTATACTGTTGCATTGGGATATTCCATCTTAAATGACAGATTTTATGTTTATTGCCATCAGGGGTATCCCATTAGCTCCAGCTTGCTGAGGGGACCCTGAGTGGCAGCACTGCCTTCCTAGGTAAAGACCACCCCTCGACAGTCCATCCTCAGACTCAGTCAAGATGCTCTCATCCCAGCATCCAGCATGTTGCCAAGATGGGGACAAATGACCAAATCCTTGAATTGTGGAAATCAGACCAGCTACACTTAACCCACTGGCTTCGTATGATACTTCAATACACAGTAACTCTGGACCAGCCCCTCCTTTGAAGTCAAAGGAGATGGGAATTTTTGCATAATAAAGTTACTTTTCTCACTTTCAAGAAATGCTTTATGGAGTCTTTTCCTAAACAGGGGGTGGGGAGGGTTTCCAAGTGAACACTCTCAGATCCATTTCTGGTAAGTTCACACTGCTTTCAGCTTTCATTGTTAGTGGTTTTATTATTTGTGCAGTTTTTGCTAGTAAACAATTCCTAGAAAATATTTTAATTTATAAATTGACTTCATACTCTCTGAGGATTTTCACTACACACAGAATTAAAATCTTCCTGTAAAATGCAAATTAATTGTTCACCACTCTTCTTTCCTTCAAGGCATAGCATCCCAAGAGCAGAAGTGGTTTTCTGTTGGCTGAGTTCCTTCAGTCTTGCACACTTAGTTTTATAATCTCTCATTTTTTAGCAATTAGTTTCTCTTTAGCTGTGCCCTCATGATTTCGATTTATTTTTACAATGGAATTTTAAAGAAATGTTATAGCTACTGTACACCTGCAATGTTAGGGGCAGGTGTTCTGGATGTAAATTTGGCTTTCTTTCTAAGGTGAATTGAACCCATAAACAAAATTAACTATACCCAATAGCTTTTTTTTTTCACCACAAACTAGTTTAAAACCTTCAGATGTCATACACCTCAACATGTCAAAAGAGAGAACACAAAGAAGTTATTTTGCTCATTTCTCTTTCCTTAAGATGAAATATTGAATCAGGCCCATCCTTAACATAACTGCAGACACACACTCTCTCTTCTTTAAGGCAAAAGTTTTAATTCTTTTCCACAGAGTGTAGTTACTCAAAGGTATTAGGCTCTGCAAGCATGCTTTTGCTCTGAAATGCTATTTCCAGTTTAGTTGATGCAAGGCTTCAAACCCAGAGATGAAAAAATTGCAATGCGCTCCAGACCTTGACCTGCCGGGAACATCCACTAAGCAGCCAGTTTTGTAAGAAAGGTCACCTTGCCTTTGGCTTCAGCTTAAATTAAAGAGGATATGGCCAGTGGTTTTGGCCCACAGAATGCCGTTTCCACAGAAAAGGTTGTGGTGACCCAGGGATTTTAAGGGAACACTCAAAAAGCCAAAGTCAACCTGGAGACAGAAGGTTTCTTCATGGCATCCACACTCTTTGGGCAAGCCAGGTTCAAGTGTCATTCACTGCAATTGTCTTCTAAAGCACTACAGAAATATATTATATCCAGTCTTTCATAGCAAAAAAAAAAAATACAGAAATATCCTTAGAAAGCACAATGGTGGAATTAAAATTACCTACATTTTACTAACACTTTTCAAGACATTGCCCCCTTGCCAGGTCCTGTAAAACCTTTGGAGAACAGAGTCTTTTCTGTGTGGGTAAAAATCCCTCTGTACACAGCTAATACGTAACACAAGGGCCCCAGAGTCTGGGCAGGGGGCAGGTAATAGTAATAAACTCTACAAGCCTTTCCAGCATGTCCCAGTTCGAAGAGATTTAAACAAAGGAGCATCACCTCACAGCCGAGCGGCTCACCCTGACTGTCAGGCTCCACTGGCTGCCCTTGGCATCCATCGCAGTCTGCGCTCGTCCTCAGGCCTCACGCTGCATGCAGCACATGGGGCAGGTCTACACGAGACTTTTCTTTGGTGAAGAGTAAGCAGTCCCTAAGTTTATAGATAAATAGCTTCCCAAACTCAGTGGTTGTTTTATCCTGCAGGGGTCACATCTATTAAAGAGCTTGCAAGCTCCTTGAAGAAAATCATGAACTGCAATCACATACACAATGGTTATGTTTCAGTTTTATGTCTCTTCCCTGTTTCATTTTTAATTTTAGCTGCATTACTGTCATGCCAGCAAAACATGCCTTTGTCTTTTTCAGCCTGCATGACTGTGTGTGTGGGTGAGTGTGCATAGTTGGAGCGACAACCCACATGCTTACAAGATAGATACGCTTGTTGGCTAATCATCCTTGCTGAGGAAAGAGAGGACAGCGGCTGAGGTAACTGTGCGGGAATGCAGAGTACCCAGCACTGGTGCCATGCTGAGTTTCAGTCCCCCACACATGCGCAAAAAACTGTAAGAGCACACAGTGTAGTCCTCATTAAGGTAGAAAGGGTAGACCGTATGTCTTGGAAGAGTGGTATGCCTTTTCCTACAAAAAGGTGTGTATGGGTCCAGCTGGAGAATCAGAGACCCACTTTCCTACTTCCTCTTCCACACATTGTGCAGAAAAAAGAGCAGGTGCCAATGAAGGTGGATTTTATTGTTCTGCTTTGTTTTCTGAAGCGAGCTGCACACAATGCTTCCATAAGGGAATCTAGATTTCAACATTAAGACCTAGGTGTTGTCTCTAATTAGAAGTACGCAGCAAAACTAAACAGAGAAACACTTTCCAGGAGCAGTAGAAGCTAAGTAAAGCTGAAGACAACTAAACTGTAAGGTAACATACTGTGGCATTTTTTATCCTACGCAGTAAACAGGGACATATCTTGGCTACACCATGCCCACACCTTCCAAAAGGGTATCCAGCTAAGCATAGGTACTGGGTGTTTCAGAACCTTCAGCAACATGGACTGCCCTGGCATTATGCTTATAAAGCAGTCTGGATGTTGCAGTTCTCATTATCATACAAATAGCAGGGAAAGTCAAGGCTGGGATAAATCTCGCAGGACTCCAAAGCATCTGTGCAGCTTTCCAAGGGAGACAGTTGTGAGATGCAGAATTTAGCTCTCATCTCATCCCATTGAATTAAACAGAGCTACCACCAAGGTAGTTTGGCCCAATGTTTAGAGTTTCCTATTAAAGCCAAGCACAGCATCGCTCCTTTTTCAGCAGGAGGACACTCACATCCTGGTCATGGTATACAGCTTTTCACAGGGAGCTGTCCCTGCCCAATCATACCAGAAATAATCTTTCTGACCCACACATAGAACTTCACTTCCAGTGTTTCTGAAGAGTTGCTGGTTATAATTTCTTACCTTCAACAATGATGTTCCTCCAAATAAAGTTTATTTGTCTCTCTTCCGGTATTTTAAATTGCAATAAAGTGTGCCTGATTAATCAGATAGCAGATAGCACCAAACCTTATTACTCAACCTTTGGCAGTAATGAGGTTATTATGGTTGCCTTTTTTTTATTTCAGTGGCAATAACGGGCATTAAATAATTACCAGACTACTGCTATCAAATGCATACATTGAACTGCAATAATTTTTCTTTAGTAAGAAGCATAGCCCTTCTTGAGTTCTAAAATATGACTTAATCAGAATAAAAGGTCTTCCTGGAAGACAAAATTAACAGTGAAGGCTTGTGGTCCCCTCATGGGAGAGGCATACTCGTAGGTGTAATCATTGGACCCTTGCAACAATATCTCTGCCTTTAAAAGCAAGCAGAATATGTAGCTTCCCCTTACACTTTTCTAATGAAGAGAGGATCTATGGAAGGAGACTGCAGGGAGCTGAACAACCCACTTCTTGGACATCTTTTTACACTTCACCTCTAAACTTCTGGGAACTCTCTTTTTCTGTATTCCTGGGGGTGCAGTCCCTCTTCAGGGATCTTTTCAATATGCTTATGATATGCCTGCACACTTAGCATGTACCTACTGCCAGTACCTGAATTTTAATCATTCAGCCTCTAAGCAGAGTATGCTGAAAATATATATTGGTGCCACATTGCTAGGCACAGAAAGTCCCAGGACCACAAGTTTAAGAGTATCACATAGGGGAAGGATCCCTATGCGCTTGCCCTTTTCTAGTACCTTTCTCTAGACATCTGCTCTTGGCTACTGACAGAAAAAATAATAGGCTGGATGGACCTTTGTTCTGAACCTGTATGCTTATGTATTTTGCTGAACTGTGCCAAAAATCGAGGTACATTGTTCACCGTTCACATATGTGAATGCTGTAAAACATAGTTTTGAAGCATCATATATTGCTAGGACATTATCTGCTAGGGAGAAAACACTGACATCTAAATGAAACCACAAAAGTCAGTAGTAACAAAGATGTGTTACATTACCTAACCCATCCTGCCAATGTACAGTATACCCTATGACTGTTTTGTGATTTTTCCAATTTACTTTTTAAAATTGTTGTAGTGCAGCACAGCACAGTCTAGTGTTGGTATATCTAATTGGTATCTTATAGAAAGAATAAATACAAAGAACTCTTAAAAAATAAAAATACAGCCCAAACAACTGTCAGTAAACTGGAAGCACAATGAATCTTTTAGGAACAGTTCACATTTCAGAAATAACAGTACCTTTTTTCTCTTTATTTTTTTTTATAACAGGTTAAGCACCAGTAACAGCATCAATGAAGGACTTTAGATAATAAAATCCTACATTCTTCAACATTACCTGTGTTGAAACATGTGGACCCCATTTCTGGTGCTTGGAAGCAGAAAGTTGGTAAGAAGACACTCTCTGCAAAAAGAAGGGCTGTCATTAGCACACTTTTAGCAGGGATGATTATTACAGGCAATTAGGCTACATAATTGCCCTAGGAGAGGAAATTATGTGCTGCTAAGAAACAAAGAAACCTTAGTTTCTAGTAGCAGCCCCTACTAGCTGATCTGCTTTTGCTCTGAAAGGCTTACATAAGCATATTTGGTAACCCCGATTGTGGGCTATATTCAGTTTTTGTTTAAATAAACAATATGCCTGTGGCAGATTAGAATATTACTGCGAAAGCTGAATCAGGTGGGTGCTTTCTCCTGCACTTACCAGAAAAGGAAATATTATCTCCAGCTTGTGGAAAGAACTGCAGCTTTTGAAGTCTTCTCCTAGTCTTCTGCTATTCCCTGTAACGTCAGGCAGTCGTGGGGAACCTGTCCACGTTATGCTTTCAGCAGGTGAGTGGTTGCTCAGTGTGGGTAAATCACCTGGGCAATGGGGAGCTCTGTGGGGCTGAGGCAGGGAGGAAGCCCCTTCCCCTGGGGCAGGAGAGCCAGTGGGCTGGGTGGCTTGGCCACCTGGGGATCCCCGGGGGCTGAAACCCCCCTGCAGCCACAGCACCTTTGGCATCCCAGAGAGCGTCAGCCTGTGATGTACTTGCTGCCTTGTCCTGCTTTTGCTGCAGCCCCTGTCAAAGAGGCACTGCAGAAACCTAGGAGGGTGGCCAGACCTCACAGACTGGCCCCCAGGACGCTGGGAAGCCTGGAGCAGCCCGCTCCTGCACGGGGAAGCTGCACAGATAGGTCTGCAGCTGCGGGCTCTGCAGAGGCAGCAATACAGGATGTGGGCCTAAGAGGAAGAAATGCAGGTTTGGGAGGTGGGGAACCAGTTCTTGCAAAATGTCCTTAACCAGCCGAGGCTTGAGCAGTAACGTCAGCACTTCTGGGAGCAGAGCATGCTCCAGCGTCTTCTCTGCAGGGTCCTCCTGGCCTGCATGGGTTTATTATCATAATTAACACTGCAATTTGCTTTAAACAACACACCGCAATAAGCTATTAGTAATTCAGGTGAAGGTACGGCAGTCAGATGTTTACCTCCTAAATAAAGCATCGTATTAGCCTTCAGTTCAATGTGGATAATCACCTGTAACTTACATGATGCAGCAGGGCTGTTACAACATCCATGAGCTCTGCAGCCTCGTTTCCTCTGGATGTGTATCTTAATGGCTGATTGTGCTTGCTGCCTGATGCTGTTTCTACAGCTGAAGCATTTAGAAATCCTTTTACTGAAGAGGATTTTCTGGAGTCCATAGTAAATTATGAGTACACATGGCAGGCTTGTTTATCAGTCAGGGCACTGAGTTGCTCTCATCTATCTGGTGACCAATTTTTACAGATCTTGTAGGGCTTAATTATTTTCAAGAGCTCTGGTCCTGTGGCCAGCTAGTTCAAAAATTCAGTGTGGAGCTCCATATAAGGAGTTCAGTGCTGCAATTGTAGGTATAGGACACCTCCTGCCACCAAACTCCAGTGACCATTTCTACAGCTGATGCCTCCCACTCAGCCGTATTTCTCCAGTTGTGCTTCCTCCAAATGCAGTTTCTACTGCTTCCGTATTCAGGCTAGGTAAAGCACCACTTAGCTCCTCTGGCAAACCAGGTAGGTACAGGGCAGCATGTATTTCTTATTGGTTAGATATGGAATAATCAGGATGTCGGAACTATATTATAGCATTGCTTTGAGAAGCACCATGCTGTGTTGCCTTTAGCTGCTTTGCAAGACAAGCTTTTACACAACTCACTCCCTTCTTGCTTGAATAAATTCGGTGCTACCTCATCAGCTCCTGCACCTCAGATGCCAAGTCATGAGCCCTTGATACCAGTGAGTTGACAATTATTGAGAAGAGTAGCACAAGACAAATATTTCTTTGAAAAAGCAGCCCAGACCCCATGGGAGAAGTAGGGGTAAAGGAGGTACAAGAGTTGAGAAACCCTTTGCATAGTTTTCCAAGTGTTGCTGTTGTTTTTCCACTAAGTGACCTGCCCCATGGGAAGTGTGTAACACAGCCAGACCTTCATAGCACAATATCAAGTTTGTTTGTTGGTTTATTTTTTCAGTTAAAAAAGGCAAGCTTGCAGAAAGTGGCAAGCCAGGGAATTCCATTCTGCAGCAGTGGTCCAGTGGCAATTTATCCTCTGACAAAAGATGGAGCAGAGTACATAGAGACAGAATACAACCCTATTTGTACAGTTCAGGTTTGAATCATTCTGCATCTCCTTCCTGTGTACATATGCAGTGATGCTTAAGGGTGAGATGCTCTTTTATATACATACCACAAGCATACGTGTACTCTGTTTAGGAAAATGCATTGTATCTCTTCTGGAGATATGTCTGAACTATTTTATGAATACAACTATCATGATTCATTGCTAGCATTAGTTATCTATTTATCTAATTTAGCCACCCAGGTCCTCTGGTGCTTCTCACGACTTAACTCTAAATTAGGAGGTTTTTTACACATTGCACATATCATGAAGTGAAGAAAATCTTATAAAATTCAAAAGATACCTTAGCATAGGGATAAAAATATGACGTCCTTCTCAGTTAAACAATATTCTCACATGTGTTACAGGCCATGCAGAATGGCTATGTGCCTGAAAGCTGGTTTAGATATTATAGAAGCAAACAAAGAGCACTTTTTAAAATTTATTTAAATCAAGAAACTAGATTCTGGATTGAAAAATGCCTCTTCCCAGAGAGCTGCACAGTCTTTGCTTTAAATTAGACTGGCTAGCCAGATGGCTAGAGAGACCTGGGACAATTTTTGTCATTGTGTTTAATAGGCAGAGAGCATGCTTCTATTACCTATGGCCCTGAAGCACAACAAAACACCTGTTTTTAAACTTGTGCGATTCAGTCTGACTCAGTGAGGCAGTGACCAATGCAAGGCTGAGCCTGGCATCAGTGTGGGTGATCAGTTCCCACCTAGACAGGGCAGGCTGTGCACAGCCCATCTATCGTTCCTCTGCAGCACTCCAGGAGGGGCAGCGTCCGAGTAACACAGACATTTAGTACAAACCATGCAGTGCTTGTTATTGCTTTCTTCTTCAACAGTTTATTTAAAGGACTTTATACTGCCACAGAAACAGAGCAGTACAGAAGACAGAGAACATCTGTGTTAGTGAAGGATACAACTGATAGCTTGAAAAAGTGAAGCACGTTACCATCCTTCTATTTTTAACTGCACCCAACTAGCTTACACTTCATTACACTCACTCTCCATAAACGTGCCTTCAACAGCATGAAACCCCCTAGAATGACAGTATGCACTTTTTAAATGTGTCCTTACATGCAGGAAAACAGCCTACGTAAGGAGTTTGGTTTAAACATAGGCAAACTTAAAGCACAGAAATGTTGTACAACAGCAATAGACATTGGCAGTGGTGTAAGATTTCATAGTCTCCCATTCAGTAGCTACCATCCCTACCATGCAAGAAGATGCATCACCTTGTGCTTATCTACATTAAAAAAAATGTTTTGTGACATTGTAACAATTTATTCCAGTGATTCAGATCTCAGGGTAATATCTTCTTTTGGGGTACAGTCCTATTCATCCTTAAGTCATCTGGAAATCATCTGCAAGTATTGCGTACCATTGTACCTGCAAAGAATGTCCAGCAGCGTAGAGAGTGGCAAATGAAGAGGGCAGGTTCCACACTGAGGACAGCCCCTGCTTTGGCCAGCACAGGACTCACACAGTGCCCCGGCTCTCCTATGGGGTGGCATGGCAGTGGGGCAGGATCAGCATGCATGGCCCATTGAGCCACCTGCTCCTCAGGCACAAAGGCAATGGGCCAGGCAAAGCTGTCCCGACGCTGCCAGTTGGGCAGTGCTGGTCTATTACCAAAAAAAACTCTTTGGCAACCACTTCTAGAAATAGTCCCATTCATTGTTCTTGCCTCAGAAACAATTAAGTTCAGCAAGCTGCTGCCAAAGCAGATTTTTAACCCTGTTAATTCAAGAGCATGCAATTGTTTAAAACAAATTGGTATGTGTATTACACTAAAATCTCTTCTTTTGTGAAAAGTAGGCCAACGTATTTTTATTATTTATCTCTTCTTTTACTGGCAAGACTTGCCTATTTGTTCTTAATCAGCAAATAATTGTGCTGTATGTACCTCAAGTGTGGTTCCATGAATTGAATGCCCAATAGCAGGTGGAAAGCATTAGCCAGTCCCTTAAAGTATGTCTTCTGGCTTGGTTTCTTGCAAGAGAAATCCTGTTTGCATGCTCCAACTCTGTTCTGCCATGTGAACCAAAGCAGGTTAACAGGCAAAGGTCCACAGGTTCACTTCAGACGATGCAAGCTAAAACACTCATGCAGCTCTGCCCTATGGTACACATTCTTAAGCAGAAGGGTAAAGCCTGAAGTCTAGTGTGTAAGTTTATGGCTACACAGCTAAATAAGCTGACTGGTTGGAGAGTTTCAACACTGGGCTCCCAGCTGAGCATATAGGTATCTGATGTACCTAGTAGGTTTCTAATTGAGGTGCCTTGTTTCAGGAAGACAAATTTGAAACTTTGACCCTCAGTTACTTTTTTAGGCATTTAAATAGAAGTTACTAAGCAGCATTGCTTCCTACTGGCTTCAGTAGGAAGTGAAAGCTAAGCTGCTACAGATTAGGTGCCCCAAAACAGGGAGTAGGAAGCAATCCTTGGATTCACCGTTCTGAACATTCTTAACTTCATGGTGTGGTGGGACAGTAAAAATTGCTTCTGATATTGAAATTCATCTTGGGTGTTCTTTGTTAAATTTTATCACTATTCTGCAATGGATTATAGCACATGGGACTTTCTACAGGGAGTTATAACAGCTCTTCTCGAAAAAAGAGTGGCTTTTTTCTCATCAGTTGTAGCATGCAGGAAGTACTAAATCAGTCAGTAAACCTCTTGTTATATCTCTATAGCTATTTCTCCAACAGAGGGAAAAAAACCCCAGCCAAACAAAAAAAAATCCAGCAGTTGCACAAACTAGTTTTGAATCAGTAGTGTGCACTTATACTAACTTTTCAAAGTCATGATATCAAAGTAAAGTCAGCTCTACAGAGAGGATTAGACATACAGAAGAAAATGATTTTGTGTTCTTTCCATGCATAAAAATCAGAAAATAAGCACAGCAAAACAGTCATATGCCAGTGCAGTGGGAGACTGGAAGAGATTTTATATCCACTGCAACTGTTATGTCTGGGGTCTGATTATACTTTTAAAGGTACCAATATATTCAAATTAATACTCCACATACATGCCAATATTCTGAATGCTGTCTGTAAGGATATCTTACTGCAGGACAATAAAGAATAATAGGAGTAGTCACTCATTCAGTATGAAATAATTACACATGAAGTATTAACTCAGCTTTTCCAATATCCTATCATTGCATGTTCAGACTTCACAAAGTGAGCAAATCATACCTGCCGTGATGAAATGGATAAGGAATGAGCAGGAATGAGAAGCAGTTTTCATAAAAACCTGTAGAAAGAATGGCTCTGGTGAGGCATATGTACTGTCTGTACAGCTCCATCCCTCCGCCATATTTGGTTTCTGCCACTGCTGCTTTACAGTGAATGAGGTCCTGTGGATGCATAGTCATGAGCACAGCTGTCCACAATGTGTGTCCCTACAGGGAATACAATATTCACACATCCTTCTCCACACATCTCTCTTGCTTACACATATGATGATGTTTTCTCCCACTAGTAATATACTGTCTGTATACTTGCCATGGTTTAACTTGGGCACACGTGGCTCTCCTCCTGATGACAGGGGATCTGAGAGCTAGAGTTAATAGATGTGCTGACATGAGCCAGGTCTCCCTTATGTTTCAGACAGTGCTGCTATGGCATTTTTCTGCCACCAGCATTTTTTTGGGAAAGATTTTCTCCTTGCAGAACATATGTTAATCCAAACAGCCTCCACCTACGACTAAAACTCTAGCAGTTTGCAGAACTCTAAGGCTGCAGAGAGGGCATGTCAGTGCTCCTTCCCTGAGCATCTAGTACTATAAATGCTGTTTGATCAGATTGTTCAGCATTTGCACAGATTTTATGCAAACATTATTCTGTGCAGCAGTTTGTCTGCCTCTTTCTAATATACTTTTTATTGTTGTCCTTTGTGTATTTCTTACTCAGAAGCAAAGACAAAGCATTGTTTACAACAACTGTATCCTGTGTGCCAGTATGCATATATAAGACAGTAAGGCAGCTAACTCAGTATAGCATACACTAAAAGAATCAGGCATCTAAGGAGAATATCACCATCTATAACCACAAGAGAGGGAAAAGCGCAGTGATGCACAGAAGTGTAACACGAAGAAAACAGCAATAAGTGAAGGAAACGGCATACGAGGGGAAATTCCTGTCAGTCAGCACTATTAGATGGTGAAATAGATACCTGGGCAGAAACGTAAACACACCGCTCAAAAAACCTTGAATTAAACTTTACACATGACATCATAAAAAAAAAGTTCTTAGAAGTATGCACAGCGTGACACAAACGTCTATGATCGTACTATCTAAATACATGGTTTTGATCACTTAGTGGCACACAAGTGGAGAGCTTGATGGAAAGCAGACCTTCAGCAGCAGTGCCAGAAGCACCACTGCTCCTTGATGCCACTCCATGTCCTGCTCCTCCTGCTGTGTCACTAGGCTGGCCCACGTCCTGGAGAATGACCTTTATTATTAATAATGACTAACCTCAGTCTCCTCCCCAGAGCCCCCTGACGTGGCCCACCACGGCACAGAGCAAGCCAGCCTGCAAAGACCGTGCGGCACAGCTGGGACATAGGCACTGCAGCGGAGATCCTGGCAGTCCTTTACCAGCCCTGCCAACCCGCAGTGACCCTGTCCTGGGCACTTCTGCTCCCTGGGAAGGCGAGGTATGCAGGGCACACCGCTCGCAGACACAGAAGGTTACTGTGCCCACCCTCCAGATCCCCCAGATACCTAACAAAACACACTGGATATCTGGTGAGCCACCAGCCAACATCTCCCAGCCAGCTGTCCTCACCACAGTCAGTAATACCCAAGTTTACTGTCTATCTTTAACAACTGTATGGTTGCTCCTTGCAGTTATGTATCTCAGCACTTAAAGATGAAGACTACTTGTATCAGTAGATACCAGCTGCTGAATTTTTGCTACATTAAGTAGTGTTGATCATTACAGACATTTGCAGCAACACATAACTTGCAAGTTACAGCTGCCTTTGGTTGCAACGCTGTATTAATAACATTTGCAGGCTAACTCAGTTTAATACTATTCACATTACAGTGTATCTGCATTGAGCCAGAAGGGATTGCAGGAGAATTGTATGGGCCACTAAAATAAGAAATTGCGTACCTCTCACGAGGCATAGCTTGCAGCTTCACAGGACTGCTGGGTAGGCGAAGGTCAGCCTCTGTCTTCTAAGGGACTAGAGGCAACATCCTCACAAGGTGTTGTGGTTTAACCCCAGCGAGCAACTAACTACCACACAGCCCCTCACTCACTCCCCCTCATCTCACCTAGTGGGATGGGGGAGAAAATCAGGAAAAGAAGTAAAACTCGTGGGTTGAGATAAGAACGGTTTAATAGAACAGAAAA
>JANZLQ010000079.1:35333172-35377033 GCA_026212715.1 Elanus axillaris
ACATCTGCTGTTTACAGCAGATGTGGGAATTAGTTGTGAATACCCAAGATACGCTGTAACTGCAAGGCTTGCCAAAACCGACGCGTGCTTAAAGCAGTAGGCCAATTATAATATGTCTAAGAGCCCGTGGACAGTAGTATCTAACCAACAGAATTGTTAGCATCATCGTGTGAACCCTATCCCTCAGGTATAAATGTACCCCTGTCACTGAATAAAGTGTGCAATGCTGTATCACTCGTATTGAGTCGTCCTGCTTGCTCCTCCGCCGCTCGCAGAAAGTTACTTTAAACGGATTGAAATTAGTAGGCCAGAGTAACTCGTAGTGGATAACAGTGCATACATAGTAGTATAACATACATAAGTACCTAAATAATAAACTGATCTATGGAACCATATTAACACATTAATCATATTAACACAATAATTAATAAATACATTTCACATGCAAGCTTCCACTTTTGGCTTAATGGCGCAGCACACTGGAGTTAGGGCTTCTTGTCATCACACTTTTCATTTTGCTCCATTATTCCTGGGTCTCCTAGCACAGATGGTGCTGAAGGCCACAAAGCATTACCAGACACCTGATTCAGCTTATTTTAAACCACAGTACCAACACCAGGCCTCCAATGCAGAAGAGGAGGTGCAGGCAGGAGAGCTGTGCCTGCCCCAGGTCCTGTCCCCATTTTGTACATATCAGCTCTGCTGACATGGTATCTTTGATGTCTAATAAGCAAACTGAACTTCAGTGGATGCCGGGCTCCACTGAGTGCTTTGTTGGTCTTTTCCTCCCATGATTTTAGCACATCCATGAAGGAAAAGAAAAAAAATTAAAAAGTGAAGTAACCTTTTTGGTTTTCAGCATTCCTGGCTATAAACACCAGAGGAAGGGGTGCTGCATGTTGCATCTGAAAGAGGAAGTTACACCCTCCGTTGCCACAGGACACTTGAGCACATTTAGGTGTAATTAAGCATCCTCAACATGCATATGTGCCAAATACCAAACACCAAAATCCACTTCTGTAAATGCAGCTCAGTACAGTCTATGCATCTGATGGAATCTGCGGGGCACCAGACCACTGGTGGATCAGCTGTTGAGTGCTTGGAGCCATCCTTGTAGATCAAGGGGGGAAGGGGGGAATGTCACATGGCAACAGTATTCAGACATGAATAAGTGGATTTTGCCGTTATATTTGAAAGCAGTAGTATAATGCCAGAGCCACACGTACCCGTGCTTTCCACAGCACGAAAAGGGTCGCCTGCAAACACTTTTCTTTTTTTTTTTTTTTGGGGGGGGCACCTTTAGCAGATGAGCAAACGAGCCTCAGCCAAGCGTGATGTTGCGTTCACGGTGGAGCTATGACCTCTGGTGGACATCTAAAATATTGCCGCTACAAAAAAAAAAAAAAAAAAAAAAAAAAAAAAAAAAAAGAAAAAAAAAGATTAACAGCCCTGTGCAAACGGTACCTGCATTCGGTTCCTGTTTTCATATCCTTAATGGTTTTAATGGGGAACAAAAAGTAGACGTTGGTGTTTCCTACATGAAGAAAACCCCCAAAACAACCTTAGTCTTATAACTTATGTCAGATGCAGAGTAACAGGGAAATAATAGTTTATTCAAACACAACAAAGGCAAGTAACCTAGCAGAATGTAACAGATAAAACTGCAGATAAATTACACCCCTGTATAGATGGTAATAAACACGATTTGGTCATTTTTGTGAGGAAAAGAATAGTGTATCTCCAGCTGAAGAGCAGCAGACACAAACATCACCTTCTGGCCTAAGTGAGAGAGGAGACTCAAGCCTTCCGCATCAGAAAAGGCATGCAAGCAGTGGTGACAGCCAGGCAAGCCATGGGGCTCTTACATTGCTTCAACCTGTCTGGTGCTTTCCTGGCTTGTGCTGCATACCCAAACTTCCCGTCAAAAAGACCCTTTTTACCAAGACATACCAGTCCTTTCAGTTTAGATGGAGTACGCCCAACCCCAAGTCTTTCCAAGTCCATCAGACCTTCTCCTCTTCCCATTCCAGCCCCCCACCCAGTCCTTCTCCTTTGCAGCCCTATTGGCCTCACCCAGCATGCTTTGTTCTCTAAATATGGCATCTCACAAAATAACAACCAAACTAAAAACCTTTCTACAAGACCTAGAAGTTGTATGAAGTGGGGGTCTGCTCCCAGCTTCCTCTAGAAATCCTTTGGCTAAGATCAAGCTAGTTTTGTGTTTCCATCAGACCAACAGGTTGTCTACCCAGTCTTTGTATTATTTCTTTCCACTGAACCTGACACAGGTGCTGCTGATACTCATGACCAGTGAACCAGACAGCTCCCTCTGTTCACACACTTTGTTCTGTGGCATTTTCACCACAGAAATGCCAACTGCCATGACCAAACATCCACAATCTATTGGCAGGGGACATTTAACTTACTGAGAAAGCAGTGAAGTAAGACTTTTTGTAGCATCTTCTTTTTCTAAAAAAAATAAACCTGCATATTACAACTCTCAGCTGAAAACGATCCTGTGGGAATACAAGCAGCAGACTTCTGAATTAAGTGTTTTACTGTTTTGTTAAAAAAATCAAGTATCCCCACAAGTATAACTGAAATGCTACAGGATGGACAGCACTTAATTGGCTGCATAGACTTGATTATTACAGAATGCTGTGCAGATGAGCACAGAACCCTCATTCCTGCCATCTTTTCAGGCTTTGTGCTAAAAAGAGCAAAAGCACCACTTGCATTAATTTTGGTAGTTTGAGGTTTTGTACAATGGCACACTGTAGCCACATCAAGTAGCCAAAAATTTTTGTAAGTGTTGCTGAATTCACACCACTAGCGCATTTTTTAGAGAAGCTTCTCTCTAGTAATAGATGAATGTTTCTCTCCTGTTCTAAGAAAAGAAAGGCTTGCTTTAGAATCACAGAATAGTTTGGGCTGGAAGGGCCCTTTAATCTAGGGATATAGTCCAAGCCCTCATGCAATGAGCAAGGACATCTTCAGCTAGATCAGGTTGCTCAGAGCCCCATCCAACCTGATCTTGAGTATTTCCAAGGATGGGGCATCTACCACCTCTCTGGGCAACCTCTTCCAGTGTTTCACCACTGTCATTGTAAAAAATGTCTTCCTTATATCTACTCCGAATCTACCCTCTTTTAGTTTAAAACCATTACCCCTTGTCCTATTGCAACAGGTCCTACTAAAAAGTTTGTCCCCATCTTTCTTATAAGCCCCCTTTAAGTACTGAAAGGCCACAATAAGGTCTCCCTGGGGCCTCCTTTTCTCCAGGCTAAACAACCCCAGCTCCCTCAGCCTTTCCTCATAGTGGAGGTGCTCCATACCTCTGATGATTTTTGTGGCCCTCCTCTGGACTCACTCCAACAGGTCCATATCCTTCTTGGGTTGGGGGCCCCAGAGCAGAACGCAGTACCCCAGAGGGGTCTCACCAGAGCAGAGGAGAGGGGGACAATCATCTCCCTCGACCTGCTGGTCACACTTCTGTTGATGCAGCCCAGGATACAGATGGCTTTCTGGGCTGCAAGTGCACATTGCCAGGTCATGTCCAGTTCCCCCAAGTCCTTCTCCACAGGGCTGCTCTCAAACCCTTCATCCCCCAGCCTGTATTGATACTGGGGATTGCCCCAACTCAGGTACAGGACCTTGCACTTGGCCTTGCTGAACCTCATGAGCCCACTTCTCAAGCTTGTCCAGGTCCCTCAAACCTTTAGAGGTTTATGGAGATGGGTATTTTTAGTCAACTCTTTCCTTTTATATAGATAGGAGGTTGAAAGGTAATTCTGAACACACATACTTGGAGCAGGTAAGAGCCCTCATAGAGGAAGAGTCAAGTACAGTGGAGGCCAAGGGAAGGGGAGAAATACTGCACCCAGCAACTTGTATTGGAGTGATCCTGCACATACTGCCTTGCTTTGCTTCAATAGGCAGTAGCCCCTACCTGATAATGTAAATGGATATCGCTTTCTAGGATTCCTTGTAATCTGGCACCAGCTAAAACCATCAGCCAGCCAATGCAACTGAGTGTTTGGAATCAGGACACAGCTGACCATCCTTGAAACTTGTTTGAAAAGGCTCCTTTATGCGCTTCTCACTTCAAAACATGGTGGTATTTTCCTCAGCAGGTTTGCTTTCATTCATACACTTAAACGGAAGTATTCAGCAAGTTCAAGTACTTTTTCCTCTTCACAAATGATTTATTTACACAGCTGCTTAGACTCCTGTACTGCATTTATCTAGCCATGTGATGCCTGAATTAAAGATAGTCACATACAGTGACTTCAACATAGCATTTCATATTTTAAACAAGACATTAATCTCCTGCCCATCTCTGTCCAACAAGAGTGACTAATAATGTTACAGACAGGAATAGTGGTTTTTTCATGTTTATCTTCAGCACGACAGTACTACACCAAGTTATGCTCCTGAGAGACCCACCTTAGCATGCATCACAAAATAAAAAAAAAAACAGACCCAAAAAGTCGATAAACCTGCCTTGCCCATTCTGTATTTAGACTGTGGTGAGCTGCAAGTGTGTGAAGAATATGTGTCTGGGACAGCCAGAGCCTGGGTCTCCCAGTCCCATGCCAAAGTCTGCATAATTTGCATCCTACTGGGATCTGAGAAGGGCAGTCCAAAGCAGCTTATGGGTAGTAGTTGATAACATATTGGGGAACCTTCTGCTACACCGCAGCTCAGGAGTCCATCAGAAGCACTGAGAGGCCTGATGATTTTTTTCTTTTGTTTTTGCTTTTAATCAAGAAATGCTGAAAGCCAAGTTTCCCTGGCAATGATTTCTTTCAACCAGAATTTTATCACGGTAATTTTTTGAGGATCGCCTCCTGGGGTTTCTGTGTGTTTGTAGGTCCAGCAACTGAAAGCTGATTGTGCATTCACAGCAGCTCAGACTGGCTGCTGTACAACTGGAAATCCTAGACACTTTCACAGCCCATATGCACCACGGCTGCGTAACACCCAGCTCAGTAAATCCTATGTTTTCAGGACAGATTGGAGAGATTGTGTGTGCATGTTCAATTGAAGTCTGTGTGCTAGGAAGGCTTCAGTGTCAGATTTACTATCCTTGAGCATACACCTTTATCCAGGAGTGCCTGGAAATCTTACTTAGGAGTATGACTTCAGACAGGCACTTAAGGTTAGAAAATTACATAATTGACACTAAAAATCATATTTGCAAATAATTCAAGCCAGAAGAACAGGGTCAAACCCAAGCATCAAAAATCCCGGTTTCTGACTCTCCCCATCCATTCAGCATTGCAGCCCTCCGACTGCTGCCACTGATAGTCTCAAGTGAGGCTCAGTTAGAAATAAAACTGAGAATTTCTGTGATATAGCTGTTTTTCATCCCCACTTACCTTAGTTCCTTTACATATTTTTTCTGCTACATCTGTTAATATAATGCACAGGGGCCCCTCTCCTCCAGCAGAATAAAACTGAAAAACAGTCTTGTTTTGCTAGCTCTCCAGTCCAACCAGATGACATTAAAGACTGCTTTGAATGACGATGTTGGCTTTCCCACTGTTGATGGCTCCATACAATGTCAAAGGGAATTTTTGAACAGCTGAACATGACTTCATCAGCATGTTAAAGAACCTGATTTTTATTTGGTTGTGTACTGAACTTTCTTAGAGATGCCAATGAAAGCTAAAAATCAAATGCTTAAGAAGATCACTGAACAGATGTCTGTATGTTGTAATGAAAGAAGAACAGTGTCTCCTCAGCCCAGGTGCTGTCAGAATTATTCATTACACTAAGTAATTCTGCAGCATGAAGAAATGTAATTCACAAGGAAGGCAGATGTGTTGCCCTATGTCAAGTGCCTCTCGTATCTCAGCGTAAGACTGTTTAATTGAACTTATATTGCAGAGATGTGCCTAGCTGAGTGAAATAATCTGATCCTTCATTAGTTCCTTGGTGTCTTCTGTCATAGGTGTAACAGAAAAGACAACCTGAGAGTGAAAACTCAGATGGTCAGCCTAGACCTTGGATGGGTAACTGAGTATTTCCACATGCATTTTCCTGCCTTTAAAAAATATCTGTGAGACTGGTTTATATCTAAATAGGTTAGACATGAGATCTGATGGGGAGTTATTTTATCTTGATCCTTTTCTTTGAAACAAACTGAAAGGTAAGAATAGCAAAAATCTTTACTGACTTTGGTTATTTGCTGACACACCTCTGCATATGCCAGTTTTCCCTGATCACAAGCAACACCAAATCAGAACATTTGTATCATCCTATCTTTGTGATAGTAAAAAAAGAATTATCCTGAAGCTAGAAAATGGACGCATTTGCTCTTTCCTTTTCACCCACCCAAGACAAACAGAGACATTTTCTTTAGATATAAGGAAGTACATTAATTAAGCTACTACATAATGGTATCTAGAAGTTCAGATTTCCTTTTTCAATCGAATGCTCCAATCATCATAGTGAGAAGTGAGCCATGAATGACCCACTTAAAGTGAAATCCAGTTGCACTCTTTGATGCATAAGGTTACAAAAAGCAAGTGATGACAGTTGATAAATGTGCAGAAATATGACCTAATATTTAGAAGCAGTTTAGCACTGTATAGGAGAAGGCCAGCTGGGAGCTATTGATTATGAAATTACTGCAGTAGGACTATTATTCCTTTCTAACACATTTTACTAGTGAAGAGTTTTAGTCAGTTCATCTTGAAATCCACTTAGATAATTTTAACTAATTTCATTAAAATATGTGTATGCCAACTGGCTACATTGTCATTCTTTCTCTGTTGCTTTTTACTTTTTAGCCTTCTCATGTTTCTATCGGTAATTCCTTGTCATTTTGCCGCGTAGCCCTATACCTCAGTCACTGAGTATGGAACTTTGGACCAAACACACAAATCACAGGTTTCCCTCTACACATTAGGTGTTCATCTGGTGGGGGGAGAGGGGGACAACAACAGGGACACAGATGGGTGTACATAAGAAGGGGAGTGGCAGGTAGCCTTCACTTGAAGCGTATGTTATGATCAGTTACTATCTGGGGCATGGGTATGACACTGTTTTCAGAAAATGCGGATACCTAAAACATCTCTGATTCCGATCAGTTTGTGTATGACCCTGGACACGACAGAGGGGCAGCACAGTAGCACAGGTAGATGCTCTTACTGATGATTAAAAATTCAGTACCCACATCAACAGCATAAGGTCCATCAGCTATGATTTATGCCTGGCCCCAGACACCGGCTCTGAGGATCAGATATGTTGTTTGTAATAAACAAGCCTTAAGTGAAAGATGCAGTGATCCTCCATATGAAGACCAGAATGTAGTTTTTCCCCAGTCCCAGCTACCTCCCCTAAGCAGTAGGCAGCAGAGTCTCTGAGCAGGACCCTCTCAAGCCCAGCACACACTGGGGTTTGGTGAGGAGTGGAGCTGCCTACTACCTACTTGTAATGGCTAAACAGAGAGGGTGTCAAGTACTGCCCACACCAGTGCAGCGTGGAGTGTGAACCAAAGACATGCCTAGGGAGAGCTTCTGGCAGCCCTGGCAAAATGGAAACTGGGACCTATGAGACCACCGAAAAAGCAAAGCCTTTTCTGCCCAGCTGAATAAACAGGGGCAGCAGCAACCGCCCCACCAAGAGCTCTGCTTTTCCCTAGGCAGAACAGCTACGTTTGGTGCCAGGTCTGATTCTAAAAGACGCAGGCTGTGCACCCTTGGCTCTCAGGGCTTTGTTATAGGAGGCAGTTCTGGCTGAGCTGTGAAGAAGCAGCAGCACTGAAAGTCTGAAATTGCTCTAGACGTTCACATAGGCAAGAATTCAGTTTTGGGAATGTCTCCAGTAAAAGCTGAGGCGCGCACACACACAGAGGCTGGAGGAGTAAGAACTCTGCCCTTCAGCTTGCACCCACCCAGTCCCTATCCTTAGGAGTCTTTCTGTTGTCGTGTACCCAAACCCGTGCACAGCACCTTTAACTGGGAAGGCAGTGGTTCTTCAATGTTCCAGACGAGTTTATTGAACAGTGACTCCTCTCCTCACGATTCTGCATTTGATAAATCATTTTAGGTCAGAGTATCTCATTTCCCAGTATGCAGCTCTGCCTCTGTAATTTGTCTAACATCGATAAGAGAGGCCATTAGCAAGCTCCCTTGTCTTGTGCCTCCAAAATTTCTGAGAGAAAGATAAGGATGCTAAAGTGGGCTTTCATGAGTTATCTTGCACAGTGACTTCATCCTCTGTATTTAGGGGTGAGGAATGGGTAAAATTACCAGCAGACACACACTGAGCTAGTCTCTCATTTAGTATTCTTCAGTAATCTGCTGAATAGACAAGTGTTTAAAAAAAGAAGCAAAGATCTACCTGCTACTACAAGAAACGCCAGAAACCAAAAAATACATGTTGTCATTTAGGGTGGCATTCTCATACTAGTCACTTAAAGCAAAATAGTTTAGAAATTTTTTGTTGTATACAGGAAGTTAAAATTTTTGTACTAATATTCAGTCCTGTCTGTACTCTGCAAAAGGACTGGCATAAAACAGACCTCTAGTGGTTAAACTGGGCATTTCTTCAAATCCTTACTGCCCCACGAAGTACATATCCAACACTCTTGGGGACATTCTACATTCAGGATCCTAGCTGAGTATTTCAAAATCTAAGAATGACACAAGAAATATAATTCCCCTTGGCTCCAGTTTGTGTGGATACAACAGGAGGAAAATGTGAATATCACTTATCAGTTATTCAATTTAACTCTGTTTCTATTCAGTGTTTAGTATACAGATATTTGGAGATGTGGCCTGCTCAAGGCTGATTAAGGGAGTCTGGAGACATTGGTAACACCATTTATATAACAATAACATGACTGAATTTGCAAGAGATATCTTCTTCCACTGCACAGTGCTGCGCAACAAGCAGTCATCATTCAGAATACAAAAGCAACTGTAAAATATCACCCCTGAAAAAGACAAATACTGAGGGAGGGCAGTACATGTAGTTTGGCGTGTGCTAGCAAGGATTAGAGAGTGCTGGCCAAGTACTCTTGTGTTGTGGCTCGAAACGGGCACTTAGCTGTAGAAGTTGGTCATCTGTTCTTCTTCAGAATAAGACTTGTTTGGTAATCTGGTCATCAGGGCATCTAACCCTGTCCAAGACGATATGTAACCCTAGGCAAAATGGGAAATCTCTCTGTGCCTGGCCTAGTTCCACGTGTGCAAACCAGGATTAGCAGAATGGCTGAATCTCTGCATGTTTTCTGTCATTTTAAATCTCTCCAGTTCTTGGATTCATGCTAGTGAAAGGAAGCATTTTGGGTTTTTTTTTAATTAAAACTTTCTGATTCTCACAGCTTTAGAGAAAAGCTGGAAGTGAATGAACCATAGAGATTAACATTAAAATTGGAAAAAAAAAAATCTGCTGATTTAATAAAAAATTATCTTTAAACCAAACTTCATTACTTTTTTGGTGGGCCTGACTCATGATTTATTTATAGTTTTCATCACTTGGGGTTGAAAGAACTTGCAATAATGCTGCCTTTCTAAAACTTTTTCTTGGCCTTGTCTAGTTAATTTGTCATACCTTTAGAGAGATACAGTATCTTACAATGTAACCACAGTTTCTCTTGTACTGTGATGCCCTGCTGTTAACTGATGCCTTCAGGTGTGACCATAACATGAATCATAATAATGTAGAACTAAACCAAGGGAGTCAATGTAAAGGATTCTTTTTTTTCCCCCAGTAACAAGTTTATAAGGTAAAGGTGGCTGCCAAGTTCAGGGTAAATCTCAGCCTTCATTTGCTAAGCTCAGTTGCTCAACTTCTACGTAAAAAGGAGTCACTTCATGAAATTAAGTTTTCCTCTGAAAAAAATCTTTTAAAAATCTAAAAAAACCTTAAATATACCCTCATACTGTGTCTACTTATTCTCACTATAATCTCATATTGAAAGTTACTCACTTTTCAAGTAGAGCTGAGAGTTTGGGTTTGGTTTTGTTTTTCTTGCACTGGGCCTTACAAATTAAGGCAAGTTATATCTTCTTTCTTTTTCAGGTTTTATCAGTAATAAGAAGAAATCAGGCTTCTTGGCTGCTCTTCTGCAGCCCTGTAGTTAACAGGAAAACACCAAAGCCTCTAGGCAACCTGTATAACCCCACAAGTTAAATTTAATTAGGATCACTGAATACCAGCAGCAGCAGTGACTGTTCCTTGGATCTTTTTTGCAGAATCACACAGTGTAGCTGAAATTGGAAGGCACCTCTAAAGGTCATCTGGCCCAACCCCCCCTGCTTGAGCAGGCTGCTCAGGACCATGTCTAGATAGCTTTTGACTATCCCCCAAGGATGGAGACTCCAGCAGCTCTCTGGGTAACCTCTGCCAGTGTCCCATCGCCCTCACAGTAAAAAAGTGTTTCCTGATGTTCAGGAGGAACCTCCCATGTTTTGGTTGGTGGCCATTGCCTCTGGTCCTGTCACTGGGCACCACTGGAAAGAGCCTGGCTCTGTCTTCTTTGCACCCTGCCTTTTTATATACATGGGTAAGATCCCTGCCTCCAAGACTTCTCTTCTCCAAACTGAACAGTCCCAGCTGTCTCAGCCTTTCCTCATATGTTTTAGCAAAGTGGATGTGCTGTCTGGTAAAAATAGCTGAATGTGTCAAGCTTTTTCCAGCAGTGGAAAATGCTGAACGCCAGAACCCAAGAGCTATGCACTGCTTTAGCTGCATGCCATGGGCTTCAACTTCAAATGACTACATTATCAGCTTCTCTATTTTGTATGATGCACAAGTGAGCAAAGTTTCACCGACTAACAGTATAAAAATACAGGAAAAAAAAATAGATTTGGTAAAACAGGGCACATACCTTCCATTGTCAACACTGGCAGTTGTCAGCACTGCGAAGGGTGAGCGCTTGAGTGTTGTCCCCGGCTGGGCAGGACCTTCCTCACACACCAAAAACCTCTGCTCTCACTCTCGGCAGCCAGCCAGCCCCTCAGCAAAGCTGAGGATGACCCTCACCAAAGACAGGCTTTTGTCGTGTCATCAGTAAAGATACCGCGCCCAGGGTTTTCTCCCTCCTCATGCCCTCATGCTAGGATCTGAACTCTTCCCACGTCACAGTCGTGACTTCTACTGCGCTGGTCACAAGGTGTCACCCACGGATTACACTCTTGCAGATTTGCTGCACGCAGCTTCTTAAGTGACTTGAGGAAACCTGTGGAGATCTTTCCATCAGCGTTGGGTTTTTCTCTTACAGCCGCGGCTAGGCAGGTTATCCATGCCTCCGCGTGGAACAAGACTGGACGTGTACTCACTGGTCACCGCTATGCTGAGCACATAAAAGTTTCCATTGTCATCACTTTCTGAATTAAAGATGAATTACATACCTTTCTCTTTTATTCTTATTAATTTAGTGCCTGCATACATAGTGGTCAAAATAGGAGTGATTTTGCATACCCGAGCATACAATGCTTCACAGAACCAGGAGGAAATAGGGAAACAGATTCCCTGTTTCATCTATAAAGGCCTTGACTTTCAAAGAGCAAAGCCTGTGCTGAGGATACCTCTGGCAACTACCTATACAAAGTATTACTTTTGAAAGTTGAAAGTGGTCAGGGCTTTAGAAGCATGAAAGTGACCGTGACTTGGAAGGAAAGAACAAACAACTGCTATGGCAGCAAATCAGGCCTCAGACCACACCAGCCTGGTATTTAGAGTGTTCTAGTGTCACGAGTTAGAAATGGATGTAGTCAGTATTCCAGTACCTGAAGACCTGCATATATTGTAATGAGGTGGTTTAAGGTTATCATTATTTTTCAGGATACTGCTTCAATTGTTTCTGTTTGTGGGTTAGGTTATACATGAAAGTAACTTGAAAGTACTTTTTGCAAATGTATTGGTGTTAAGTGTGGATTAAATTCTTGCAGACTCAGGACCTAAATGTTTGTTCTCTCGCACAGGTTTGCAGTGTGTTTAGCACTGTGCTGACAATTTTCTGACACATCCATGACTGAAAGAGGTTAAAAGCATCCCGTCTGCAGTCAGACAGTCTCAGATCCCTGCAATTAGATGTTATCACTGCATTTGTGCTTGTAAAATGTCTGAAGGATCCTATGATCTCATTCATTTGCAAACCCACAAGTCTAGTTAAAATATATACTAGAGTAAAAGCTGAATAAATATTTGTAATTTTGCACAACAGTTAGATGATGATTATGATAATAATAATAGTAATAATTAATAAAGCTGAAGGTTTTTACACAGTGCTCTTTTTCCCAGTGTCAAAACCCAGAAGAACATCTGCAACACTTGAAGTGAAAGCAGAAAAAATAAGTTTCACATTCTATGACTTGTGCACCCTTCCCCCTGCAATGGTCCCTTGGGTCTCCCCCTCTTCATTCAGCCTCTGCACATACCAGTTTCCCCAGCACGCACAGAGGCACCAGCCTCTTCCAGGGGTCACCGCACTCTTACTGGAGTCACTCCACTCCCTAGAGAAACACTGCAATACCCTTCCCACTGATTTCCTTGGTAAACTCATCGCCTGCACGTCCCTACTCCTGCTTGCACAGCCAGCTGACACACTGTTAATGCTCTACTTGCAAGACACAGACCTTACATCAGCATTCCGGAAATTGAGAATGAAGTCTGTGGCTTGACTAAACAAAAAGAAGAAAAAAAAGGAAAAAAAAAAACCCAAGGGGAAGAAAAAGCATTTGAGCATTTGATGTGAAAAGGGGGGGGAAGCATTTGATGTGAATAATGTGAAGACTTGTGTTCTTGCTTTCTCATTCAGGGCTCTCAGGCAGCAACAGAGAAACAAAATATTTTAGGCTCTCTTTTTGCAGACTTGTGGCCACCTTTGGTACCATAGCCCTGTGTGCATGACAGAACATGGCCTGGCTCTGGCCATTTATTCAGTGTATAGTATATCCCAGAGTTCACACACAGCCTTGCTGGCTGCATGCAGGTCCTACGGAACATCTCTGGCATATGACCAAAAGATAATGGCATTAAAGCACTAACATACCTCAAAATTTCACATCATTATTTCACAAAGAAACCTCCAGAAGTCTGTGAGAAATCACCATTAATTCTTCAGATCATGTTTGCTGCCATACCAAAAGCTGTAATGCTTTTGCACTGCATTTTTAGCACAAAAAGAACAAAACCTCACAATAATTTGGGGGGGGGGGGGTGTTCAAGGATGCTTGTGATCTGGAAAAGGCCCTTGCATTCCCGGCCTGTGAGGGGGAGTTGCATTGGCTCCATTCCTCCTGCCACAGTCCTGGGCAGTGCTGGCCATCAGGGAGATGTTGGGGGAGAAGACCGGGGCTGGCTGTTCCCTACTCTTCATCCCTGTGTCACGGGGGCCCCGCAAGCCTGTCCTGCAGAGTCTCCTGCTGACAAAGAGCAAGAGCCAATTCCTCCATCACCCATCTAACTTAATGTCTGCAGCTGGATGATACAAAGTGGACACTGCACACACACAGACTGGCTTTGCCTGTTGCGGTGGGGGGCAGGGGTGTGTGCTGGGGGCCATTGGATGGGAAAGTATGAGATGCTGAGTTTATTTTAGGCAACCTGAGGCTGGAAGACTGGTCCCTTGTGTCACTTAACAAGGAGCGATGCTCACAGTCTCTCGGATGTAGCAGCCTTCACGGAACATTTTGATTGATCTTGTTATAATGAATTCAGATAATTTTGTTAAACTAGAATTACGGACAGCCCAAGGACATTCACTAAACCTGAAAATAATTTGCAAGAGTCTGAATTAACCATTTTGTGGCTGCTTGGGCCAGCTCAAAACAAGCAAAACATGTACGTGACAAGGAGAGAAAGATAGCTTCCAAGAAAGGTATGTATGGCCAAACCACCTGGAACTCAGACTCAACACTATCCCTTGAAATGAGTGTTAATCTTTTTATGATATAGAAAAAGGCAAATAAAAAGTAAGCCACTAGCAGCCTCAGCCATACCTTGTCTGAGGCATAACAGGCAGGGTTATTCAGCTTTGATTTTTAATTTGCTGTTGCTCTTGAAACTACATCAGGAATAGCACCATGGGAATAAACAAATTACTCTCCTAACCCAATTTACAACAGTTTTGGCTGATTCACTCAGTCTACGGAGTAATATTTAACACATACTAGCAGCTATGTAGTCTAAAAATACATGAAATGCATATTTACATATGGAGCAGTGGGAGGCAGGACAAAATTGCACTAGTTTTCTGCTTAATGCATGAGACCAGAGAGGCTTGTTTATACAAATGTAATGCCTTATATCTTTTGGTATCCTAAGCAGAGAATGGTGCAGGGACCCTATGTACAATCAGGCTTATTCACAGAGCTCCCCTGTTCTTTTAGGAACTGCAGCACTCCGCAACATTCAGCCTCCCCAGTGCCCTATATTCTTTATTTCAAGATCTGCCAGTTGGTTGCGTTGAAACACACATTTCAGTGATAGATAAACAGACTAGCTCAGTATATTTAACTGACCTGTTCCCACCACAGCTTAGCACCAAGTGGTGAAGTCAGCCTCACCTTTGACTTGTGATGATTTCAGGTTTCCTTTCAAAGAAACACCCTGTTGAAAGGCACCACGCATACAGCAGATCCTTCTTAGGTTTGGCTGCAAAAGACTCTCAATAGACAACAGTTCCCCATGTACAGTTGCTTTTGCACTCCCCGGTTACCCAGTTCTTAACTCACTCAATAGGGGGCTGCAGTCATTTTGTATAATGCCAATTACTTTTGGTTTTCAATCAGCATGTGGTGGAGGCTAAGACCCTTCGCTCTGCCAATTGCATCCTGTATCAGCTGCTCCATTCCCTCCTGTGATGGATGTCAGGTTCAGAAGCATTTAGTGCACCACTCACCCCATTTACTCTTTTAAAAGATTGGCTTTTTTCCAACCCTTTTCAATTTCTTCATTGCTCCATTTTTTATTTTTCATTGTGTCAACACTAATGGTTCAGAGAGCTCTTTGGCCAATTCCTGGAAGTTATCCAATCCTGCAGACTTTTAAATGTTTAAGTTTAATATCTGCCATTTAATATCCTCCCTAGTCACTCACTAATGGAATAGAAGGTAATCATCACCGTATTCTTATACCTTTCACACATCCATCAAAGACTAAAACGTCTTTTCCACAGAGAAGCTGTTTCAGACTCTTTGTCTCCATTGGTGGCCCTCCCCATCACAGCCAGGTGCCCAAGGAGGCATGAAGACAGCACTGAGGCCATGCCAAATTTCCACCTTGAAGTCCCGTAAGAAAGGAGCCCTTAAGCTCCAGATGGACTTATTTCACTTTTTCTTGCACTATTTCCTGTATCCCCTTATCTTGCCAAAGGGCATCCTTGTTATCCAGGGAGGGATGGATGCATGCTTCCATGCAGCCGCAAGGAAAGCAGCCCTGCTTCTGCCGTTACCTACCACCAGGGAGCAAGCCAGTGCCCTCGCAAAGTCTCACCTTTGGCTGGGTTTTTCCCAATTACCTTGCCTTTTCCCTCAGGAGCCCACTCATGGGTCCAGAAAGTATTGCACTAAGCATTGGATTAGGAGGGGAGTGTGGTCCCTGCTCCAGAATAGACCAGCAGACCCCAGCTGCGTCTGATTGAGCAGCCTCGTCCACATGGTCCCTGCAGCCAAGAGGAGCTGCCCTGAGAAGCTCATAGACTCTCACATCACTGCAGGTGCCTCAGTCAGCCTGGTCAGAAGTGGTCTGAGGACAGCGAGGGACAACACCAGGAGACTGCCAGAAAGCAGCAGGTCAAAATCACCTGGCACCCAGGGTAGTGGTGTCCATAAACCCACAGCCTGAAGTTGCATTTAATACTTCTGCCTCCTTTCTTGCGCATCTGCAGTCTCCACTTCCCCCAAAACACCAATCCCCCCAGAACAGTTTTTTTTTTTTTAAATTTGAACTTGGATCAGTCACGGGCTGAAACTAGCCATGCCCTCAAATGCACCCTGGCTTCTGTCACCAAGATGTAGACACACTTTGAAAAACAGCTTTGGAAACAATGGGATATCCACTTGAAGCTGATTCTCCAAAGCTACAAAGATTCTGACCCTCCAAAGCTATGAAGAAATACCTTTGCTCTCAGACAATAAGAAACAATTATCTCTAACTTTTGATAGTGGTTTTCATCAGTGGATCTAAACAGCCTTTACAAAGGAGAAAACAATTATCATTATTCCTATTTTACAGAGGGACAAACTACAGCACAGATAGACCAAGAGGCTTACGGTCACACATTTGGCTAGAGATGGAAATAGATATTAATCTGATTTCCAGTCAGATGTTCTGGCCACTAATCTATCTACAGAAGTAACGCTGTTTACAGAAACTTGTTTCCTGGTTGACAGTTCATGACCACACAAATGGGTTACCAACAAACAGAGGAAATCACTATTTTTTTTAAAATGCAGTCCATTTTTTTTCTTTCTCTCCATGCAAAGGTCTATGAGATCTGTGTTCTTGCACTCTGACAATCTAATGGAGAGGATTTAAACAACCATCAAAGATCCCCACAGAGATCTATGGATTTTCCAGTAGTGTCTGACTATCCATTTAATTCAGCTTACTTGTGAAAGAGAGATATGCTCTTACTGTTAGTTACACTAACTTCAGGCCTGCTGACACACAATTTCAAAGCTGTTTGTAGCAGAAAAATCCTAAGGCTGGATCTGGTAAGAGAATGGCAACATATTGCTAGCACACAGTAGGAGGAGCTGAGGGTGGTAAAATACATTCAATTCCACAGAGCAGTTTGAAGATTGCACATTGTCCTTATGGTACCAGAGCTGGTTAGCAAATGGTGCTTGCTGCTGACAGTGCTGACAGCAGGATGTCCATCAGCGTCACTATTCTTGCTCTCACAAAGCAGATGGAGTACTCCAGCTTGGCGTGCTACGTATCTCTGCAGTCCCTGGGGATGGTAGTAGTGATCATAACCAACCCTCCAGGTATGAAACTGTCAGTGACTTGAGCAGACATCGGTCTCCCCATTCCTAAAACAAGGATTAAGGAAACATTACATTTCTACACTGAGGCCAGACTTTGCTAGAAAACACCTGAAATGAAGTAACAGGGGAAATAAAAGTTTTCTCCAAATGCCTGAGACATTTAAACAGGACACAGAAGTACAAATACTTAAGGCAAGGAACACGTAGTTTTGAGGGCAAATTTTCCCTTTCATACTTTGATGTGAATTGAAAACAATGTTCTTGATGTCATTTCATGCTTCAGTGGTGTAAGTAGGAGCAAATTTAGTGGACTATTAAGAATTATGCATCAAATTTTTATAAGCACACTTTTTGGTTGAAACTGTCTGAGCGGGCTGCATCCTTTCCCTTGATGCACAGCCCTGGCCTTCAGCAGAGCTGTACTGCAGGCAGTACACCAAATCTGTCTGCTGTGTGATTATCTAATCCTATGCCAACTGGAAAACTGGCACCTACAGAAAAGTGAATTTTCCCAAGTGCATTTCAATTCAGGTTTGTTACCAAACCACTGTAACTGTAGGAATCATTTCATGTTTTATTTAATAATTTACATAACAAATGAAATTGTTCTCTGCAAACCCTAAATTTGCAAAGACGAGGCTGTGGGCTAGATTCAGCAGACATGCACGGAACTTAACTGCTGCAACAATTTTTAAATACTCGATCCTTGGAAAAGGACCAATAGGTTTAAGTTACGTCCTGCGGCTGCTGATACAATGTACTGTAAATCCTTGGTGCCTCAAACTGGCAACACAGAACATCCACATCACGGAGCCACAGAAAAAGCAAGCACTGAGCACTGACAACATGTGAAATGTCATCCTACTCCAGAGACTAAAAATGGGTCAGGGCCACCAGAACACACCATTCCAAATCCTTTTCTGAAAAATGCTTCAATCTAGTGCCTCTTGGTGCAATATTGAGATTATTTTCAGTACAGAAAGCAATGCAAGAGCTAAGCCTAGGAATAAAACCTGGGAGACTGAAAACCTGAGCTCTAGACCTCACTCCAGAGGATGTTTCTGTGTATGATTTAAAAGATGTGAAGCATAAGACCGGGTTATGGAGCTGCCTGGTTCCCTTACCAATAGGCTACTGTTATGCCCTCTCTTGAATTCCCTCCCTGTTGTTCTTGTTCTGGTTTAGATACTGATGTCAAAGGACTTTGGGTACAGAAAATAAATTTTTCATCCCAGTCAGAGTCAATTCATTGCAAGAGCCAAAACTGGGGCAAAGAGGGGAGAAAACCACTGCCTGTAGAGAAGCCTGTAGAGAAACTACAGCCCTGTGGCTGACCGGGACATGTTTGTGGGCAAAACTGCAGCCTGCTCTTCACTCTGAAGCTGAAGATTGTTCTTCAGGTGTATGCAATTGTTCTTGTGCAGACAGCAAGGATAACTCAGAGAGCCAGGTAGCTCTGCTGACACATCCCATGAAACGCCTGGGATGTCAGCTGAGTGCAGAACTGCAGTCAGAGAAGCTAATTTCACAGAAGCAGAGCATTCAGTAATTACAAATAATACAGGATTAGCTACACACGTTTGCTTCAGAACAGGAAAAGGGCATGGTCTGGAGGCAAGAGGGAGAGGAGAAATCAGATTTCACCAACAGGCTTTGCATTTTACAAAGCAGCGAGCAGCCCAGTCATGGGACTCGCCGTATTAAATAGGTAAAATGAAAGAGACCTGTTTAGTGAGACTTTGTACAGCAGCGCACTCAAGTAATTATGCAGTGCTCCTGGCAGCCAGAGAGATGTGTTTTAACTTGTACTTTGGCCTCTCTCACATGGCCTGTTGATGTACTTTTGTCTTGACAAGCTCTCTTGCTTTACTGTCCTGGAGCCAAACCAATGTGTGGTGCAAGCAGGTTCAATTCTAGATCAGCCATTGCAGTGATGGATTTGGCATCCAGTACTTGAAATTGTTATTTTCTCAGGCCCGCTCTTGCACAGCCCCGAGCACTGACTTCTCAGTGATTGTAGTGCAAGCTGAAAATCCTCAGTCTTTTTTAGGATTGGACTTGAAGTAATTAAGGTGATCTTGAAACTACCAACCCAACCTGATGAGTAGGTTTCCTCCTGATTTCAGGCTTGGATGTTAGCTTTTTGCTGACGATCAGAGTGACTATGTTAGTAAGGCTTTCCACAATCCTGCATATACAAACAAACCAGTTATGCTTTTGGAACACATATTTAAATATTGTTGCAGCTGTTATAAAGCTAAAAATCTTTGCATTTTAGACATAAATGAAGTAAGTATATAATAATATGTTTTATTATAGAAAAGGATATAGAAAGGGGTTTATTATAGGAAAAGGTTCCTGTAATAATGCGATACTGGGTACAATCAAATTCTGGCAGTGCTTTATCCATCCGCTAGTCTAAAATGTTTGAAACCTGTGGAGATGCTTATAGAATGGTGAATATTACAGAATGCTTACAGAATATAGTATACTGTAGAATAAAATGTTCCTATAAGATAGTGGTTATGTCAAGTTGTCTTTCCCAATGCATGTGCTGACTTAATTTCTGCCAACTGCATGGAAGCAGCTGTATAATAATGTACCTGTAATAGAAACCAGTATGCGTACAGTATGCTAAGTACATTTTGAGCTCATGTGGATAACTGCTTTCCTGAGAGGAGATCTGATACCTCACACCAAGCGAGGAAACAAGCAGGTGTACTGCTAAGTGCTTAGCTTTGCTGTAAAGACAACTTAATGGATAGTAATAAGAATACTAAATGTGGACTTTTTTGTACGGTGTAACTTTCATAATTTTCATGCAATCATTCAGTGATGAGAACATAAATGAACAAATAGTTAGCTGGCCAGTACTTTTCTCTCTACTTGTCCAACATCCTACAAGTTACGAGGGGCTAGATAGTACACTAACGCAAGCTGCAGTTGATGCCAACAGGACATCACTAGAGGTACCAACAGTAACAGAGGGGTGGGAAAAAGTGTCTGGGGTTCTTTGTTTAACCATACCAGGGATCTGGGTAAATTAAAGTGAAATTTTCTGCTGGTTAATATACCACCAAAAACAAAACAAAAAAAAAAAACAACCCAAACTTCAAAACAGACAGGAAGAAGGTTCACTTTGCATTACTCCCACAGTACTAAAAGCTTGGAAGGCTGCCGTAAAAGAAGCAGCGGGAAATTTCTGGGGAGTATACAACTGGCAGGATGACTCTGTGCTACCTGACTCTCTGGACTTTCTTCTGCTGGGGGGCACATTAGAATAGGGGAAGAGATGAGAGGAGGTATTTCAAGATTCCCAGATGCACTGCATTACAGGCAATTGCCTTCTGTGAGAAATGGGTATTTCAAAGCACTGAGAGGAAGTGTCTGCGTGTGACATTTTGAGGCATCCCTCCAGGTTATTCCTAAACCTGAGAGCCCTTTGCAAAGTGGAATCCACTGCGCTGGGAAGAGCTCCAGGTGGTGAGCACTGAAGCGGCTCTGCAGACTTCCCTGCAGTTATGGTTCAGACCCGCACTGGCACCGTGCAGTTGAAACTCACCCCAGTGCAGTGGCTAATGCCCACTGCTCACTTGCCTTATTACTCACACGCTTAAATGTCAAGAGCACGAGTGGGGCATTGCTCGACTCTGCAGATGAGAAGCCATCCATCCCAGAGGCATAAAAAAGATGCATTTAAGCTTGTCCAGACACCCAAGGCCCCACTGAGTGGAGAGGAAGTCCTGGTGAAAGCTCCAGGACCTGAAAAGCAATACAGGAAGGAAGACAGCCCGTATGCGCAGTGCCTGCATGATGGACTGGTGACAGACGGCTCTCCCAGGCCCTCCCTGCTGGACCAGCTGTAAGACGCTGAGCCAGACCATCCAGCCCCAACTGGCTGCCTTGCAGAGCTGCACTTCAGCCTCACTATGCCATGCCCTGCAAGAGCAGGTGCACCACACTGACCTGCCAGCCATGGAAAGCCCCACCACCATGGACCATAAATCAGCACAGTGCCGGGGAAGAAACTGCTGCCCCACTGCCCACTTCACCCAGCTGCGGCCGGGACTGGCGCCAGCCAGTGGCGATGACCACCCCTGCACTGACGACCACCCCTGTACTGACGACCACCCCTGCGTTGATGACCACCCCTGCCATCAATGACCACCCCGGCACTGATGACCACCCCTGTGTCAATGACCACCCGTGCATTGATGGCCACCCCTGCCATCAATGACCACGCCTGCATTGACGACCACCCCTGCATCAGCTTTAGCACAGGCCCTCACACTCCCTGCGGGACTGCCAGCACAGAGTGGGCTGGGAAAACCACAATGGAAAAGCTGTCTGAGGGTTGTGTGGGCCCTGTGCCCTTGGCACGCTCTCCCTGCAGGGTGAAGAGCAGGTTTTCTGTGCTGTTTAACCGAGCTGTAGGCATTGTGTAGTTCTTTCAAAGTCATCATGAAGGTCCATTACTTAAATCTGGATGTTGACATGTGGGACAAACATTGCATGTGAACAAAATCACACCCTTTCCCTGGAAGCTAGATACCCAAATATGTACTGTGCTCATACATAAATAAGTATGTCACTATAGGCCTAATAAATATGTTGAAAACAGGTTGGAATGTATGAGATTTTCACCTTTTTTTTCCTGCACTGTAAGCCTTTAATGAGTGACAATTCAGCACTGAAATCAAGTAAAAGCTCACTTTTTCACTTTGTCAGTTATGAAATGAGGACACAGAATGGGTACAGCCAGCAGGTAGACTCCCAGCTCTGAATCCTACTTCTTTCTAGCAGACCATGTTACTAATCACTGTTATCACCACAGATAACCAACCACAGCAGCGACAGCACAAAGTAAGACTGCTCTCCTCATGCAACTCAGCTTCCCCCGGGATGCTCCAGAGGCAGGCATATGTTCCCTTTAGAAAACCAACCACTCGTGACAGAGTGTGGGGAGGGGTGTGACAAGGATAGATACTCTTACCACTGTAATTAGCAGCTTCAAGAAAGGTAGATCTCTATCAGGCCTAGCTAAAATAAAGGGACATATTTTATCCTGACAGACACCCCTTCAGCTGGGCCAGCTGTCTTTGAAGTCACTAGAAAGGCTGGGGACCAGTTGGGGCTCCAAGTCCAGCCCCTTTGATCTCAGTGCCCCTGTCACACAATAAGCCCAATGATTTGTGTCTCCAGAAATTTTCAACACCTTCTGTGGCCCCTCACATGAAGGTGAACTTGGTGGCCCCCCCTTCCCTGTGCCCCTCATCCCTTCAGCAGCTCCTCCGAGGCCAACAGGGCTGGCGAGTATCTCAGCAGTGAGAATGCAGCTTGGCACTGTCCTTGCCAGATGCAGGACAAACACTGACCTTCAAGGAGCAAAATTCAACAAGGAGCAAAAAATTAGGGTGGCGGCATCTACCACCCTCCTGGAAGCTCTCTGGGAGGTGATCTGGCTGGCATCCACCGCTGGTGCTTTGCAAGCTATTTTTATGCTCCCAGTCCTCATGCTCCTCTTATCTTCATAGACAGTCCTCTGCCAGCAGCTGTCTGTTCAGCTAGCATTTCTGTCTTCCACAGCCCTTTCCCACCCCGGGGTCTTGACGGCTTATCTGGGGCTGAGCTGAACGAAGCTCTGCCCTGAAATGGGGATGGCAGCAGGGAGAGGGTCAGGAGGAGGGAGTGGATGCAGTGTGCAATGGGTTCGGGAAGGAAGGGTCAGGGACACTGAGACCTGTGAGGGAGGACTGCCCTGAGCAAAAATGTCTGCACGTCCTCCCCACCATTGATGCCCTGAGCCCACTCTGGGCACCCTTACCTGCTCCTCCAAGATCCCTGTGCTTGCCTACCTCCTTCCACTTCTGGTCCCTCATCTGCAGCAGGATGGGTCCCACCCAGTAAAAATTGCTGCCAAGTGCTTTTCTGAGGCCGTGGCCCCTTTTACGGTGATTATGCAGTGCTGCAACGAAGGCTGCTGAACTTTTCACCTCTCTGGTCACTCATTTTTACAAATCATGGCACCACCGCACTTTTGCATGTTGCACAACCAGGGACCTGACCAAGGGGCTTGCTTCCAGCATCAGGGAAAGTAAAAAGAGAAATCAATATTCTAAAGGTTAAAACAGTCCTCAAAGGCCAGACACTCAGCAGCTATAAATCAATGCAGCAGTATTCAGTACAGGAAAGCTTACGTCGGTTTAGGATCTGGCCTGAAAACAATTCAGATCATAGAATTGCAGCAACGAGATGGAAAAGAATGATTAGATCATCTTCTCCATCCCGCGGGGCAGGGCCATAAGGCTATACTGAGTGCTTTGTGCTGGCTGGGTCAGTAAAGCTGTAGTTGGTTCAGGCTCTGCTAAGGCTTTCCACTTCTGTTTTCCTAGTGCTTCTGTTCTTTGACAAATGTATTTTAAGTGAATAATTTATGCTTGGGATATTTAAAGAACAGAAACCTAAATCCTCTGTTTACTGAATTCAAGCAGAGCTAGCCTAGGAAACAGCTGCAATGCTTCATTTCCCATCACCTCCTCTCTGCTGACCTGCTCAGGACCTTCACCCCAAACCAGGGACAGCATCCTCTCCAGCAGAAGCAGTTACTAGAAGAGTAGCCAAAATCATGCATAGATCACTGTGTTAAAAAAGGGTTTGCTTAATGTGTTAGGGGTCCAGGTGTGCTACAATATGTTTTGGTTCCTGGCACGTTTTATGCCAAAGATGAAAGATGTGCCATATCCTCGGAAAAAGACCATACCTGTTCCTGGTAAATTCACATTATCAATTCCTGCAGCTCAAGCCTTGCCTCTCTTTTGAGGATGGACTCCAAATTATGCTGTCTGATGCCATCTGGTGAATCCACAGGGGATGAGTAAATAATACCAAACTGATTTCCCTGCGTACCAAAGGAACTTGGCTTCCATTCACATTCCCTTGGAAGTAAATCCTTATTATTCTGATTGCTAACTCAGACTCCACTAAGAGCAGAAGGAAAGGAAGGGAGGAAGTGATAAAGGGAACTCCTTTTGCAGCACAGATGCAGTGGAGATCATGGAGATAAGGTGCAATAATAAAAGTGACATGATAGGGGCTGCTCTTTTGATGTGCCGGTGAATCACAAACCTTGATTTAAGCAAATAGGTCTGCATCTGTTCTGCAGATAAGCAACGGGAGAAAAACGTGGGTGAAAAGTCTACTGATTTTTAATAAGGGTAGGCAGCCTGAGGTACATTTTGTTCTCAGCTACATTGTCACATAGTAAAGAAAAAATAAAACAAAATAGACAAACTTGAAAATTAGGTGCAGTAGATCTAGAAATTTATAAAATTAAAGGGGGGGATAATTTAACACATACCATATATTCAAATTATTCCTTTTTGTAATTAGATCTCTGCAAACATACAATTTTCAATCTAACAAAATTGTGCAATAATTTGAGAGAGAGAGTCAGTTTGGGCCCTGCAGAGACCTAATAGTGCATAAAGACAGGCATCCCCATAGGTGTCCCATCATGTAACTGGGCAGCTGTAGCATTCTCAGAAGGTAACAGAGAGCACAGGAATTGGGCCACAGTCATGCAAGAGGTAATGGAGTCAGAAGGATGGACAGAAATGAGTTCTTCCTACCACACACATTTTCAGGGGAGGTCACATCTGATTTTTATTTGCTCCTTGGCTTAAGCCATTAGTGCAGTGCTCAGGGGTGAGGTTCTCTTCCAGCACCTGCTGCAGACTTCCTGCGTGGTTTGGCACATCCCTTGGCTCATGTGCCTCGTTTCCTGTCCTTACTAATTGCATCTCCCTGACAAACCCACCGAAGCTGGCAAGTCTGAAAGCAGTAACTCCAGCACGCACCACACCTGACTAGCTGCATCTCCCCAGCAAGGCCAGCACATCCCAGACAGACCAGAATGGTGCACACGCACCAGGGCTCTGCACAGGCAACAGAACCTCTGTAGGATACAGCCCAACAGCTGCACACCACCAGCCTTGCTCTCAGTGTGTGCAAGAGCACTTCTTCAGGATGGCTGCCCAGAGCAGCATATGACAGATTGCTGCTTAGCACAGTGATCTGTCGTCAGACGAAGGGTTGTCAGGCACGTCCTACTTAGGGGATGAAAAATGCACCGTCTATAGACATGGGGACTCTATGAGACATTATGACAGATGTAGAAGGAAACAAAAATAAAGTTCCTTAAACTTATTGCCATATCACGGGCAAGATGGGGCGGGGGGTAATAAAAATGTCACAATGCCCTTGTAGGGACAGTGCGAGCATCTACAGCTTTATTTTGGGGAAAAAGGACAACTGGCATCATCCTGGAGAGCAATCTCCAGGCAGTTGTTAGGATAGCAAGTAAAGTGTTGGGAAAGTGGTACTTCCTCAGTGTACGAAAGAACTCAGAACATGGGAGTTTTTCAGCTGACCCAGTGGGTAACAGTAATAACATGGATGGTAAAAAAAGAGCATTTGGAGGCAAGAAAGAAGAACATCTCTTAGAAGGCATCAGGGCTAATATCCAGGAGGAACTAAAGAAAGGTCGGTGTGCTAAGTCACCCAGACAGCAGATACCAGGGAAAGGAAAAGCACCCCTCGATCCTTCCTCCAGCACCCACCTGCATCTCAGGTGGTGGCAGAGGGAGAATCAGTGAAGCCAGGCCAGGTGTCTGGGCTCCCACCTCGGAGGGGGATGGAGAAGAGGAGCCAGGATCAGGCTCCTTCCCCTCTGCCACCCGGTGGGGAGCTGCTGCAGGCAGGGATTTGGCAGCCTGTCCAGACAGGTCCTGCGAAGGAAGTTTTGCTGGTTGACTCTGGTTTTCTGTTTGTTTTTAAACACCAAGAGTATTTCCCAGTAATTGTACTCATGTTGGCACTCATTAGCAGCAGTTAGTACAGAATCTTTGCCATGATACTTGTGGATTTGTAACTCATCAGTACAGCAGAAGCTTCCTTAGCTGTAGGGCGTTTGGTTTGCACAATTCAGTTTAGGAAATCTCCCTGGATTTTCCCAGGTTTTGTATACATTTAGTTTTATTGGTGGTTGCGCTCAGCAATTCATACCCCACTTTGCTTTTGATACGTTTTCATGGCTCTGCTCCATGGCACTCAAAGGCCAGCTGGGAAACAAAACGCACCTCTGAGATCAAAAAGCTTTCAGCTAACACACCAGCTAACATGTGACTCAGTACCGCACTAGGCTTACTTTGAGAAAAAAAATCTGTTTCTGACATCTTTTAAGGAGAATTAAGTGGTTAAGGGTGTAACCTATCTTTGCCTTCTTTTCCATGTGTTGATAGCCTTACTTTCATAACGGCTCCTCCAATTAGAAGAACATGTGTTGGCTAGGGGTGGTTAAATTGAGGCTCTGGACGTCACCACGACCTGCTAACAAACTATCCTCAGTTATACTCATGGATGCACATCTGATTATCTGTTAGGTCCTATTTTACATTTTATTTTCAGGTAAAACATTCAGTTGGTACTGAGTTTGTACATTTCCCAAAGCAATGCTTCCCCACCCCTCCTCCCCAATATGAAGTTGACGTAGCTAGGACAGCTTTTCAGTCAATTCTTCCGAAAAAAAAGAATGAGCAGAGTCCAAGCTTCTGCCCAGGTTCTATCAGTGCGGTCTCTCTGGCTGCACAACAAAGCCAGGCAGCCGGCTGCTATGTAAAAATAAATTATAGGCAGGTACGGCTCAAATATTGAAATGGCTGCCCCCCCCCTCCCCCCCCCCCAGGACTGCAGGCAAAGGGATCTCTCCCCCTCACCCTCCGCTGCGGCCTGTTCCGGGAGGTCAGGTCACTCCGGAAAAATGGGGGTAAATGTGTGCTTGGTGCAGAATATAGGTAACCGTTAACCTGAAGTACTGGGTGCTGGGGCGAGCTGCCTTGTCATATGTAAGCAGGCAAGTAACACACATCTCCAGATACACGCCAGTGCCCTCCTAAGAGGAGGGAGTGGGGAGGAGGTCGCTGTCAACAGCCTCTCCTCTCCTTTTCTTTTTTATAGCTGAAAGTTAAGATCTGATGCTTACACAGGCTATCGCCACGGAACATTTTTGGCCATCGGATCCCTCACAGCATTGTTGTCTAGTCTAAAATCTTCATTAAAATTCGGACGTCCAATTCAACCCAATTATTCCAGCAGCAAGCAGCAGGAAGTGTAACCAGAGCCAGGCAGGTGATAACCCCCGTCTCTGCCAGGTAACACATCTGTGTTTCCACGCTGCCTTTTTGGAAAGTGGCTAAGACCAGAACCCCAAGCACCAAAATTCAGACAGTAGCTAAATGTAACAAAAGATATTTTGGGGAAAAAAGCAGAAGAGCCAACCTTCAGACAATGCAAAAGCTCACAAAAGCAATTTCGAGGGGCCTTCTGGGCAATCCACAAGATGGAAATGCCACAAATCTCCTTTGTCGCTGCAGCTTGATGCTTTGCAGAGACTAAGTGCTTGGAGGGAAAAAGGAAATCTTCCTACCCTTCTGTGCAGACTACATATACCTCTGCATGGCAACCAGACCAACAACAGTACCATGTAGTGCACATCTGTTTTGGAGATGTTTCTTCCTCATTTTGGCTAAAAAGGAAACATGTTTCACAACTAACAGGGCGCTTCAGTAGGCTGACAGAGCATCTCTGTGGAAATTCAAAGTTTCTGTGCTGAACCCTTGTTCCAAAAAGACACCCCCCCCAAACCGAAATGTTATACTTTTTAAATGTAGGAAAAGCTACTTTCTGCCACATCCTTCCGTCATGAAAATGACAAAGCCAAAAGCAGCATTTTCTGAGTGCAGCAGTGCCTCCTTCTTCAACTGTCCAAGCTTCATGTAAAAACCATTTTTCATCCTCTGTAACTGAAACTAGACTCATCAAGCATATAACAAATTCACAATACAATTATTTATTAATGAATAATCATATTCATTCACAAGGAACACAGTTATGGACCCCCTCTGCAAGGGTTAAAGCACTTTTTGGCTGTTTACCATTTACTAGTAATTTGCATAGTTAACCCAGCGGGGGGGGACTGAGTCGTCAGGCTGGGAGTTGCTCTGTTTGCCGAGCACACGTAGGAAGGCTGACACTCTATAAAGTAAATGAAGATGGAATAATGCAGCATGCTTACTTTAAGTAAGAACTTTATCCCTTTTGAGCAAAAAGGATCAAGAATGTTTATAAATAAACTAGGAGAGCAAATATTTTAGACTGCACCACAACAGACTAGCAATAAATTGAGATTTCTGTAATGTTAATTCTGGTTCAAGCACTGATCATACGCATATGCATGCTGAGGACAATTAAATTACACCAAAACGCTTTGTGCAGGGACAAGTCATTCGTACCTTTTTATGGTGCTGCATAAATAGTAAGTAATATCATAATGTAACTGCTTTCTGCGAAACCTGATCACACATAATTTCCCCCAATTTATCATCGTGCTGGATCATACCAACAAGTTCCCAAAGGAGCAGCGTAGTTATTAGCAGGCATTGATTTTTCGGCTCAGCCTGCATCTTCCTACTATAACATTTCACTTGAGAAATGAGAGTGTTTCTGAAAGCTGGCAGTGGGGTGATACACCAGCTTCCTGGGAAGGAAACATTATAGGGCATTTAGTGCTGTCAGCGCCAATTCCATTTACAAGGCTGTAGCGCCTGGGAAACTTTTCTGCATTACTAATGAATAACAGCTTCTGAAAGATGGGAAATTAGTTTGATAAGAAGCCACCCAAGCCCTTGCAGAGCAGGATGAAGGCACCCAGGAATGCATAAACAGGACAGCTGAGTCGGCAGGGTGAAGCAGGAGGGCTGTCAGAGGAACATAGTCTCCCAGGAGCAGGCTTTGACTTCCCGAGAAGCCCCTCAGGGAGCAGCTTGCCTGGGCCCTGAATGCCACAACATCAGCAAGGCACTGATTTCACACCCAGCTTCACCTTCTGGTCTTCTCCATATGGCCCTGCTCACATCCCTACAGCAGCAGTAGGTCTGGCAAGAGCCAGGAAGGTACTAAGAGCTTCAGACCTCCCTAATTAACTCCTTAGTCATCACAGCCCTTGATCTTTCTAGTATGGCCTGTCTTCCTTGTACTAATCCATGAAATGAAGTGCTGACAAAAGTACAATTACTTGGGCTGTCATTTTCATTTAATGATACAGAGCACTTGGTGGCAATATTGCCTGAAGGTGTTCCTGTTCCCCTCGCCTGCCCACTGCTTGCTGCTGGTGGGGAGACCACTCCAGCAGCCTTGCTGCAAGCTGCCTGAGGAAATGCCACAGCTCCAAAAAAAATGGAAAACCTGCAAAAAAAACCCCAGACACCACACCTAGAAGAGAGCATAGTGCATGGGAGAAACTGGGAACGAACAGCTGATTTTGGGGGAGAGACCAAGGAGCAGAGCTGCCTCAAGCTTGGATTGTCACCAAACACTTGGTAGCCTTATACATGTGGATGTTCAGGGAGGTTTCTCCTCCAGGAGGAACTCACTGTATTTTGTGTGCCAGGAGACAGCCAGTGTGGCTAGCAATAAAATAGCTAGCAAGTGTGATAATATTTCCATTAGGGAAGATGCGTTTGTATCTGGGTTCAGCAAGAGACTGCGTGCCTATGATTGTTTCACACCTAAAGAGTTACCAGTGCTCCTTCCTTATTATTCTGCACTCTCAAGTCTGATTGGTATTTTTGTCTGTGAGGTTGGAGTCAAACTTACTGTTCTATTTAATACCATTAGAGCATTGGCATTTTGGCTTTGTGAGATACTTTATTTAATGAAAAAGGAAAATAAGGGGGTTTATTTCTACAAGGACTAGCAGGAGGTAAGAGCTGGTATTACCAGTCTTTGAGAACAGCTGCTTTCAGGAAAATTATTCCCCAAATGGAGGCTGAGGGCACTGACCATGATGAACTGAAGTGCAACATGCAATTTCATTACTTTGGGCTAAGCTGCCTAAGCTTATTGCTACCTTCAGCAACAGAGCACATTGGCTTGCAGTACTGCAGTTCTGCGGTGCAGGGATGTGAAAGGCTGCAAGGTTGCTGCAATTTTCTCAAGTGCCATAAAAAAGTGGCCAATTGGTCATTAGCTGATCACCCCGCAGTTTAAACAGATGACATGCTACTGAGATCTTGAAAATACACTGGTTAGCACTTAGGCCAGCAGTGCCATTAGACGGGCTCTTGCAGAATTACCATGCATATAGGAAATCTGTTTGATTCCCACATAGGTTTGGTTTTCAGACTTACAGACTCCATGGCAGGGTAGGGGGAAAACCAACAATCAAACCATCATTCCCTTGAGCTCTGTGCTGCATTATTTTACTGTATGCAATCCTTTTTTGTTTACGAGGCTATATACACCAGTACAGCATTTCTTGTCCTTTCTGGTGCTTTGAAAGTAGGAGAGTAAGATGAATAACAATCTTGCACAGTGGGTATGTATATCTGTCTGTATACATTTATATACGACTTTCATGTCTGTGAATTGTGCTGGACAGATAATCATGAAAACTTGACAGCCTCTCCTTCAAAGCTGTACTGTGAGAAGCAATTACATGCACTTTGAATACCAGCCAGTCAAGCTTCCCACACCATAAAACACAGAATTTGGAGGAATTCTTCCTCTGTCTTCAAATAAGATTACCTGTACTGTGCTCCAGGAAAGAACCATCCTGCTTGTCATTTGCACTAGCTGCAGGAAATCCCGACTGAAATTCGCAGACCTCTGTGATACAAAGGGTGAGACTGAATGATCAACCATCTTTAGTCCTTAAAACCTATGAACAGAAAGAGGGAAATGAGCAGCTCACTGTGATATGTGCTGGTCTGTTATCTATGGCACAAGCCCTAGTACATAAGGCTCTGCACTTCCTAAACTGCCTCATAAAATCCTTCATTTATAATGGGTGTCAGTACTGGGTGTAACTAAACCAGCATGGAGAGTGGTTTAACAACATGTATAAACAAGACCAAGCAATGCAAATCAGTTCCTGCAACTCCTTTTGAGCTGTTCTTAGAACAGGGAGGAGCAATATACAATAAAGGGTGAAAAATCATGTTGGTTTTCCCCTTCTCTAGCTTTTACTTTCATTAATTAATTCATACTGTGAATTAGTTCTGGTTGGTGGATACATTTAGGTGTTTTGTGAGTCTGAGAGCATGTCCTACCTCCATTCAGATTATGAAACAAGCACAACAAACATGCCTATTGACTGGGTATCTGTGTTGCATTTGGTCATTTGAGAAATTTGGCCCCATAAAGGTTAAACAGATGTCTGAGGACAGGAAGAAGGGGGAAGTATAGAGGCCTATACATTGCACAAGGGTTGTCCGGGGACAAGAGGTGTAGACAGGCTGATTTGGCTCTCCTGTCAGTCTACTACTCCATACATTGGTGGCAGCAATGTATTTACTTTTTTTTAAATAAGGGAATATACCTGAGCTCAGTCAGATTCAAATTGTCATTAATCAGTTCTCCAAAACTACCTTTAAGTCTTCGTGCACTACTTACTGTAAGTCAGTCACCAGGGCGGACTGCAGAACACAAGAAGAACTTCTTGTGCGATTTCTTAATTTAATTTCCTTGCTCTGAAACATCAAAAAGAGTGTTAATTATGTGGACAAAAATCCTAATCTGATTTCTCAGAATTTTAATACATGTTTTTAAATTGCTATTTGTCTTTTTCCCCAAGCAGATTTTTAGCTAGCCATTAGAAGACCAATCCCTGCTGAAGTCCCCGCTGCACCTGTTTGTCACAAAGCAGCTGGCAACTGGCCAATAATTGTCAGTAAAGCCCAGAAAAGGAGAGAGGAGGAATTGGCAAAATTAATGAAAAAACTGTGAACCTTTTAAATAATGGCATTGTCCGGTGACATTTCCTTCTGTGTGAAACCTCGGTGAAGAAGTCTGTCCTTGCAGGGATTTTCACAAATCCTGCTGAGAAGGGAGGGGTCACCCAGGAGGAAGAGGTTGTCCTCCACACCAGTAATTTTTTTGCCAGAGATGAAGCAATCTGCCAGGAGACTTTTTTCCCTCAGTATCAGGTGAGGATTTTGCTCAGCTTGCTCTGGTGCAGAGCCAAGCTGGCAGCATGCTGCTGATGCCCTGGGAAAAAGGGACAGGGGCTGTGATGCCCTGAAACCCTGGGAAAGGGGAGAGGTGTGACGATGCCAAGTGGTGGAGGGGTCTCCTTTGCACCTGCAAAGTTCAGCATGGCAGGGGCAGGTTGTCTTGCACCACCCCCTGATCAAATTTGGTTGATGCTCAGAGAGCTGGGAGCAGATGACACCATCCAACAGAAATTTTTGGCCAGGCTAATGCATGAAGACCATGAAAAGAACGGTCTTTCCCTTCCGAAGAGATCAGCAAATGCCATTACAGAGGCCCAGAAAGGGGCCTTGTATAATACCACTACTATTTGCCTCCTCCATTTCATTGAAAACCAAATAATTGGGCAAGACTTAATAAGGACACAAGGCAAGACAATAATGTCCCCCAAGCAGGACATGGTACTAATAGGCTTAAAATCCCTTGTAACAGCAGTTGGCTATCCCATTTTTTTAATCTGTTAAATAATTAGATTGCATTAAGTTTTAATGATACATGGTACAAGTGCATATTATGCCATCAGTCCATTGCACTGAGGTTGGAGGTAATGTGGCTTCTCATCTCAGTCTACTGTATCACTGTGACTCTTTTCCTGATCTCCTGCCAATGGTAGTTTACTGCACAAACAGGCAATCCAAGCCTGCTTTTTGGATCTGTATTTTGTCTTTGGAAGATCTATCACAACATTTGTGAAAGTATCTGTTATTCTTGAAAAAACAGAAGGCAACTTAAACCATTTTGATTTGGGCTTGGCTTCTTCTTTGCTTCACACAGAGAATCGTGAGCAGCTTTTTTGATGCTCTTGGATCTTTCATCGTTTCATACTATCTAATAATTTCATACTACCAGACCTCCTTGGCTGTTACACGTAAGATGATTTCCAAGTGACTAACTCGCAGACAAACAAATGAGGTTGGGCTCTGGACCAGGTAAGGGAGCGTCAGCTGGGCAACCCAGCACTGCATGTGTCTTGCCTCAAAACAGTGAGATTTCATGTAGAAAGAAGGCAGGAGGATCTATACGAAGTGTGACAGTGACTGGAAGGGACCGATATGATACTGATCTCTAAAATCCATTCAGACTGTCTTTGATTGAGCTATTTGTTCAGCTGCAAGGTCAAAGGAAAAGTGGGCATGGAAAGCAATAAATACCATTTTCTTATCCTTTGTTGCAGAGTCATGTACTTTTTTCCAATAAAGGAGTGTACACAATAGATATAGACTGAATACACAATGCAAGCAGACTACCAGTGACTCTAAAAAGCATTGCTTTAAAATGCCTGCCCCTAGGCATATCACACAACAAACCCCAGAAGGTGGAAACTCCAGGCCTGCCCTAAGACTGAAGACGGATATAATAACCAGAAACAACAGGCCTGGAAAGCAACTTCAAAACCCCAGGAAGTCTGGGAGTGAATTTTCTTTATTGCTCCTAATTACAGAATATTCCTTATCCTTCTCTTTATCTCAGTGCAAAAATGTATTTTATATGTGAGAAACAAATAAATAACAGGCCCAGCTGAGTCGTCATATTTTTCTAATGTTCTGTGATCTTTATTTCTCTACCTCTTTTTTTCTTTTTCTTGGCTATTTCTTAGTAAAGATAATTGCGTTCTACTCGACTTTTCTTTCTCTACCTGTTTTCATTCCTAAAGGCAAAACAAACAACAGTGATTATCAGGTGATAATGTCCTTCATGATTCCTTTGTTGACATTTTTCTCAGCCTTTTCCTTATCTCTGTTATCCTAAAATATTTACAAATTTAAAACATTAATCAGATAAAAAGAAAGAGTAAATATTATGTCACACCTCCTTCTGGGTTAGTCCTGACGTATCTATAGCTAAGAGCACCTGATTGAATTTAAAAGTCAGGGTACCTCAGCAATGAGATTTAAGGCAGCAGTTCCACTTCCAGCAAATAAGCCCAAAGGTGCAGTAGAGCTTTCCCATGCTCTTTCCTGCATCCTCCTTCATGCCAGCAACAACACTGTGGCAGCTCTACAGCATAATGGGCAATCGGACAGGACTGATCTAGCTGGAAACCCACTTTTTCAGCCAAGGAGGTTTTCAGCCAGGACAGTTCCTTGATCTGAGCTGCCATACAACCTCCCAGGTGTTAGTGCTGGCACGCGAGAGGTATGGGAGAAAGCTGCAGAGGGAAAAGAGAACTAGCTGTTTCGGCAACAGACCACTTTAATGTCATATAAATGTGTCACAATGTCATATAAAAGGGGTGGAGAATATTGAACCAAAATCAGAGGTAACAGATTTTACCTAACAGTTTTGCCAGCCTCAGCACAGGTATATTAGTTACCACGGTCCAGCTGATGGATTGCAATGTGCTAAGTGACCATACCCTGCATCTCTAATGTAATTTGCCACGTAGCTGTGTCACACTGCCGTGAAATCACGAGACATAAATGTCAGTGACCAAAAGACTTTTTTTATCTGCTATCTATCACATTGTATTACCCAGAAGACTACTACGAATTTTGGACACCTCCTTTCTTGCCCTAGAAAAGTTTCCTTGATTTTAAAGTGTTACCAACTCAAAACCAAAATATCACTATAGAAATTGTTCCAAGACAAATGGTTAATCAAATTGCTTCATTTGTAATTGAGTTGAGGATTTTTTTAGTGTTAATTAACAAAAATAAAAAGTTTCAAAATAAGAGATCCTTCAGGATAAAAGCTTTTGGCTAAGGATGTCTTGATAATCTTAAGCATAAAATAAATATTTAATCACAATAACTGAAACTGTTTCCTTATAAATGGTTTTGATATTAACCAATGGAGAATTTCCTGGATTATATAAAAAAAAATCCTAACTTGCTCTACAATAAAACTTTTGCTTCCTCTTCTTCCGTGACTTCTTTTTTTTTTTTTTTTGGTAACTTCTCTGTATGATCCAGCACTTCTGCAGAAACATGAATAAAGAACTTCTAAGTGGGGTGATGTTTTAGACAGCTAAAAGATATCTTTTGCAGATAGCCAGACTGCTTGGCACACATTAAATGCAGTAACTGTATGTCTGGATTTGTTGTCTTTCTGGGGAGACAGAAAGTTACAGATGTGAAATTTGGTATTGTGCTCTTCTACTCGCTTAGATTGTTATGCAAGGCATAGAAAAGCTATAAAATGTTCCCAATTTCTGCACACTTAAAGTGATCTTTTATACCTTTGTAAGTCTCTTGTCAAAGAATATCCTTGGTCCCTTCCACCCTATCTGTTATTTGCCTTTTTGTTCGCTGGAATGGAGAGCTGGGTTCCCAAGAGGGTTTTGTTAGTTACAAATTGTTCATATCACCTTAGAAAATCCCATCCTTTCCTGTACTGTGTGTCCTTTTATTTAATGTATAATAGTGAGGCAATTGGATCCTTTGCTTTTGTTCTCCGCATGAAATTAACAGAAACCTAATAGGACCAACCGGTGGAAAGGAAAACCCTATTGTAGGGCAGGAGAGAAATGTCCCTGTAACATCACACTGGGAAATCGTGACCTCGTTTAGCTTCAGCAAAGGGGTTGTTATTGGGGCAACTTAGTTCAAGCAGCAAGTTACATCAGGTTTTTGCATTCTTTTGGAGTGAGAAGGACAAGGGATGCCAGCACAAAAAAACACTGAAGAAAACAGAAGGGAGCATGCAAGGAGAGAAGAGGCGTCTGCTTTCACCTTTTATTCACAGTATATTTCCATTGCTGACTTCTCATTTTGCAGGTTCTTGGTTGTCTGAGTGTTGACGGGAATTAATTGGCTTGTGCATTAGTTGAGGCATATGCCCAGTACAGGAATGGTGGCAAGTACGAGATATATCTTTCTAAGTTAATCTCTTCTTATTAAGGTCCCCACTTGGAGTCTACAGGTTTTAGCTGGGTAATTCAGCTGAAGTTACAGGCATTGGTACAAGTCAAAGAATCTCACCAGCCTTGTGACCCTCTCTAAGTAAACTGGCATGTGTGTGAAGAAATTGGATTAAGATGCTATGCTGAATGATAAAAAGGCAAACTCTTCACTCACTACATAAAGGAGACGGGTCTGTGGCTATTAACTCTTACAATGAAGTTTGTCACCAGATAAATCCTTTATAATTCCATTTCTTAATTTGTATTTGTGAAGTGTGATATGAAATTACTAGTCTATAAACACGATTTTGGAAAATATGAAAAAGTTGTAAGGTATTGTAATAGTGCAGACAATAAAAATGTAGGGTTCATATAGGAAGACTGCAAGCTTAGTATAAAGTTTATAAATGTCTCGATCCATTACTGTCAAACCCTATATTTGCTTTTCCTGTGTTAACAACAGAAAGGCTTTGTTACCTTTCTGGTTTCATACTTGCCCCACATCAATAGTTCGATATTGACTTGTGTGACAAACGTGTAATCAGAAATAATTCCTGTGACTGATGATGTCTCCATTTAAAATTTTTCATTAGCTTTGATCTTTTTGGAAATGTAATTGCATTTTCAAAAGAGATGAAAAACAATATATTGAGTTTTAGTTTCTTCATTATTCTTCATGTATTACATTATTAATGTTGCCTCATTGACCTTGTTCCTTGAGGCAGGCACTGCTGACACCTTTTTTATTATTTTTCTCATTAATAAACATGTTGTGCCTCCTCCACTAGCCCATGCACTTCTTCCACTATGTAGAGTGGATAAAATTTCTTTTATCATTCATTCATCATTCAACGACTGTTGATCCTATGTCTTTCCATGCCAGCTTCCTATGAAAAGACTACTTGGGCCATTACATTCTTCATTTTGTACACATGCATGTAACTTTGCTGTTTGAATAAGAATTATAGGCTCCAAGTTTGGATACTGATAAGTGAAAACTATTAACACAAAATATTTGTTTGAGATGTTGCTATTTTGTCTACGGGCAAAGCATGTCAGTAAGGTAATTTGCTAGTGAGTTTTCATCATAAAATTTGAATGCTTACACAGAGCCAGAATGAGGGCAATTCCTACCACTTCTGCCATCCTTCCTTAAATTCACCCTGTCCCTCATCCCTTTAGCAAGGTTCTTAACAGGCTTTGCAGTGAGATTTAATGGAGACTGGATTACAGATAACTCTTTTGTCCATTGGTTGGACACTAACCTACAGTGTAGCTCCACTAAATCTGTTATTCCATATTAGGAAGTAAAAAGAGAAGGAAAATATTCTCTGTGGCCTTTACGAGGTTCTTGGCCACTAGAGCAAACACAAGAAGAGAAAGAGACTCTCCTCTCCCATGTCATCCAGCCATGCACTTCTGTGCATTACGTAATCTAAATTCAGATGCCTGTGCAGCACCTACTTAGCTCCCTCTCCTTCTGCTTTAGACATATGGACACATGGTAAATGCAGGGACAGTTTTAAAGTCTTAAGAGTGTATTTTCAACATAATTGCCATGTTTATCTATAATGATATAGGAAGTGTTCAGACTAAAAAAAAACCCACAGGGTTAGGAGATAATGCCCCTTAACTATTATAATTTAGTTCCATTGCCTCTGTAATTGCAACAGTGAAGGCAATGCATTTTCTCTGCCTGATGGGGAAGAACAGAAGTAAAAGGTCAAGGTTTTATCTGTCTGTACTTCTGCCGCTGTCTTACTGTATAATCTTGCACAAACCATGTTGACCTGTTGCGTATCATGTTGCTAGCTAGGGTAAAGAGTTAATGGTTATTTTCCTACACTGCAAATAATTTTAGCTCTATGTCAATTTTAGTAGTTTAATAATGTTAAACAACATGAATTTACTGGACAGTGCTTTTAAAAGCCTTTTGTGTGCTTATATTTCTATAACAAGGTTTCCAAAACTGTTTTTATTGTCATGGCTGTAAAATGCATTTAAAATCTGTGGTTTTATCATGCTATTTTCTCAAGATTGTTTGTTGAAAAGGGTTTTTTTTTTCAGGAATGCATGTTGTTTTCCTTTAGCACTGATTGAGATGAATGGCAAATGATCTAAAAAGTCATGCCATCATAGCAATATAGCAACAAAACAGTATAGCTTGAAACTTTTGAGTTTGGTTAGAATTGTTCACATAGTCACATTCATTCAACACAACTATTTATTCTTTCATCCTCTCATCCATTCATTCTCTCATATATTCTGCTACTGACCTATTCATTGCATTATATATTGGTCTGCAAACCTCCGGGCACATTCACTGCCCTTTTCACCGACTTACTAAATATCTACCACCTGTTTGCTCACTCACTCTTGGACTGATCTGCCCTCAGCCTCAGACCTGGCTTCTTGGCTAGCTTTGGTCTTCCCCTCATTCCCTACTCTCCTCTGGTATGTTCTACCCTGCAGCTTATTTCTTCCTTAGCTTAATTAAGGAGTTCAGGTTTAAGAGCACAGTCAGTTGTTACAGCTTTCTTTATCTTTTTCCTGCTTAATTGCTTCTTTTTTTTTTTTTTTCACCTGGCACAGATTTGCTTGCCTAGGCTTTAAATACCCATGCGTATATTCATCCCTCAACATGATTTCTGAACTAGGTATATTACGACTGAAGCAGTCTTTGCATATTACTACTTCACAGCATGCATTATGTGTACTTTGAAAGATTATACTTTATTGTGCTTATAATGGAGGTTTTTAAAAGTATGTTTTGTGCATATCTTTGGAATACCCATTATGGAGTTGCTGTGGACATGTATTAATAGCTGTTCATTATATGATCTCATTGCCACAGCACGTAGTATTTGAAAGATGACAATCTTTTTTAGCAAAACAAATTCAGTCATAATTACTGCAAGGACCAGTGTCTTTAGCCCTACAATACTAGTTCACATACAATCCATGCTAATGTTACAGACCTTTGGAAAACCTCCCAAATTTGTGTCTGTCACATCTCGGAGGCCATTGTTTTTTAAATCCTGTGAAAGATCTTACTTATAATGGGAACTGATGGGAATTTTCAGTGGTGCAATTTACGCTGCTTGCTACGTGTTCCTGACACTTATTAGGGCATTTCCTTTTTCTCAACAAATATCTATTGGTGATGATGCAATTTACTTGAAAGAAGATCCTGAATGTGACTGAGAATCTGGTATTTGGCAAGGTCCAAATACCAATGCTTTGTTTTACCTCTGACCTTTCAGTCTGTGATACTCCACAGGTTGTACTGAAAATGGAGATTGAAAACTATGCTGTACAAACAAACAATTCTTAAAGGTCACAAAATCTAACCTGGGAAGAGACAGCAGAAGTAATGGAAATTTCGTCTCGGTGCTAGCCTTTGCTCCAGTTTCTTTGTGCTGCTCTGGGTTTTTGGAAGCTGGTGCAGACCGTAAGCTCCCTGGGCAAATGTGACAAAATGCCTGTGATTTTCCAACTCTATGCTAAGAACTGCCCTAGCCTAGAATTTGTGCAATGCAAAAGAGATTAAAAAAGCACCTTTGTTTCCCCCCTTGGAATATCATTTCACAGCTGTATCCCTCAGGAGATGCTTAAAGTCTTGTCTACACTAGGAAGGTTTTTCTGGTACATTAATACCAGCAGCCAGTCCCAGAGGAGTTGCAGCTTATTCTTCTGGGGGTATAAACTACAGCAATTCCCCAAATAAAATACGATAAGGATTTTTCATCCTGCTACTGTATTTGCACTAGGGATTTTCCAGCATGGCTTCAGCATTTGATCCTTTTTCACGCTCCTGGCAGATGCGGGTCAATCGTCAGCAGTGATTCTCCCCCTTCCCTGGAGTCCTTGGCTCCTCCTGCTCCCTCTTGCCGTTGCCTCCCAGGGCTGGGTGTGACTTCTTGCTTCGCCCTGCCTCAGATCTAATGTTTTGGTGGTGTGTGACCCTGTTAGATGTTAATGGTGTGATGGATGCTGGTGGCCCAAAGTTAAGCCGGCCTAAGTTACATCACCACCGTGAAAACGTAATGAGGGGAAGTGGATTTTGCATGAAAATGTAATAAATGAGGGGAAGTGGATTTCCTAGTGTTTTCCACACAACAAACTGTTGACTGCTATATGTCCTCCTCCAAACCTTACAGTTTCAAATACCCTGAAACATCAAGGTGGCCAGGTCTTGCCTTGCACGCAAACTTTCTTCATCTGAGGTTATCATCATGACTCTATGTCCTTAAGGGGCTCTATCACTTCAGTAATTTCATTCTGACAGTACTTCTCGGCTATAGCTAATAGGAATTATAGAGACTAGAAACTGACTGCCGTGTTATTGTAAGAATACATACATATTACGTAATGCTGGAATTCGAAGGTCAGTCAGTAAAGCAAACGCTAACATCTGATCATATTTTGTTCAGCCTTGCTTAAATGACGCCTGTCAACTGAGCTATCACAATCGAATGACATTGGATATCACCTGTTCCACAGCAAGAACAAAACTGCTGTCATCCATGTGTTGGTTCATGTCATTCATCAGAAGAGTCACCAACCACTGGTGTGCATGGACGTGATGGTAATCAGTAACTCATCAGTGACTCAGCAGAAGCATCCCAGCTGAGATCTGTGCCATCACTGACCCATTTTCTTTTTTATGCCGAACTGCTCCTCCTTTAATATTATGAAGCAGTCACCTACACGGGCCTATGCTTTAAGGTACAGCAATCCCAGTAACGTTTAGCTTTCGGTATAAATCATTTGTATTTCCGTGGTGCCTAGAGGCTGCATCCTGGATGCGATTTGCACTGTGGTCTGCAGTGAGCGGATCCATCCTGCCCAAGAGGAGCTGGAGCAGGAGCTGGAGCAAGGGACTGGGAATGGGAACCTGACGAGCAGCACTAGGTGCCGGGAGGCGAGGCGGCTGTTGCACAGCCTGATTAAATTGCGGGGGCATCTCACATCTGCCTTCGGCAGAGATGCCTCAGAACCTTTCCAAGGCATGGAGCCCTAAATCACGAGGGAGGAGCGGATGTGCTGGTACCATTAATAGGGGGGTCATCCCCAAACTCCTGTCCCCCACCCCCGGCGGGCGCCTGCAGGTATGCTGCCGGCCGCGGGGGATGCGCCGGGCTGGGGCGGGAGGCAGCCGGGACCGGCTTCGCCGGCACCTGAGACTCCCCCGGGCTCCCACCCGAGAGGCGGCTCCCAAAACGAGGGGACGGCGAAGGCGACCCGGCCCCGGCCGCCCGGGCCAGGGCGCAGGCAGCATCCCGTTCGGCGCTCCTAGCTCGGGAGGCGAGGAACGGGAACCGGGCCGGGGAGGCGAGGGGAACCCCCGCGCTCTCACAGCTCACCGAGCCGTTTGTCGCCTGCGGTGGCCCGGAGTTAACCTGGACCGCAGGGAGCCGCGCTGCGGCCGTCGCCCGTCGCCCCGAAGCCGAGCCCAACCTGCCAGGAGCGCGGCCACGGCGGCGCGACGGCGGCCCTCAAACGGCCGCCGTGAGCGGAGCTAGAGGAGGGCTTATGGCTGCGGCGGGACACGTTTTGTCCCCGCTTCAGCGGCGCGGCGCCGGGGCGGCCGCGCACCGAGGAAGCCAACGGCTCGGGGCCGGCCCGCCGGGCCCGCCGACGGGGCGCCCCGTCCGGGGGCAGGCGCGCGTCCCCTCCGGCGCGGCGGCGGCCGGCCTTTTCCCCGCGCGTTCCACCGAGCCCCTCGGCCCGGCCGTCTTTACCGGCCGGTGCCCCCGCAGCCTTCACGTCTCGTTTTAAAACTGCGGAAAAAAATACTCGCTCCCCTGCTGCGGAGTATAAATAAGATCAGCGTACGGAAATACTTGCGCAGCCAACCGACCGGCTTTCCAGACGGGCGAAAATGCTGAGGAATTGCACTAAAGAATTGAAAACGCAGTTTAAAGGCACCCGTGTTAAAATTATACAGATTCTGGTGACTGCGTTTTATAGCGCTTAAATGAATACCTTAATTCGGAATTAGGCAGCCACGAGTATGAGCGATTTTTAAGGAAATCTCCGGTCTTTAATACGACGCTCCCACTTACATTTATTGTTCGTTTCAGACAAACGATTTTAAAAAATAGCCTTTTCATTACTCCGGTCACAAAATAAACGTTTGAGAACGCTAGATGAGGGTTGAAGAAACCTCTGGCTTTACTTTTTTATTGCTTTCCTATAAATTTAACTCGTATTTTCACTATTGTCTCAGGAAAAATACGAAAACATGTATGGAATTAAATTAAATTAAATTAGGTAGCCTTAAATCACTGTAGTTTAGGGTAGAGTCACTAATTGGAAATATTTATGTTTGCGGGGCTGGGATTTCAGCAGTAAAAAGATACGGTGTATCCCCGTTTTATCATAACGTGGGTCTACGGGAACATTTATATCATACCGTTGTAAGAAATGATGTGTAGTTAAACAACATTTTTTAAGCAAGGCTTGTGTCTTTTTATGGTAACCCTCGGTCTTTAGTCAGGGCTAGTTCTCATATTACATGAAATGTACTTTAAGAAGTACTACCTGCTCCAGCTGTCCAGGAAAAACTGAATTATGGAACTAGGAAACATATGGCAGTTGCATATTGCACGAGTAAGGTACATATGAAAGTTATAAATTTCTTTTTTAAGTAACCATTGTAAACGCATTTTTATAGGTTTCACAGTATGTATTACATCTGTAATTTTAATTTTTGCAATATACCTTTTTAAAGATACCTATGTTTTCTGTACTCCAGGGAAGGAAATGCAAAGAGACGTTTACGCGTAAAAAAAAATTGCTGCGAGCGAAACAAACAAGCAAGGTAAATAACCGGGGAAGCGGAGCTTCCTCACAATGGAAAGGACACTATGCCATCTATTGGCAAAGCAGTTATTTACAAAGCCAAGGGTACCCAAGCGAGTATTTTCCGTTCTTGGAATACTGCGCGGCAAAGTGTCGCAGTCATAGTTTTGGTATATTACAAACAAATGAAGAAAGACATTTCCATGGAGGTCCGGGGAAAAAAAAGAAGAAAAAAAAAAAGGAAAAAAAAATAAAAGAAGAAAGCAAAGACAGTTAGTGAATTTATACCTCGCAAATTAGGTCATTAACTCGCAGGGGGATTTTGCAGCTAATTGCAAACTCCCTTCTTGGAGCGCCCGAGTGGGAGAGGTTTAGCTTTTTCGATTGTTTTATTACTGAACCATGTCAAAGGCGGCTTCTCTTTTTTTCCTCCTTTTTTCCTCCTCTTTTTTTTTTATACGCAAGGTTACTTAAGGACTTTATGGCCACAAAACAACCCAGTAGGCTGCCTTAGAAGCTGACCTTACAGTCTCCGCTCCGTTACGGCTTCCTGACTGCAGGATCGGGCCTCCTCTCCCACGCCCCGCAGAGCTCCCGAAGCGCTGCCCGGACACCCGCGGGGCGGCTCGGGGCCTCCGTGGAAGGACGGCCGGGGGGGAGCGGGGTCCTGCCGGCCCGGCGGCGGGGCTGCCCGGGGCCGGGGGGGTGCGCGGGGCCGCCCCCAGCCCCCAGCGGCCGCCGGCCGGTCTCGGCAGCAGCGCTTGTTCTCAGCGGCGGGCAAGCTGATCCCGTAGGAGAGAGCTACTGGGGCTTTTTCCCGTTTCCAGGGAGGGGAAGGAAAAGATGATGGCTCCCCATCAGCTCGAATAAACCGAAATAACCGGACAGATGTGAAGGGAAGAGTCACTTTTTCCCGTTCCAAGCGCAGATCGATTTCTGAACGAAAGCCCCTGCCCCTCCGCCTTCGACTGGCTTTCTTCCTGCTTCTCTCACTTGCTAAGGACTTGGCTTTTTCCCTGCCATAACTAGCCCGGTACTGCTCAGTGGGAAATACGAGAGCCCTTTGTTTTAGCTTTCAACGTTGTAATCTCCCTTTCGCTGTCCCGCAGAAGGCGGCTCTGCGGTTCTCGCCTAGATGTGTGCGTTGGGGGGG
>JANZLQ010000079.1:35377133-35387375 GCA_026212715.1 Elanus axillaris
GGGGAGGGTGTCTCCTTCTGGGGTTGGAGGGGGGGATACGGACGTCAGGCGTTTTCTCCCGGCCGGAAAGAGGCCCGGTGGTTCCTGAGTGCGGAGGGTGGCATTGAAGAGTCCGGGCAACTTGCGGGGAGGCTGCCGTCCGCCGGGAACCGCCGTCCCTTGCTCCCCGGGTGGCCGGCGCCCGACCGGGTGCTCGCTGCAGGGAGGGCGGCTGCGTATGTGCTGAAGAGCTGTTACCCACTGTTTTGCTTTTCAGCCCTCGGGAGAGTTTACATCAGAGATGCGGAGTTTGCAAGGGGTGGGTAAAGGTGGCACGGGAGTTTCCTGCCTGTTCGTATTTGCCCTCCGGCTATAGTATAAGGGGATGTCTTTACTGCTTCGTGGAGGTGTGTGTGGGCTGTTGGTGTTTTCTGCGTCCACGAAGCCACGCAGCATCGGTGTTCAAGGGAGAAGGAGCGAGTGGGTGGACGCAGTGATTGTAACTTCGGTGTCGCGGCTCGTTTCTGTTAGGTGACTGCCATTAGCAGGGAGGGGAACAGGAGCTTGTTCCTGCCCTGGTGTGGGAGGGAACCTGATGGATCTGCAGGTTGAAGGACTTTTTTGTGTTTGCTCCCTGGTTTCATCCCGAAACATTTTCCTGCCTTCCTCTTAACGTCCTGGCTTTATTATCACATACCTCCTGCAAGGAGATGCTTCAGCCGAGAAGCGTGAAACATTAATTTCAGGTCTATGGGGCCCAGATATTTCCAGTGGGCTCTGGAAATCAATGTAGTAGTAAAGCTTCGGGTTTGTTTTGGGGGTTTTTTTTTCCTTTTTAATTAAAATTCCTACAGTAATCAGCGGTAGGCTGTTGACCTCTTTGTGAGCATCAGGCTCAGAAAGAGCTACTGATTTAATACTCTTTTTTTGGATACCTATACGGAGGTTTTGTCAGAGAACTGTTTAATGATTTCCTTTATTAGAGTGTGAGCTTAGGCAGTTATGCAAGTGCATCTAAAGGAAGCTGTGCTGCCTGTACGGATGGCGTATGCGGAGGCCATGCTGGAGTGGGAGTATCATTTACAAACTGGGTTAGAAAGGGGCATTGTAGGAGAGAGAACCAGTAGCTGGCTTAGTAGGGCGAAACATTGTCCGTACCATGTTCCCTGCTGTGCAGGGACGTGTACCAGTACAGCGTGCTGCCTGGGATGAGCAGGCTGCGGCTGGGCACTTGTAATTCTTTGAGGTAGCAGAGATGAGGTACAGGCGGCTCTTTTCCCCTGAAAGCAAGTGAGTGGCAAGGGAGTAGGTTTCTGCATGTATGTTCAACAAGGAAAGAAAAAAGAAAGCTTTGTAAATGTGGAGCTGGATTGACAGATGAAGTCTGGGATTTCTTGGCCTAGAGAGGAAGTAATTCAGCCCTCCACCCCCACAGAGCAGTTACTCTCTGTACTCTCTGATGCTCAGAGATTGCTACAGAGTCCACTGACAAAAGCTGCTTGCATTTATACCCACCAAAATAGCTCTATATCTGGGGTTTGGGTTGGGTTTTTGTTGTTTATTGAGTGGGGGTTTTGTGTGTGTGTGTGTATGTGTGTTTGTTTTTAAGAAACAAAAGCTTTTGTAGCTGGTGGGGAGGATGGTAGTTCCTTCGACAGTGAATGAAATGTTTGATGTGAGTGGATTTATTTGAAAACTGTAAGACTGATTTATAGATTTTTCTGGACACTTAAGTACAGGTGTGCCTGGAGATTTAGTTTAATGCACTGTATTGCCGCCTTGTTGCTGGTGTTATGATTCAGTCCTCTCTCCTCCCCCAATATAAACAGCTATTACATTAAACACTTGATAACCTTTTGTTAACCTGCTTGCATGGATACAGCTGTGCCCTGCCAGAAGCGTGTGGCTTTATACTACTTAGAGGTCCTGCAAGGAGGAGAGGTGGTCTGGATGCCCTGGTGCTTCCCTCGCTGGCCTGCCTCCTGAGCAGCTGAGCTTCAGTGTTACCCGCTTCACCCAACCTCTTACTGGGGAGGAGCTGGAGACCTCTGGAGGGGATCTGTAATCTGCCCAGGGCCTCTTGGCTGGAGTTGGAGATTGCACTGTGCTCACTCTGCCGCACGCTCTCTCCCAGCCATCTTAGGAGGTGTGTGTTGAGTGAGCGTTTTGATGTTAAACTATGTTGTCTTAGATGTTTTATTGCAGTAAAGTAAGTGGAGGTCTCTTTCAGTCATGCCAAAATGAGTTCTTGATCTGGGCTACGAGCATTAGATCTAATACTTGCACGTGCTCACCTGGTTTGCAGAAGGTGTTTGATAAATTGGTAGATGGTTGTGCTTTACTCTGATTATAAAGATGACTTTCTGAAGTGGGCCTCTTTTTAAATCAGTGGAAATAAGTACGACAGAAATGCTCCAAGATTTTATGTTACCTCTGACCTCCTCATGTGTGTTGTTCTAGTTTTTGTTTTCTCCAGGAAAAATGGAATCTCAAGCCACAGTTCTTGCAATAGGGATTTTGTAGATCAGAAGAAAATAAAGTATTTTATTATGAACCTTATTATATGAAGGTTCAGGGATGAGGTTATTTATCCCAGTTTTTGCTCTGCAAAGGTAACTTGAAATGAGTAGTGACAGGGGAGGAAAGATGTAATTGCCAAGGTTGACTAACATTTCTTGTAAGCCTTCAGTGCTTCCAAGTGTTGGATCTTGTAAATACTCATCTTATTCTGTGATTTAAATGAGTTGAAAAGTAGTTTCTGAAGGTACATGACCATGAAAGTGTTATTCATTAATAGACGCTCGTCTACTAGGCTTCCCACTAAACCGAGGTTTAATTACTTGTACACATGATTGGGAGAATTTTTCACAATGTTTTACTTACAGAAAAATGCACGAAACAGTCATGTATTCCAGGTAGCATGTGACAGTAAGGATGGGGACTTAAAGGTGAGAACAAAAAGAAGCAAAGCAGGTCATAACTTCCCTGAGTTACGCCTTTAAAGGTTCCTTTTATCACACCCATATATAAAATACTGTGTTGGAATTTAAAATGAGAAGTCAGATTTTCACTATTGTGGTAATATTAAACAGTTTTGGGTTGTTCTTTGTTGTGCCTAGTACTAAGCTGGTGTATGCCATGTTTAGTTAGCTGAAGAAAGGTGTGCCCAGTTGGGAGGCTGTATAATAAACAAGGAGCTGGGAAGTGCTTTTGGCTGTTTTACTTCGTGTTTCTTTCCCTGAAGCTTTCCCCCTCCTCCTGTCTAACTGGTCATTTCTCTGATCATAAAGTAGCATTTTATAAGGTCGTCTTCACCTGGCTTTGCGTAGTCTTGTGCTTGAGTGTGTAAGTACATAAGGGGAAGTTTATCGAAAAGAGTGAGGAAGGTCCCACTTATTTTACTGGGATCTTGAGTCTTGGGAGGGTGAAGTGTCTGCAGTGTGGCATACAACTGGAGCATACAGGAGGAGCCTGTGAATGCCAAAAGACTGCAGCTGCCATTTGGGGAGTTAACTCACCTGTGCATTGATGTAGCTGTACAGACGAGGTGGAAGCTGTTTTAATTGGTTCCCTTCTGATACAAGGGTTTTGTCTTTGTTTCTTGGATGAGTTGATGAAAGGAAAGAAAATTACTTTTTCTGTTCCCAAAACTGTTCAGTTACAAGGCAAGAAGTAGCACCTCATATTTCAGGCTAATGTATGCCATCATCTTGGATGGGGAAGTTACAGGTCTTGCTGTCCAGAACTGGATTAAGGAGGTCTTGCATTTGATTGTGTTCTGGCCAAAAAGCTTTTGTGGTCAGTCTTTTATCTGCCTCTAAAGTTCCAGGAATGCAAAGGGCTGCTCAGCTTTCTGGAGGTACTGCTGCAGCCAGCCTTTGCTGTGAGGGAGGTTAGTGCCTGTAGTAAGAAGGGTGTTGTGCTGGTCCACTTCTGCTAACCTAGGTTGTCCAGGAGCTGCTGCTCTGTCCCCTCCTGCTCCCTGCCACACCAACCTGTGCTGCAGCAAGCTTCTGGGTACATGGGCATGTTTCTGAAAATGGCATAAGTAAATAAGAAAAAAAAATTTTTTGGGTACTGTTCATGGTTGTTTTTTTTTATGATGGGATGAAGGAGGAAAACAAAAAGGCTTTTTTTTCAATGAGGTGTGCATGTTGTTTGTAGTACTGTGGTGCTTTAAAAACACTCGTCAAAAATCTCAAGCAGCAGTCTTTACTTCAAGAGTATGTTCTTGCAGTGCCTGAGGGGGAGGCAAAACAGATGGCAAATTAATAAAAACTTGGGCTATGGATGTGAGCAGATAAGGAACTTTTCTAAGGACTATAAATAAAGTTAATTGAACCCCATGTACCAAGTTTAGAATAAGTTTGTAGGTAATATAGAAATAATACCCATTTTACTGTCGTTCCCTCCTCTTGCACATATTTCTTTTTCTCTCTGTTCATGTACAGCGGTGAACTCATAATCCACCAAGCATTTTCTGCACTGATCCTCTTAAAAAACTAGTATTAGCCTATATATGAGGCAGGCCAAAGAGGATTGAACACTGTGCTGCAAAATTAGTACCTGTTGGCCTCATTGCAAGGACAGGTGGGTTCCCTCTCTAGAAAGGGTTCTTTTGGTGCTGTGGTACAACAGCATGGGCTTGAGAGGAGGACCCATGATGGTGCACTGCGAGGAGCTTGATTTGTGAGTACCTGCACAGGGCTGTGCGTGCCAAGCAGACGTCCAGGTCATGGAGCACTGATACAAAGGTGAGTAGGAAGCGTATGGCATTAGCAGACTGGGAAATCGGGATGTCCTTAGTGTATCTGATTACTCAGCTGAGCTGGGAGATGGAAGAGGATATGCAAAGCAGGGGAAAGTTTATGGAGACGGGCATTTCTGCAGGGAAAGCAGGCAGGAGAGTAGAAACTTCTGCAGACTGTGTTAGTTCTCTGCTGCTACGCAACAGAGAGACCAACTGGTGTCTGGGTGCTAAAGGGGTCTGACACGACTGCAGTGAGGAGTGGGGAGGGAGGCTGGTGTTCTCCGGTGCTTGAATACGGCCTGCCAGGTCCGGACAGATTTGCATGTGCTGCAAATGGGAGAGCCGGAGGAAAAGAGGGAAAAATGCATGAAATGTGATTATAGTTTTTGCTTTGTTCAAGAGTAGTTTTCAAGGGCAGGCTTTAACCGTGTTTCTGCTGAGTTTTTCCTCCATCCCCAAATATAAAGCAGGCATTCTTCTTGCCCTAAATGATTGTTTTTTACAACTATATGCTTGATTATTTTTTTAATAAACAAATGATGCTCTATGAACTTTGTCATTGTGCATACAAAGAGGTGCCTAGAAAAGTGGAGGCTTTTTTTTTTTTTTTAAAGAACGTCTTTGTTCTCAATTCCACTGGAACAGAGAATGTGTTATGGTTGGTCGTTACTGGAAAAACAGTGCAGCATGTAGGGGAGAGACCTAGAAATGTGGAAGTTCTTGGATTTGTATTTGAATTCTCTCTCAGTATAAATTTGATGCATTCTGGGGAGAACGGAACAATACAGACTTTTTTAAAAAAAAAGTGCGCTATGAATTCGTGTATTACATCAGGTCACTGAGGTTGTGCTTGGCTTTGCTTAGGTTTGTTGTAGTTAAACTCCCAAGTCTGAAACGCTTCAGAAGGAGCTAGCTGTCTTTTGCATTGTTTAGCATAAAATAGGCTGTTCAGAGTTTGTGTGAGGACACACTAAATTTGGTAATTTTTAAATTGTAAAATGCATTACTGTACCTTCCTGGTTTGCAAGTCACATCTTGTGATGACAGTAGGAAAGAGTAAACAGACTATGCCTTGTGGTGTTTGGGACTGTCATATGTGCGTGGGTGGCACTGGTTTGTTTGCCAGAGTTATAGTAACTTGTAAGAATGTGTATCGATATATTTTACAGATACCCTTCTCTGTGCTTTTACCTCATCCAGTAATGTTTGAATTTATTCAGAAGACATTTATCGAATCACATTTAGGAAATAAAATCCCAATTGTTAATGCAAGCAGAACACTTGCCTGTTCAGTGAAACCAGATGGGATTCCTCTTGCTCACCTGAGGATATAAGGAAGACGGAGTCTGTGGGAAGAGGCTATACTGTTCATTGGACCCACTGATATAATTGAGAAAGCGATGGGAATATAGACAGGCTTTTGAACAATCAGTCTCTTCTCAGTCTAATAAAATATTTATCATCCTTCTCTGTAAGCCCTACCTTGGATGTTCTTGCTAGGGGTCTGTAATTCTTGCCAGACATTGTAGTGTGGGCTGTGAGATATTTCTTTCTGTAAATTTGTACTTAATTTGGGTATGATAAGAATTGTCTGCAAAGCGCTTGAAAATGGAGGAGTGTTCTGCACACAGTAGTTAAAATAATCGGGCCCTTGACCTTGCTAGCGGGTTTGTGTAGGGGGGAGCATATCAGAGGTTGGGGGTTTGCCTGTAGGACAGGGGCCCTGCGCAAACATACTGTCCTGACCTGTCAAAAAAACCCAAACAAAACAAATTGTGGTAGTAACAGGGCAGTAATGCTTTAGTTTGTCATTTTGCCTATAGAAGTCTGCTGGAGCAATGTGCTCAAATGCTCAAAGCTTTTTTTTTTCCTCTTCCACATCTGTTGTTTCTTTTAACAAAAAGCGTGTAAAATGGCCAGAGGCAAGAAATTACGCATTCCTGTTTCCATTCAGTATAATTACTAAGGATTTGCTAGAGATGTGTATGTGTGCGCACATAAGTCCCCTTCCTTGTTTGGCTGTAGAGGTACCCTACCTGAAGGGTCCATTTGTCAGAAAATTAGTCATCCATCAGAACTGTAGTGGTAAAGAAAATAACTGGTAGAACTAATATCCCCCCCCCGCCCCCCAAGAACCCAAAACAACAACAACAAAAACCTCAACCCTGCAAAGCCACTAAAAAGTATCTGTCTTTTGCTAAGGAGCAAGAGTTAATTCCACCACCCCTCCCCCCCGCTAAAATCTAGTGTTACTTAGATGAGAGAATGGCTGCCTCTTGAAATTATTTGGATTGTTAAAAATCTGCAGATACGTGTTTAGATGCTTGGCCCTATTGAACTAAGTTTACTATTCAGTTGAATCTGAGTAGGGTTTTACTCTGTGCCAGTGAAATTGATAAACTGCCTGGAAAGGTCATCCTGATTATCTGCTAGGTAAGTGAGACATAGAATGGCCTTTTCATTTCACTTTTGCACAGGAATTAGTTGTGAGGGATTATATGATAAACGTGTAAGACAGACCTTTTCATAGGCTTAAGAGCTTTCCTCTCTGTGCAATTCTATCTCCCCCACAAAAATAAAAAACCAAAACCAAACCAACACATATGTATACCTTCACAGCATATTAATTGTTTAAAATATTTGACCAGCTATTTTCAGTAAGGGTGGATACTACTGAAATAGTTTTGTCTTCAAATATGCAAATAACTAAAGTAATTCTAAATGTATCTTGAATCTCTTGTTTAAGGGGTTTATTATTACAATGGCAGAGGGAGTGTGACATAAATCTCTAATTCATACAAACACATGTGGCTGCATGAGTTAAATGTGTATTTGTATTTGCTTACAGAATTAAGGTGCTAGTAAGAAGACATTCTCAAATGGTTGAATTTCCCTGTTTGGAATTTTTTATTTTTTGATTTTTTTTATGAAGAAGAGGGATCTGCTTGCATCTGCCCTAAAATGGGCCTCCTATGTGCATAAATAGATTGTGCATCGAATGGCACATGCTGATATTCAGGAATTCCACTGAGGTTTTTAAGAGCTACTTTTTCTTGCATTAGTACTGACAGCCACCAGGGGAAAAAGTAACTATTATTCAGAGCCTGTCTTCTGTTGTCTAATTTAATTGTTGGCTTTTATGAGAGTTCAGTTCCTGTTGCTGCATGTCTGCCTCTGTTTTTCTTTATAGCTATCCCTTCATCTTCTGGAATAGGATGCAGATTTATTATATGTCAGCTGCTTTGGAAAAAGAAATTTCTCAACAGATTATGAAACGATGCTTTTGATCAGGTGAAGTGTCTGATGGCCTTTGCACTCTCTGATTTCTGCTTTGTGTTTGCCAAGAAGATGGTACATGTTGAAGATCAGTTTGCCGCTGCATGAAGAAGGATGGTGCCAAAACAGGGCTGGTAGCGTGTCTGGGAGAAGGGGCGAGTGCAGCAGAAAATACGTTCAGCAGGAGTGGTTAAAGTTTGTCTGTGGAAGGCAAATGGGAGTCAGCTGTGCTAATTTCTATGCAATAAATGGGCTTTGGGAGTCAAAGGTGTTAATGTGACTCTGTCATTAAATGGTGCTCAGTAGCAAAGGGATCTTTGAGGTTCCCACAGAGAGATCTTGGGCTGCATATTTCCATGGCAACTGCCATCACTTACACATTTACAACCTTTGATTAAAGATACAAAAAGGAGGGGAAAAGCTTTTAAACATTACAAATGTAAAGCTTTAAGTAGGTCTTTCATTTTAACAATATCCTTTATTTACATTCCGTGGAGTGTGGAGGTTTCATAAGGAACGCAGCTGTCCTTTTCCCATTTGGTAGACTTCAAGATGACATTTTGGGGCAAATGTGATGTTCTGGAGATAGCTATCTGACTTTGATTGTAGAGCTGCACTGACATCACTCCACCAATTTAGTTTCTGTTTATTTACATTAGTATATTTTGTACTGAAATTATACTTGAAGTCTATTATGCAAGGAGATTTGTGTCTCTGATAAAAGAGTTTGCGGAAAAACCCTAATGCTCTCTTGAACAAAACTTAACTTCTAAAGAGGAGGAACATGAGATATACCCTAAATTATAGTCTCTTAAGCAGTACAATGACAAAGCCTTATGCTTGTGGGGAGAGCAAGCTGTTCCTGCAGAAACTGAGGCTTGCTGTTGGCTTGCAAACTGTGTGGAAGGGCATGTTTATGCTTGGTGCACCTTCCCATCTCTCCCTCCTTTACCCCACCTGTGTGTTCTTGAAAGTATTTTACTTAATGCTGTGGTGGCCAGGTAGCAGTGCTGTGAAAGGAATGCTCTCTGTTCAGGTCAGGTATTTTTGTGTCTAATGCTCATGTGCAGCATGTTGTGCTTTCTGGGAATTTCTCACTGCTGGAAAGCAATGGTATTTTGGAAGCAAATTGACTAATTTTTCTTTTTTTTTTTTTTTTTTTTTTGCTACCTGCCACCATTTTTGAATCATCATTGGGGAGATGGAGGAAATGATGAATTTGCTAGTGGATTTCATGGTTATGCTACTGAAAGTTGAGCTGTAATGTCAGGACTAGCACAGTGGGAGCTCTGAAGAGAGATGAAATAAAGCTGTATTTCTTCTGTGCCTTTACTTTGGGCAGCTGAAATTTGGTTTTGGATTGGACTAATCAGTACTGACCACAGGTGAGGGCAGAAGTGGCTGGCCATGACTGGCTCAGTGAGAGAATGTGACAATGTAAAGGGCTGTTTTGCTAGGACTGTATGCTGAATTTCTCCAGCATTTCACCATCATGTCTTTTCTTTTAGAAGGAAGAAATGTATACATACTGCTAAGCCTAATGCCTGGTGATTGGTAGTTTAAATGGACAGGGCTGGCTACGGTTGCCAAAACAGGGAGTTTTACTGCTACAGATGTATTGTTCCATCTGAATTTCTAAGGCTGAGCACACTGTATGGTTATTAGTAGCCTCATGTGCTGCTTCTGCTGGGGCTGTGAAGGGTCCTTCATGCTGCTCTTGCACAAACCCTTAACATTCCTTGAGAAAGTTTTTTAGTACTGAAAGACCTGGTTGGTTACTGTGCAAAGTTCATGACTATGCAAATGCGACTGGAAAGTTAATGATACTGGCATATGTATAAGGATGTCCTCTGTTATAAAAGAGAAGAAAAAAAAAACTTGGAGGAAAAATTAAAAGGAATTGTGAAATACTTTTTTTTTTTCATTCAGGCTAGCTGTGGGTATTGATGCTGTTACTAATCCATGCAGTTTTGGGTTGGGAATGGTTTTCAGTAGCTGTTGTGATACGAGTAAGTACTTCCGGCTACCCTGTGAAATAAGAGAAGTAACTGTTGCCTGCTTGGGATCTAAATATGCTTTTGAAAAGCAGCATCATACGGAGATCAGCCTGATGTCAGGACTGTGTGTCAGATGGACTTATTGGCAAAGTTACAGCATTTCCCACCGTTTTCGTGAATTGGAAAGGTAGGGCTTGGGATTAGTCAATGGTGTTTTGGGGGGGGGTTGGTTTTTTGTTT
>JANZLQ010000079.1:35387475-35400679 GCA_026212715.1 Elanus axillaris
CAATGGTGTTTTGGGGGGGGGGTTGGTTTTTTGTTTGTTTGTTTTTTTCTTTGTTTTTAATAGTAAGAGGATGAGGTGTTGTTTGGCAACTTTGGTTTTTAACCAGAGTTGAACAACTGCATTTTAAGGATGAAGCAACTATTGGATCAAGTTGCCTTACCACCTGAATATAAGACAGCATGTAAGTGTATCCAGTTACACCCATGAAGAGGGTGGTCATTTGTCTTCTGATGGAACAATGCTCTCAGTGAAATGCCAAAGTCACAAACCCCCTTTCTAAGGTGGTTTTGTTCTCGTGGTTACTCACCAGAGAATGAAAGCCGTGAGGTTTTTGTCAGCTCCTGTGATGGGGTGGGAGAGCACTCCCATACCTGTTGTATGGTGCAGAGAGTGGATTGCATCAGTGCTTGAGGAAAGGAAACCTTATTTGTTAGCTTGCTTCTGTATCATTTACAGCTAAGATTTTTAACTGCTATTTTAGGGTCCTGAAGACTTGTTTAGGAGCTTTGTGAGGGTTTATGTCCTGTTTCATCACTGAGAGAATAACAAGAAGCAAGCTGCAGATACATAGATACTGTTTGCAGTATTCCTAAAAGGTAGATGGAGATGTGTAGAGGTGCAGAACTGAGTTGCCAAAAATTAAGGATTTTGAAAGTGCATGTTGAAGTTGGAAGATGGGCATGTAAAAGGTGGGACAGGTCCTGGTGTTCTGAACATATGCCTCCAGTTGGAAAGGTGCTGCGGCAGCTCTGAACTCATGCGTTCAGAGCGACGTCCGGGGAGTCTTGGTGATCGGTTTGTCCAGATCCTGAAGTGTCTGTCTGGATAAAGCTCAGCTGGCATAGGTACGTACGTAGGAGATAATGTTGTAGCCTTTGTACAGAATTTACGCATTTTTGTGTTGGCTTCTGAGAAACGTTTTAATGGTTTCACTAAAAAGAGCACTGTGGATTTTTAATGTAGTACTTTTCGTTACGGCCAGCAGCACTGTGAAAATGTTTATTTAGATGCCATGTAGGGTTGTGATTGCTGCAGTGGCTTCAAAAGCTCTTCAGATGACTTCGGGAGCCTTTTTGAGACCCTTCGTGTGGTGTTGAAAATCCTTTGTGATTACATGAGTTCAAGATGTTCAAGCCTCAACTTCTAAGACTTTATACACTTTAAAATTGTGAATGTGGTATTAATACTGAGATGCTATATTTAGTTATGCAGACAAGATGTTATATTTAGCTATCCAGGCAATATGCTGTTACTTTTTTTCTTTACACGTTGCCACCTGTGAGTGTGCCTTCCCTTCACAGACAGAGAGAGGAACCTTTGGTTAGGGTTAAAATTAAATCAAATTATTGACAGTAAAGCCATAAGCATTTTGTAGACCATGCCATCTAATAATGGCATACATTAAGATTCTTGTGGGAAGCAAGAAAAAATAAAGTTCTGTTGCTGAGATACTGACAATAATGATGGCTATGGATTTCAGCATGTGAAGAGGCAAAATACAGAGTTTTGAGCCACTGTGTTCACTTCAGCAAGTCATTTTTTGCAAATGTATTTATGGAACTATTTGTACTCCTGTGAGCCAGAACACTGTCAGGTGGGTACTGGCTGTACTGGCACAAGCAACTTTATTGTTTCCTGAATCACCCTGAGTATAGGAATGTGAAGGCCCAAACTATAATAAAACCAGATGATTATGTCTTTTCACTCGAAGTGAAGAGCTGTAACTAAATTTCAATTTAGTTTGAATTCTTGATGTTTCATTTCCTTTACTTCAAAGCAGTTGATAAAACCGTAGTTGATACTTTGCTTTTAAAGACAAGTATATTCCATGGGACGTAGAATTCAGGCTTTATTAAAATTAAATTCACTTTAGTCTGAATTTTAATATGAAGTAAGTTAGATATTTGCATGGGTAGAGCAAAGTTCATATTTTAGTTAATTTTTAGTGACTAGTATATGTAGGTTATGTAAGTCAGGTTATATGTGTAGCATTTCTAACACCGAGGACAAAGAAGAATTGTACATAAGGTTCACTTTTTAGCTGTCTAAAATTCCCAGTGCTGTCATGTACAACAAATGTACACATAGCCGTCTGTTCTCTTTGTAAATGATGTGCTACAGATAGCCACATTGGCACAGATTTTCCAGACTCATCATGCTGAACCAACAGTGGGATGTGTGCCAAAGGGTTAAGTGTGTAGAATAAGAGGCAGGGCAGTGTGATATCCAGCACAGCACCAGCAGTGTAGTAATGATCCTCTTTTCTGGGGCTATGTTGTGATTTGTAAAGTTTGCGCAATAATCTTTCAAAACCTTGTATTTATATTACTAGTTTCAGTGCCAGGGTTTGTGGCAGAGGCAGGGAGTGGGAGGGTGAAAGCTGTTTGCTTTTGTGAAATGCACAGCAAAATGCAAAATTCAGCAGGGGCTCTGACTGTTAGCCCAGCTGTCAGCCAGCGGGCTACTCCTAGGAATAAAATACTTCTGCTTGTTTCGGGACCGGGCTCTGTGGCAGGTGGAAATTGGAGTTCACTGAAACAGCCGCCTGTTTGCCGCAGCAGTTGTGGCACGCCTCTGGACTTCGGCTGTAACCGCCTGCTCAGCTCTTTGGCAGGAGGACAGAGCGATGAGGTCTGGAGCCTGAGGTCAGCTACTCGGGTGTCCGCATTTCTGAGGTGCGTGTGGAGCGGCTTAGCTCTGAAATTGGGAAAGGGGAAGGAGTGTGGCAGCAGTGAAGACTAGTAATGAAGCTTTCTGCTTCTTGTCGTGGCCGTCTGCGGAGTTGTAAACGTGTTTGTGAGCTTTAATGAGTGCCGTGTAATGGCTGTCTTCGTGCGCAGGGAGTCATGTAGGCGTGCATCGTACAGGAATACATTGATTAATCGAGGAAGTGTAAAACGGGGGCTTTTCAGTAGTGTTTCTCTGTCTTGGCTCTGCCTACTGAAATAATGCAGTTTATTTGCCTCTTGGCTTGAATGTTTTAAACACTCAGCAAAACTTGCATGTAGTCAAGCTTTCTGTATCTACGTACATTGCTGGCATGTTTTTCCACTTAAGTTTCTTACCATGCCTATGATCGTTTTAAGGATAAAAAGCACATCTTATTTTGGATCTCCCAGAGCAAGGATTGCTTTCTCCATTTTCAAACCTCCTTGCTTTACTTTTAATACCTAATTATATTTGTTTTTCAAAGTTTGTGTGAAGAGATTTAAAGGTTTTTGTGTGAATGTGATGTGGGATGGACCACAGGCAGTTTAATCTTCTACAGTTGATGAAAATACGAGCTTTTAAAAATGTTTGGGAAGCAGAGAAGAAAGCAAACTGAGATTTAACTGAATCTTTGAGAGGTTGTGGAGGAGGTTATAAAGGCTCCTGAAACATTGATCCCAACAATCAAACACTGTCTAATATAACCAAATTCTGTAGTTGCCTTTGTGTGGAGAGGAGGGACTGAAGGGTTCAGAAAGGACAGTGTTTATCACTTTCTCAATTAATGATTTCCATTTCCTGCACAAATCAGAAAGACTCAAGTGTAATTGATGGTTTTATGGTACTACCGGGGTGTTGTGTTCTGGAGCCATTCGAGGGCACCAAGCAGAGCTTTGGTGTGTTAAAGAGTTTATGGTATATAAACACCTGTGGGAGACAGAGTCCCTCCCTTGAGAAGTTTACAGCCTAGTTTGAAATGAGGAGAAAATGAGCTTCAGGGAAGGGGGAGAAGCAGAATTTGGAAGAAGCTGGTTGAAGGTAACTTGTGTGGTCCTGCTGCATCCAGATCCTGAGCTGTGCCTTTGGCTGAAAGTGGTTTCCTGTAAGTCTTGCTGCAGATGTGGATCCCAAATGTGTGGGGGAGAGGGAGAGGGCAGTAGCTGTTAGTTTATTGAATAAGCTGCAAAATGAAATGGGCACAGGGCAGGGAGTATGAGCATCAGCCACAGGTCTGAGCCGTGTGGCTTGGTGTCAGACTTCAGGAGTGGGTATCTAGCAAGGGGGCAGAGTTGGGAAGTATGGAAAACTGAATAAAAAGAAAGTTACGGGATTTAAGTGTCATCACAGAAAAGATGATTTTGGTGGCTTTTTGAGATTGAGGATCATGTGAGGATCATGTCTAGATTTTCTGTTTCAATTAAATGTGTGATGTGGGGAAGAGAAGGCGACTTGTTTTAAAGCAACACACCTGTGCAATTTGTAGATGCTGAGGTTTTGTCCTGGAGTGAAACTACAACATGCATTACTGATCTGATGAAAGCTAAAATTTGTATTATTCTGATTCATTTTCTTCTTGGTATACCCACTGTAAGTGTATTAGCAAAGCACACAAGCATGTTTTTTTCTCTCCATGTCTCCAGTTTGTTGCGAAGTGGGTATCTAGTTTTATTTTCTAAGATATTTCTCCAGAGAGGTAAATTTGTCCCACTTTGTAAACCTAGGGAAATTTACTGGTGTCCTCCTTCTGCCAGGGCACAAGAACTTGCAGATCTACTGCTGCTTATTACCATGTTCACAATGTGATAAAAATTTAAAGATAACATGATTATTGCTTGTGTATATGTATCTAGGTATACCAAATGCATTGTGAGTTCATTTCTACAAACGGATTTTCTCTGAGGTTTGTATGCAGTCTGCACTGATTGATCCTTGGTGATAGCAGTATCAATATGCTAAGTCCTAATAGGCAGCTGGTATAGTAGTGTGAAGTGTGTTTTTGGAGGATGGCCTTATTGGAATATGGTTCTCATTAGAGGAGAGCACCACATTTAAAGTCATTTTAGTTATTGATGTAGCAGTAGTGCCTTGTGGAGACAGTGCGATTACTCCAGGGAGAAGGTGGAAATGCCTCACATCACTCAGCTGTCCTCCTGCTGATTAAGAGGTGTCCAAGATGCCTTTCAGAGGCAGGCAATTATTTTCAGCCAGAGAGATGTTAACCAAGAACTGAAGCCTTAGGGGAGAAAAGGGTGAACAGAGCTGGAGAGGGAGGGGGGCACTCACAAAACATGTAGCATTTATTCTGCTGCTTCGAAGTATTGGTCTCTCTTTAGAAAGCTTTCACCATTTGCATGGTGAAGCATTTCTTGCTTGCGGTTGACTGCGCAGACCTAAGTGTTCTGTTTTATATTTAAGCGAGTGTAAAAATAAGAATATGAAACAACTTAGTGCTAATTTGCATCCTGCTGTATAGTTACTGAGACCAGCACAGATGCTCTTTATTCTTGCTACTCTTTTCAGATAGTATTGGGGTTTTTGTTTTGTTTTCATTTTAATATTGATCCAAAATCTAGTTTCAAGCAGCAAAGGGATTTATATCCAGCAGGCTGCTGCCATGTGGTCATTATTTTTGTAGCAGACTCATTAGTTGATGACAAAATTCAGGCCATTGCCAACTGCTCAAGGCAACCTTTTGCTCCAGTCTTTGTAAGAGAGCTGTGAGAACAGCCATGCAGCTTGGGTTGCAGGTAAGAAATTAATTTTTTAGATATTTTGTAAGGCAGTGTAAATTGAAAGCTCATTTAAAGATTCTTTATCAAGTAAATTAGTTGTCATAATAGAGAAAAATTTAGTAGCAGCAGAAAATAATTGTCTTAACTTGTAAAATGCTGTAATCTAAGCTCCAAATGAGAGCGGTTTATATAGTGTTGTCACTGCTGACCAATATCATTACATCATAACTAACAGTGAAGCTGTTTGAATTACTCAGCAGATTGACAGTTCTTAAACTGACTGTGAGTCATATTGCCTATATGGAGATTAACTGTAAATGATCTTATGTTTATGTGTACATTAGGGAGGGATCTCTTTCTCTGACTAGTTGTCTTAATTTCTGTAATAGCCTTGATCCAGCCTGAGAGTACTTGGACGCACACACGTAGGTGTAGTCCCTGCAAACAGCAATGCCTGAGCAAGTTCCTCAGTGTTGTGAGAAGACCTATTGGGAAGCTGTTATCTTTTTTTGGTACATTATATATAGACACTATATGTTTTTGATTGCCATACAGCTTAAATATGAAGAATTAATGAAAAGACTCTTTGATGTTTGTATTATTTAAATTGTAGCCGAGCAGGCAGCTGCTTTGTTTAGACTGCGAGTGTGCAAAACTGTAGTTTGAATCTTGAGATCTATTTTGAAGACATCGGATTTTGGAGATATCAGACTTTGAAGTGATCTGTGTTAGCGTATACAGACTAATCTGTGTTTATATAAGTAACTTGCAGTTGAGTATCAGTTTGTTCTGCCCTCCCCCAAGAACAGCCATGCTGAAGTTAGAAGAATAAATGGGGTGGATGGTGGGGACAGGGACAGACCTCAGTAGTGGTTGTGCTCTAGAATGTATTACTGGGTTTTCTGGTTATTGCTATTAAATCATGCTGATGCTTTTGTTTTTAATAAAAACTTAGGGTATGTATTGCATAATTAGTATATGCTTTTTTTGGATTTGCACATTTAAATGTGCACAATTTGCACATTGTACCTTGATGATTAGGATCCCTGAAGCTCACTTGAATAAATGAACAGAAGTCGCTTCACACAAATCCAAAATCAGTAGAGTGTTGTTTGCAAATATGTGCAAAACAAAAGGCAAACCAAGAATAAAAATCTGCCTTTTAGGAAACATCAGAATAATCTTTTATGCTTCTGAAAGTTCTCTTTTCCCTAATAACAAGAATCTATTAAATACTGAAATGATGCTGTTATATTTTAATGACATTGATGCTTTATCTAATAAGAAACAGAGAAAACAAAAGGGGAGGGGAATCTGTGAGTATTTTGAGAAGCTAAGAATTTAAGTAGAAACTTGCCTTATGTTCAATTAAGAGTTTTTTTTAATCTACTGGAATGTTTCATTACCTTGGTCAAGGTCTAAATGAACCTATTAATTCTTAATTACTTTTTTGATTAATTTGGTTAGGAAAGGAAAATAAAAACTGTCACATGAAGAAAAAGAGTGGAGCGAGAGAAATGAACCTTTGTCACTTCAGCTTGTTTTGTGGTGGCTGGGCATGTACTGCTGTCTGAGGATTGATGTCTTGAAATGACTTCTCCCCTCCTCCTATTAAAAATACATGTTTTTATATATATATATTTCTGTCTGGGGAGATGAGCAGATAACGGTCAAAATAAGAGCTGAGGATGTAGAGTGCAGAACAGGGAAGTTTTCACAGAAAGTGAGACCATGGCACAGAGTTGGATACCTCTCATGAGGAAGTCCACCTTTATTGAGATGGGATTTTTTCCTGAAAAATGTTGTGACCCAGTAGATGGTGGCCAGTCACGGTGCAGTGAGCACAGGATGGGTGCAGGCAGGAGAGCAGCGTTTGGCCTGGAGGTGCTAGGTCCTTCAGAAAGAGTTTGCTGTGTCAGGCTTTTCTTGGTTTTGGTTTGGCTTTCAGGGCTGCTGGGAGATGTGGCTTGATTTCCTGGGTGCATGCAGATGGTTTTTCTCTGCGCTCAAAGTGATTTGAGAGGGTGGTCCCATCTGTTGGTGGGAGATATGCATGGTACAGACCTGCTTTTCTCCTGAATGGCTGAAAACTGACACATGGCGTAATTTTGGGGAATAGTAAGCTGATACTTTTGATCCGGAGTAGCTGACTTGGGTGCCTCACTCTGCGGTTGGTGCTCGTTAACCCGTTTTCTCTCTGGGTATGTAGCTGTGTCTGCTTTTTTTTCTTTTTTTTTTAAGCTAATCAGATGCAATGTGACTGGTGTCTTGTGTAACTCACTTTTTCTAGGGCCTGATTTATTAATGCACTTCAGTAGAGACTATTGTGCCTTTGGTTTTGTACCTGTCCATTACATTGTAATTAGCTTTCCCCTGAGCTTTCCAGGTGCTGGAAGCCAGGGGCGAAGCTGCCAGCGCTGCCCGGTCCTCTGCTGACCTGGTGGCAGTGGCTGCCGCTGTGGGACCCTCGCCAGGGCTCCTGGTGCCTGCTGGCCGCTGCCTCTTCTCCCGGCCTGCCTCCAGTTCTGCCCACCTGGTGAATACGAACTCCTGAACCGGGCTGTTACAGAGGCTTCACAAAGGGACCTGCTGGGCTGCCCAGGGCCTCGGGGAGTAAGCCGCAGTGAGAGGTAGCAAGGAGAAACAAGCGTTCCTCACGTTGAAGTTGTGTTCCCCTGCACTGCTTCTCTCTTCTTACACAAAGCATGTTTTGCTGGAGCATTCATTTATTTATTTAAACCCACAAAACCTTGTATTTGCAAAGAATTTTTCATGATGCAGGTTTTCTTGTGTGCAGAGAATTACTGCTTTTTTAGTGGCAGACTTGTGCTGTAAGTGAAAGCTGAAGAAATGTAGTTGCAGATTTTGAGTGGACAGTGTTCATATTTCCTTTTTTCATTATTTTGTTAAGAGCTAAATGGTTAGAATGATGAAGAGAGGTTTCAGGTTACTATATTTGTATTAGTTGACTGCATGCTTTTCTTATTAATGAAATGTGGCTAACCAAGTAGTTGGCATCTGCTATGAGAGAGGGTGAATAGGATAGGGAAGTATCAGTTTTATGACTTTGCTTTGTAGACAAGCTATTTAATGTAGTGCAGTAAAACTTGGCAATTTCAGCAATTTGGAACGATCCTGGCAGTTTCACATTGTTTTACTGTGTGAACGAAGTAGCTATTGTTCTTCTGGTTGTTGCCATTTGCCTTCATCAGTGTAAAATAAGGTCCACAAGAACTGCTGTGAAACTATGGATTTCCTTTGAAAGAATTACAAATGTTTGGGATTAGTCCGGCACTGCTTCAGCAGTGTGAACAAGGACCAGATGGGAGTGTGCAGCACAGCATGCCAGAGCAGGAGCCGGCGGTGCATGCTGGCTTTTGCAGTTTAAAATGGCTTGGAAAAACAATGCTGACAAAGTTGCCCCATTGCACTAACTTCCCGAGATGCAGACCATCAAGAGGCTTGGGGAGGGCTGCAATGGCTGAAGTGCCACATCTTGTTCTGCCTCTGGGAAAGACACAGTATAACCAAATACAAAATGAAGAAGTTTGTTTTTAAAAGTTTTGTGGGACTTTGGGTGATAGTCTTATGGCCGTAAAATTATGTGGACAACACAAATCGGCAGCTTGAATCTTACAACTGGAAGGAAAAATTTCAAAAGGCTCAAACTAAGGTGCTTAAATTTGCCTGAAAGACCAAAGTAAAATGAGTGTATAACCTGACTTTCATGCCTGTTATATTTTCTCCTTTTATATTAAAGGTTGCTTTAAACTTTAATGGCATTGGTCAATTAACAAAGTCTGTACCTTTCTAAAATTATTTTTAAAAATAAGTATAACTAATTATATTATTAATATGTATTATAGTACATAACATAATACCTACTAATATGTATTATTGTAAGTATTTTATAGTAATTACATTATTAATCATGTAAATAAAAATTTTCTTGTCTGGAAATCTAGTGGAGGACAGGATCCTGAAGGGCTCTATTTGCTTGAAGTTCAGATGTTACTCTGAGGACGCATGAGGAACTTCAGAAGTAACAAGTTCTACCTGTTTCTTTGATTTGAGAAGCTACTAGTTACAAGCTCAGGAATCTTACAGCTCTTATTATAGGATCTGCCTTCTTGCTTTGGATTTGCGTGTGACAGAGGCAGACAAAATATTTCAGGAAGTAGTCAAGAGTGGAGAAGGGAGGCTGTCTGAGCTCAGTGCCAACTGATCAGATTTTGTCCATGTTTCTAGGTGATGGAGATTATTTCCTGAAGGGACCACCCATGCCTTCAGAGGCTTGAGACTTGCAGGGCTCCCGGGGAGTATGTTTAACTGTATGTTAAGAGTAGCACTTCCACACCAGGCACTAGATCAGTGGTCCTGCTCTGCTTGAGAATTTGCAGTCTTCTGGAGGGAGAGACTGGGGAGGGAAAAAAAGATCCTTACATTGTGCTGGCATATGCTGTTGGCTTCAGTCTGGCAGGTGATTTCCAGAGCAATGGCTTCTGCTAGTGTATTTTCAGTAACCCTTCAGCCCGTGTGTCTTCGTCAGTATAGTAGTAGCAGTAGAGAGCACAAATGCATTGGTTGAATGATAATTTTGGGCAGAGATGTGTGGCACCAAGAGGAATGAGACAGTTCCTCTAAACCACATTGCTGCCATAGGCAAAACACTACATACTGCTGCTCTCCTTTTGCTTCAGACTGTCCTAGATGGCTTCAGATCCTGTGTCAAGTTTTAAGAGAAAGTTTTCTGAGGTCTGGCATGCATGCAGAACACACAATATCTCAAGGCTGAAATTTACCTTCCCATTAATTTGATTTTACAGTCTATCACTTTCCTGGCCTATGATGAGATTTTTCTCCATGTGGAATTTCTCATGAAGGCTCTTAATTATCATATGCAATTTGGGGAGTTCCCTTTGCATTACTTCAGCTGATGTTCTGTCAGTGTACTTAGGTTGTAATTTATATTGTGTTAGAATTGTTGTTTATGAATTACACCTGCACTATGCTAGAGTTTATCTAGAAATTGAGAAGTAAATGGAATGGCACAATGTAAGCATAACATACGAAATAAATGTGTACTGAAAGACTTCCTTTGCAATAGCATGAAATGTCTCTCAGTTAAATATGCAAAAAAATGCAAATCACTTGCAATTATGCCATGAAAGGTTGAAGGAGTTAATATGGAGACCTTGCATTGAAATGATTCATGGCAAATAAGAGCAGACTTAGAGGAGTGTGGCTTTGTGAAGGAGACTTTTAAAAATCTGTGTGGGATTTTTCAAAGCTGTTTATACAGCCAAAGAGAAATTAAGAAGAGATTTTTCAAACCAACTTTCAAATAGTTGACTGAGTAGAGCTTTGCTCTGTAATGACTAGATGTTAGGTTTTAAAGCATGTATGTACTGATGCTTGGGTTTAGCTTCCAACTTGGTAATGGATTGGGCAGTCATAATGAGAAAAATCTGTGCTGTAATGAGGAAGATTTTTTTGTGTGTGTGTATAAAACCAGAGAAATATGTTCAAAACAGCCAGAAGACTGATGGCTGCCTTGATCTTTGTTGTCTCTCTGAGGTATATGCATGAAGTCTTTCTGTGTCCTGCATGGGATTGTAAGGTTTTGTCTTTCTAAGGGAGGAGTACTTGGAGCAGTGGTCAGTTGAGCGGGGTGCTGCCCTGAAAAGGGGTTATGCTGCAGAGCCCTGCATGCTAGTGCTACAGCTGTGCTGGAGCTTGTAGCTACAGTTGCATTGTAGAAATACTCAGCAAAAATGTAGAAGTTAGGAAGAATCTTGATAAAACCAGGTAAACATCTTGGGAAAACAGTTGTCTTGTATCACACCAGAATTACAGCAGTTGGTATCCTGCCTGCCTCTTCAGTGCCTCCTCTTTTGCCTGAGACGAGGGTGGTGAGGTGAGGTGGTGAGCTTCAAGCTTGTCTGAAATGAAAAGATAACCGGATGAAAAAAGTAACCCAGTACTTCCCTGAAGAAAAGCATATTAAAGGTGTTACCTTAGCATGGACCTCTGGAATGACGGGGTGAAATTCTATACCGAGCCCTGGAGTTTGTCCACTATTCTCATTTTCCTCATCCAGAAAATGGATCTCTCCTCATTTTGTTTCTAATGATTGCAAATCCCCCACATAATTTTATTTCCAACAGTTAATTATTCTCTGCCTTGAGAGTCTGCACATTTTATTGTTATCTTCATTTTCTAGCTGCTGGATCTTTTCTCTAAGCTCTATGTTGCTTGCATCTTGCTTAGACTATAATGTAAAGTGGGTTTTTTTCTTAAGAAAATGGTTTACTGTTGAAAGTGTGATCTCTGTGTTCGGAGAGGTGTATGAATGTCTGTTGTTAGTGTTAAAACTCCAGAGTAAAGTGTCTGAAATCTGGAAGTCTTCAAATACTGCAAAATGAGATTATAGGAAAAAATAAGTGACAGAGGAAAATCAGTAATAAATCCTGGTTGGTTTTTTTGTGTTGTTTTATTAAATGTTTTAAATACAATGCTAAGTAGATCACCACCTAAAAGCACAGTCCTAGAACAATCAAACTGATGATTTGGTTTTAAGTAAATAATTAATTTTGGTGCTTTTACCTTCTCTGAGAGGGTTGGTGGGAAGGATGAATGATCATGTTACTGACTGGACTAGTTAAATAACCTAGGCTATTTATACTGTAACTAATATTAATGCCAAATAACTGGGAATTAATTTGTTTTTATTTAGTGTCAGTAGAGAGCTATAGTAGTTGCATGCTATATTAAACATGAAAACAGTGTTTAAATACAGGTGGAGTAAGAATTTCTGAGCCAGCAAGTGCAGCAAAATGTGAATTAAACTTCTTGTTCAATTAATTGTGGGTTGGTAAGTGTATACTAACTGTGAGCTGGAAGCTGTGTGGTGTGCTGCCTCTACTACCTGTAAAAATATAAGTAACGTGTGACTTCCACAAACTCAGCCCATGTCTGCCTTAAGTCCTGCTTTTGCTAGTAAGGGGGAGCAGGGTGTTTTAAAGAAAAAGCAAGCCCAAAGGGGAACAGTAGTTGACCTGTGATGGGCAGCAGAGGCTCGAGGCAGCACACTGCAGTTGACAGTGCATGTGGTGGTGGGAGTCAGGATTTCGGTCCCCAGAGATGTAAGGTGGGACAAAAGCTGCTTGGTGCATTGCCTGTAGGTGTGTTTTGGTGATGAAGTAGACCCAGCAGTTGAAGTCCTAATTCTGGAGCCATAACCTCTTACTCAGTTTTTCTATAATATTTCTTTTAGTATAGGGAACAGTTGCTCTGCTCCTGATTTTTTTTTTTTTTTAAATCTTATCTTGAAGCATGTTTCTGAACCTGGGGCTGACCTTAGTTAGTTCTCAAACTTTGCAGCGAAATACATATAAAATCAATTTAGGAGGAAGAGACCATTGCTAGCGGTTGTGTGAAACTGTTCATGCAGATGATGCTGACTTGCACTCCAGTATTTATAGGCTTAACTTCATGATGCTGACATGCTTAAGTGGTGATTCTCAGGAGATGCAGTCTCAAGTGTCCCCCTTCACAGTAGCTTTTTGTGACATATAGTCTGTTTTTTCGGTGCAGTTTGCCTTGACGTTTACTTGAGTAGGGTTTTCTGTTGTAAAGGGTATTTCAGCTATCTTATCCTAAGGTTTACAAAAGAATTGCCTTTAATTGCTCACACTGAAGTGCTCACCCCTCCCAACTTGCACTCACTCTGCTCATGAAACGTGTTAATCCCCTCCCGCCCT
>JANZLQ010000079.1:35434953-35489367 GCA_026212715.1 Elanus axillaris
CTCCCCCCAGCAAGGGGGCTGTGGTGGATTTGTGGTTGTGGTATTACAGGTGTCTTTGTTAGTAGAACAAATAAATACACTGCACGAACACTAGGGGCTTAATTTATATGGAAAAACATAAATAAGGATTTAATGATAAGCTCAATTTATTACTTTCTTTTGCTTCAAGACTAGAATACTTCTCAAGAAACATCAGAAAAGGGACTTCTTTCCACTCAGAACATACTGTATGTTTACCTGTGCTTTAGTTACCACTGAAAGGTCCTGTCCAGGATTGCAGCTCTCCTGTGTTATACAATTTATGTGTGTGAGAGTGTACTGGGCTTGCTTTCAGAGGTGTTTGAATCTTTGAAAGTATTGCAGTGCACCTAGGATAGATTTTTTTTTTAAAAGCATACATGCCTGATAATTTAGACACGGAGGTACTTTTGTGAGTGCTGTTTGTTGGCAGTAGGCATCTTGAAGTAACTTTGATGACCGACTCAGTCCTATGAGCTGGAGAAAAAATGAGGAAGAAGCTGAGCAGTATTTTTTTATTATGAGAGTATGTTTAAGAGGTAGGAGAAGATGGAACTGGAATTTCAGGGACTTTATTTATTGGTCATTTGAACAGTTACCACTGCAGCACTGATGCTGGCACAGCCCAGGTTCAATATCTGGGAGAACCCAGTGATGCAGAAAAGGATTGTAAAACATCTGTCCCCTGGGCAGCTCTTGAATACCGGATTTGGGATAGCTCAGCATCCAAGTTAGCAGAAGGTACTGGTACTGCAGCTCTGGTTGAGTCCCACTGATCATCCATGTAGTTTAAATTAGTAATTTCTGTTCAGCTTGCTTCTGTGCAGCCAGGCTGAGGATGCATAACAGTGCCGACAACCTCCGAGAGCTCAGAAGCTGACTTGTCCGAGGCCAGCGTTAGCTTTCTTTTTCTTAAAGAAAGTCAAAGTAAGCAGCAGCAAACCCATTTGCTCTTTCCTGTTGCTCTTTGAAATTGAAGGCTAGCATATTTCTAACAATTCACCCATAATAATCTGAAAAATAAGAATTTTCATCTCCTATTTGTCATCTTTTGATCTTGGGGGGGTGACACATGACAATGACATAATATTTTGTCATCTTGTAATTGTTGCCCCCCAAAAAAGTGCATAGTAGTAAAGAAAAAATGAATGTGAGTTAAAAAAAAAATCTCTTCAAGTATTCCACAGAAGATTATAAATATTCTTTGCTTTAAGCTCAAGCTTTAGTTTCCCGAGTACTACTTGGTGGCATATTTATCATGCAGAATTAGGAAAATACTGAATTTTGGTCTTCACTTAAGGTTTCAGCCTAAAACGGGGAATTTCAATTTCCTCAGTATTTTTATCCTCTTTTAGTACTAGTGCACCCCCTCCAGCAAGCTCTGTGGTGGAGGTAAAGACCACATCAAATTATTCTAAAAATCTTCATGTAATTTGTAAGCACCTAGCAACTACAAAATATTTTGGTTACAGTTTGAAATGTAAATAATCCCATGCTCTACATGTATGTTAGTCATAACATAGTCTACTAGTCTGCTAGTTAAGAGGTTTTAACTTACCTCAGCAGAAAATTAGTCCATACATACTGTGTAAGAACAATATTGTAAAAATGATGTTTTTCATGAGACAGTCTAAATATGGCACTGTACTTGAGGTTTTGAAAGGGTGAGAACTAAAGCAAAGGATATATCTAGCCTGTCCTCACTGGTCTAAAATAAATTGAACTGTGTAAATAATACTCAGCTGTCAGAGGTAAGCTGTACGCTTCTCACTGTGTTATTTGATTACTTAAAGTACAAGCATTGCCAACTCCTGTTTTTGGAAACAAAACTTTGGGCAAATTGAAAAAAAATAAGGTTTAAGCAAAATCTCACAGTGGGAGTTCTGTGGTGGTTTGTTTTTTTTTTTTTTTTTTCCATGGATGAAGCCTTAAAATCTTTGCTATCAAATAGACATCAGTAAACACTAAGCAGGTCTGTATTTTGTTAAGGCTTTCAAAAGCCTTTGAAGAAAGTTATTTTGGGAGAACTTGCAATTTATGCCCTCTGATAGATGAATACTTTAACCCACTCCTTTTCTGCTGGAGGAAGCAAATCACTCATAAATTTGCCTGTCTCCATATTGAGCTTCATATCCCTCATCATAGCAACATAGTTTTACAAATGCATAATTTTTTTTTCAATCTAAAAATAGCAGAGTAGGCTGCCTGGGAAACCTGCCATGGTTTTTTGCTCCTTGTGGCAGGAAAGGAGGGTGCCTTGCCATCAGTTGTTGCTTACTGTGAGGCCCTCGCCCTCGTTTGCTGTGTCTGTACATCAAGTGGTATGAAAGTGATTTCATGGAGTAGTAGAGAAGTATTTATTTTAGAAGGTCTTCCTTCTAGCCCAAGGGAAGGGCTAGACTCATCAGGGCTTGCATCACCTGTGGTCATGTAGTTGTGCACTGCTTGTGTTGGGGAGGAGGAGGTGGCAACAGCATGGATGGGAGCATAAGCACAGAGTAGGTGGGGGATTGCAAGAAAAGGTAACCCACAGGAGGATAATAAAATGCAATACAAAATGGGAGGAAGATGATGGGGACAGTTGGTGTGCTTTGGGAGTCATGAAAAGAGTGACAGGATTAGGCCAGGAGAGCCAGTGCCTGTTTGGCTTTCTGCAGGGAGAGGCTAGATACTTTGTGATGCTAATAATAATTTCTTGGGAAGTGCAGGGATCCTAAGGCATAATGCTGACTGCTCTGTGTGTCAGTAAATATTCATATGGTTTAGACCTTCATAGAGAAGGTAGATACATTTAGCACTTTGTGTAATACTGAGCAGAATTCTGAAGTTGCACAATGCAACTAAATATATTTCAAAACCAGTGTTGCAAAATTGGGCATTTCCTAACTTTGAAATTCCAGAATTTAGGTAGCTTGTGCAAGTGTCATGCATACAAGATGCACGCTTGAATACAGCTTTACCATGCTGACTGGGGAAGACACTGACCTCTGGGGTTTTGATGTTGTGTCTTATTAGTTATTAAAAAAAAATAATTTGGTAATGATAAGGGTTGTTGAATTGACATTGTGAAAGATGACATTTTATGTTCACAAGAACCTTTGTGCTTACTTTGCCTCCATGTCCTCGAGGATCAGAAGGAAGGCAATCTTCTTCCCATTGTTGGTTTTTCAGCTTCTCCCATTGCAGGTCTAACATTCTGCATTTTTTTTGGAAGATGGACTGGAGCACTGTTTCTTTGATGCCCACTGAGAGTCAGATGTTTTTCAACCTTGGTTACAGTCAAGATATGCCATTGCAAAGCCTTGCTTTCATAATTTGTGCTAGTATTTCTTATTAGCAATTAGGCAGCTTGAAATTTTTCTTTTATAACAGTTTTGATTTTATGTCCTTTGAGAGAGCAGAAACTTGTCTCTTCCTGTTTCTCTGCCTGTGCACTAAAGCTGTGCATGTCAATGGAAGTGCTCATAGCTCTGAAGTTCCAGCTGTGCTCTGCCAAACTGACAGGAGCTCTGTTGATTGCTGATTCTTCTACAGTTGCCCTGGTTTTGGTCACCATAAATACAAGCATTATGGAAAACCTGCATATGCAAGTAGTGTATGTATTATCTTGCTCCAGTTCAGCATTATCCATTGATTTAAAATAATGATCAGCAGACTGCCTAAATTAAAATTACTTATTTAAATTTACCTCACAAAATTTCAAGCAGTTTTACAGAGAACAGAAGAATAAACCTGTGGTCACTTTAATTAGACTTTAGTTATGTAACAAAGCATTTCAAGTTTCTGTCTGCTTCTTAAACATTTATATTTTCAAGCAAATAGTGGTTCACTTTTAGGAGTAAAACCTAAATCATTAGGAGACCTAACTTTTCAGAATGCAAAGCACTCAAATCTAATCAAAGCCAGTGAACAATGATGGAACTGAGCTAATTTGGAAAATTAGACCATTGTCTGGGCCTTTTTTGGGTTTTTTTTTCCCTTCCTTCTACCCCTTGTTTTATATAAAACCAGGTTCATATTAGATTATGGATGACTTCCCAGTGGATGTCAGGGAAGGAGTTATTCCAGATAATTCTGAGCACAGGGAAGGGGGGGTGAGGGGTGGAGTGTAATTAAATTGAAGGCTAAATTAAAGGACAAGGTCCTGAGTGCATTTTCAGCTCTATTTAAACTAATAGGAATGAGAACAAAGTGGATCTTGCACGATTGGATGCATAACATTCACTGTAGTCTGTCTCACTGCCCTTTTTAGCATGCAAAATTTCACCTCAGATCAACAAATAATGTCCTACAAGTCAAAATTATTAATATGAAAAAGGCCCTGTCTATATACCGATGTATAGGTATAAACCTATAAGTGGGAATGACATGACAGATTTCTGCTTTGTGTGGCCAGAGAATTGCACACAGCAAAGCAGGCACTAACTAACCTAACCAGACCTTTTGTTGTCTTCAGAAGGTAGTGTAATTTGTTTCAGATTTTGTTGTCATTTTGCATTTTCTGAGGTGGTAGAGCTAGGCTAGGAGCGTAACCATGGCTGTAGGGAGATTCAGGATTTTCCTTTACGAGGGCATAGATTGGCTAATCCTGCTTTAAAGTCCAGGAAATTTACAGGACTTCAGAAGTTTTCTCTGGAGACATCTCTGCCCCATAGTATTGTATATAAATAATTGTTATTGTTGGGACTAGTAATGAATAATGATATTCTGGCTCTCTCTTAAAAAAATAATCAAGAGTTAATGGGGAATTGATTATTATGTGGAGTCTTTTCAGTAACAAAAGGTGGCATGAAAAAATAAATTAGCAGTGTTTAGAAATAATGGCTCAAAGATCTTTAATCAAACTGCTGTTTTCCCCCTTGCATTTCCATTAAAATAAAATTTCTAAACTGCCTTGAACTTAATCATTGAACTACCGTTCACTCTCTGTAAAGCTGTTTGCCTCAGAATATGTTTGTGTGATACCTTGCAACTCAGATGAGTGGGCACTTTTTAATGTGTTGGAGAGCAAAACGTGGAAATGTTTATACATGATGAGAAACAGAAAGGCTGCAAGACAGACAAACAAGCCTAGTAAGCTTAGCTGTGAAAATATGTCTTAAAAACTGAAATTATTTATATGATCCATTACAAACAGTTGGCTATGATCCCAAGTGTTTACCAAAACTAAACCCAAACAAATAAATAATAACAAAAAAAATTTAAGTCACAGTTTCAGCTTCAGGAAGTTGTGATTTTGTGAGTTTTTTCTTAGTAGACAAAAGATTTGTAGGAATAAAAGAGTTTTTAAATTTTTTTTAACCTTACCTATGTTCATTTAGTAAAGCAGGTGTAAAAGCTTCTGATTCTTTGTCCCTCTTCTATTCAGCCATGTTACTTCTGTGTTCATAGCGGATCTGCTGGCTGCACTTTCCAGTGGTTCCTTGCCTTTGCCTGCTTAAACCCGGGGCCTCTCCATCCCAAAGAGGCTATGAGCATCACACTTGACCTTAGAGACATTCTTGCTGCAGCTTTGCCTTAGTTTTTTATTTGTGTCCTTCTCAAGGAAGGATTGTGGCGTGTATGGTGTAGTATGGTGTACGCACTAGTGTCTCAGGCAATGGCACAGTGTAAATCTAGCACCTTCTGTGCCCTGCTGCAATGGACAATGTACTTTTCTTACACCCCCACCCTCCTTGACTGTACAGCCCTCAGTTTATCCATATACCGTAATCTAGTCATTGATGAATGCACTCACTTCTCCTGGTAAATACTTAAATTAGGAGTGGTTGTAGGAAGACAGGAGCAGTGGAGACTCGTGAAGATGGTGTAGAAAGCAGTGAATGGTTTTGTTGATTGCTGAGAACAGAGCCCTTTCTGGGCCTGAAGAGTAATGGGTGGCTCAGAGACAGAGTTACTTTATAGAACTATGTTACTGTTTTAGTATTTAAGCATTTTCTCCCTTTATTTTTGTATGCAGTGCTTTAGCTCTTTGTTTCTGTAGTTGTATTTCTTTCTACCCCTGCACACGTTGAGTGCATTGGTAGCACGAAAAGACTTCACTGAAAATGACACTTCTGTTTGTAAAATCCCAAGGATGGGAGGTGCAGCAGTTTTGTGTAACCGATACTTAAGATTAATGCTGCACTTCTCATGTCCTTTGCTCCCTGAACTTAGTCACAGTGATTTTTATCTTTCTCATTTATCAGAGAGGTGGGATTTTCTTCAACTCACTATTAAAAGTAAGAAAATACATAAACTAGAGTCAAAGTTTGTGCATTAAACATGACAGTTCAAAATATTTATATGTGGCATTCTAGATTGAAATGATTGCTTTCAGTTATTGCCTATTTGCCATGTAATGTGCAGCTGGTTTTTAAGAATCGTATTCTCACCAGTTAATGTACTCCAAAATGTATCCAAATGAAGCTGTACAGACAGCTGTAGAAGCATTGCAAGATCAGTGCATATGATATACTGTTTTTGGCAGTACTTGGTTTGCTTTCTCTTCTACTTATTGCTCCCCTCCTCTCTACACAGCACCATTTATTTCTGCAACGAAACAGAAGAATGCGTTCAGTTGCACTTCTCAGCAGCTCTGCAGCCTGTGGAGAGTGTGGGCACTTTCTGTATGCAGCATCCTGGAAAATGTGCGTCCCCTTGAAGAAGTGATCTGCTGAAAAGCACGTACTTGTACAGTTGGTCCAGCCTGCCTTGTTGCACTGCTCTCAGGGTCTGAAATGCCTGGTCTCTAATACTCCCTGGGATTTGCATTTCTTCTGCTGAAGAAACGTTAACAGCTGCAGTTATCCAAGGAGCCCTGAAAAGCAAGGATACTGAAGATGGCTTTGTGTGCTTTTTATGGAGTTTGGGGTTTGTTACTGAAAGTGACACTAGCATTTGGCCCAGTACCGAGGATCACTTGGGAACACAGAGGTAAGAAGAGAAACTTAAGTAGTGTAATATGGGACATTGCCACAACCTCATGGTTGCTGTGGGATCTGAAGCTTGTTGAGACTGTATGTTCTTCCAGCCTGCTTGCTGTGAGTTTGGTCAGGTGTTGCTGGCTTTGCTCAGCTTATGAAGTGCTTAAGACAGAATATTCGAAAGTGACTCAGACAACTGGGTTAACTGATTTCAGATCCTTCAAGCAGTTCAGGAAACACAGCTTTTTAAAGTTGGAATTTTGAATTTGGCTTTCTTAGCTGAAGGATCTTGCAGCTGAAGCTTGCTTCAGGAGAAGAACCCAATAGATGTATTTTGTTTTAAACAAATTATTTTTTAGTTTGAGTCTGAACATATTAGCAAAATACACCTCTCCAGCTAATAATCTTTGGTATTTTTCAGACTGAGATATATTTTGACACTGAGCCATCCTGTGCACTAAATAAATCACCAGGTGAAGGAAAGATAAGCATTTGGCCCTCTTCTGACAGCATTATATGGTGCCTACAGTTGAAACAAAGTTTCCCAGAACACCACTTTCCCTGTGTTTGAAGCTGCAGCAAATTATCACAATCTCCCAATATAATTAGCGGGAGTCAGCAAATGTGATGCAAAGAGGAGTAATAGGGAGCAAGGACTAAAGAGTAGTTATTTGCTGCTGTTTGTGAATATATACTCTCCCCCAGCCTGCCATGTGGCATGGATGCTTTGGGTTTTACAAGGTTTTGTGTTTGGGTCCTCCTTTACTACTAGTTAGTTAGCAACAATTACATACCCAAGTGTGCTGTAACCAAACCAAACAACTATACGGGCAGTATGAAGAAGCAGTCTTAAGTAAGGATGTTGAATACTGAGCAGTCATAGTGTAGGAAAAGACAGATGGGGGTCAAGAATGTAGTAACAATAAGCTGATTTGAGTTGACTGTGGGAGGTGTTTTTCTGTTCATTGGTATAGCAATTAGTGAGTTGCTGATGTAGCTTTTCAGAAATAATGGTCTAGACAAGGCTTGTAGTTCCTGCTTAGACTTCTTGCTGCTCCTATCTTGTATAATAGTTAAAATTTAGCAAGTTGCTGTTTAATGGTATTATGGTAGTGCACTGCAGACCCACATCCAGAATACTCATAATAAATGGAATTTATTTTCATTCCTGCTATTTCTCCCTGTCCCTGTCTGCTGAACATTACTGCATTTGAATCTGGGAAACCTACTTTGAATATGAGGGGGGATTTAGTTCAGTGGAGGAATGAACATGTGGAGTTGTATGAGCTAGTTCAGCCATTTTGGGAAAATTTTCCTGACAAGTAAAAAGATTTTAAAATTATGTCCTTGAGAATCTAGTTTAAAATTCATGTTTCTGGAGTATTATAGTTGAAAATGTGCAATTTCTCATATTAGAACTGGGAGCAATAATGCATTGTTTGCTGCCTGTATCTTAAAAAGCCATGCTTAATCAATCTTGCGGTAGTCTCTTGCACAAATATGGTTTCCCAAGCTTTCAGTCATATTTCCATTATGGTTGTACATGCAGAAGAAATATTCTTCTATGTTAGTCATTTTGTGTCATCTTTCTCCAAGCCATTCTGTTCCAGTCTGCATGCTTCCTCATTCCACTGCTTTTCCCCCGTGTCTCCTTTCGCTCATGTTCTTCCTTCTCATTTTGATTTTCCCTCATGTTATTTCTTTCTATCATGTGCTTTTTACCTTTGGTCTCCCTAAATGGTTCTCTTTTAGCTTGTCTTCTCCCTGCTGTGGTAATATGCTCAAGTGTCATCTTTTAAGGTGCAGGATTTTTTGTGAGATTTGTTTGAGGCTGTTGCAAGTGACGTGGTGACTGACCTGATTTTCTGTAGTAGGTGGGTATGTGGAAGGGAAAATGTGAGAAAGGACCTGACAGTGGATGTGTAAAATGGAAGGTTAGAAAAAAGGGAAATAATAGGTAGGAAAAAAAGGAAGGAAGATGTGAGTTATGGGGATCGCTACATACAAGGAGGAGTTATTTAGGCATTTGAAATTGGACAAGAGAGCAGGGACCGGTGATTTTGATGTTTATGATGGGAGCTGCTGTTTCTGCTGAACCAAGCTTCTGAGGCGTCTCTCATCTGTTACATGGGTTATCCGAACTAACCTTTGTTGTTTTCAAGATACGCAACAGCTGTTAGACAACCTAGAAAAATGACCCATAAACTTGACCCTAAGTGATCTTGTTTCTTCATGTGCTATTTTTCTCTCATTTCAACAGAGGTCCAGCTAATACATTTTCATGAATCAGAAGTGTCAAACTATTCAACCTTGCTGTTAAGTGAAGACAAAGATGTTCTATATGTAGGAGCCAGAGAAGTGATCTTTGCATTAAATGCAGTGAATATTGCTGAAAAGCAGCATGAGGTACGCATTTTAATACATGATCCTCCATATAAAAATCATATGCCAAACTTGCCTTTGTTTCCTGTTATCAGTAGCACTGCACTTTAGGTGGTAGGTACCTAAAAGTGAAAATACTGTCTGTGGGCTGCTCCTGTGTTATTTCTGGAAGATACTATAGAGTAAAACATGCCATCAGATGAGAGGAAGAAAGGAGAAGTTGGATATGAACAAGCAGTTAGAGGTCTCCTTAGGTATTTTCTTCTTGGGAACAGGATGCTGGACTAGAGGGACTTTGAGTATCATCTGTAATGGTGGTTCTTACACGTTTTTTTTATCAGGAGTGGGCCATCTCCTGTTAATCTGAATGGGAAGGAAAGTTGGAGCTTACTTGGGCATGGCAGGCTGGAGATGTGCTTCAGACGAAACAAAGGCTCTGTCCTTTTGGTTTCAGCTTCAGTTTTGTGTCTCTAGGTGGATCTGTACAGCAAGCAGTAGTGTAGACGGGTCTGATCCAGCTTGCTCAGAGAATTATTCTGGATATGCTGACGCTGGTTTCTCAAACTAGATTAACCCATACAGAAGTCTGCTAACACTGTATTGCTTCCAGTTCTTCCTGGGCTCCTGTTTCTCATCCCATCAGCAGCACAGGCTGACACTTAGAGATGCGGTATGGAGTCCCACCCAGGATGTTTTGGAAGATGCTTATTTGATTTTTTAATCTGAACAAAATGTTCACAAGTGGTGGTAGGCAATTTCACCAGCATACAAAACTTAATTTGAGTGCATGTAACTGTCAAAATTGTACTTCTCCATATAGTGTAAATTGGTCCAGTAAGTTTTCTTTGATTCTCCCCCCCCCCAATGTTTTGCATTCAAGTGTGTATGAAATTGAGAAGTACTTAGAGTTGCATTTCCTAATGCATATGGTAATGAACTTAATTAGCAATTTGAGGGGAAACATCCTGATGAAACCAAAAGATAATAGCAGTGGTTTAGACCTGCTTTAAGGCACATGCATTTGGAAGTGTCACCTCCCTAGGAAAGAATGGCTTTGAACCTTTGAAAGCTGCTAGCAAAATGGCTTGCATTTACTGCAGGTAGTCTTAGGATTGCCTTTTTTTGTGCGTTACTGCAAGTTTTTCAGACCTTGCATTGAATTGAAGTGCTTCGAATGTGCCTTTTTGTTGCTTGTTTTTTCACTTAGTTACACTGGAAGGTCACAGAAGATAAAAGGACTAAATGTGCAGTCAAGGGCAAATCAGAACAGGTATGTACTTCTATTGAACTTTGAGAAAGTTGTTATATGTTTCACTTCAAGAGAAGTGATGTTAAAAGAAGAAAGGCTCCAACTGTTTGAAATTAAAATTCCAAATAATCACATAAATTCTTTAATTAACTTGAGCCTTAGAAACTGCAGCATTCTTAGTCATCTTTTTTCTTTTTTCTTTCTTTTTTAATTCTTAGTTCCTTAATTCTTGCTGATGAATGTTATTTGAATGTTTGAAAATCTGAACACAGCCTGATGTGTGCTTAATGTTATAAGTTTTTTCCATTAAAATAATAGATCAGTATTACTTTCCCTGAGGTAATTGATAGAAGCTGTTGTGTTTTCTTGTTGCAGTAGTTCGTCCCCAGCATTTGAGTTTACAAAATGACTGATAATTTTGTTTGCTTTGCTTTAGGGCATAGGGTTTATTTACTAGGCCAGTGCCATTCCACCAGTGTATTTTTCACTAACTACAGACACACTTATTGTGGTGCTTGGTGGATGTGTCCCTTGTGGCAGCACCTTGCTAGTGTGACTGCTCATTCAGCTCCCTGGCACCTGAGCAGCCTGATCTCGTGCCTGCTCGGCAGTCCAGGCAGTTCAGCCCCCTGGGATCCCTCCGTGTTTCTGGGAACTGCAGACTCCTCATGACTGCCAGTGCACAGTCTGGCTTGGTTATTTTGCCTTTCTGTGGAGATTGTTTTCTTGAGATGGTTGTATGTGGACATACCTTTCCCCTTCTGTAGTGCCACTTCATTTAGTGATACTGTGAAGTCAAGGTTTGCTTGGGAAGACTGATGGTCAGGCTTTTAGCACAGGTTTGAAAGTGGAAGTCTCCAAGCCCTGTGAATACAAAAAGCAGTCCTACTGTACACTTGTAGGGATTTGACACTGGCATCCCAGAACCAGCAGTTTCTTTGATTCACACTATTATATAACCCATATGTGGTATCCAGGGCTGATAGACATCCTGCATTCATGGGGCTCCTCGAGGAGGGAGTGGGCTCTCTGCCTTGGCTTGATGTACTGCCTTTCCTTCGACTGACAACCATAATCATCATTATCTGAAGAAGAGGTGTGGTGGGTATTTAAGGGCCATTTCCTCATTTTCTGCTTTGTCAGGATGTGCTGAGAGGTGTTATTTGTGTTCTCCAGGTTCAGTTGGGGTTATTAGCAAAGATATTCACAGACAGCCGTGATGAATATGAGATGTGATTTTCTTGCATGTGCATACAGTTTAGTGGACAGCGTGTCCACCTCCACCAGTCCTCTGCAGAGGTTATTGGTGTTAGAAATAGCACCTGTAAATAGGTGCTTTGCTAGAGCTCCAAACTTCTCTTCCTTTTTTTTTTTTCCTGCCCTCAGTTTAGCAAGTCACACTGCCAGCCATGCTTTTTCCTCACTCTACTCATAACCTTTTACTAGCCACATTTATGTTGTAGCCCTGACGTTTTGCATAGTGCAGTAGTTTCAAAAGGGTCAAGGTGTTAAGCTGCTACTGCTATTTATTACACTGAAATGGCCAGTCCTTTCCCCCACCCATCCTTACTATGCTCTTTAGTGCCAGCAAATAGCATTTATGCGGCTGTTCAGGGACCTCATCTGGCAGAAAACTGGTTTTGCACCCACCCCCAGTTTTTTGCCATATTGAGCTCACCATACAGTCGCAGAAATATGTGGTTTGGCTCATAAGAAGGAAGAGTAAGTACAGTGCTTATACTTGCTTAAGTGGTTTATGGAACTACAGTACATCAGTGGTATCTGGCTGTGTACCAGCATGAATTAAGGGATGTTGTTGATACTGGTTTTTTTTCCTCTAAGTGGGTGTTTACAGTTGTTTTTCTTGGTTATTATTCTGGAACTTTATGGTATCCTTTATTCAAGGCTTTGCTCAAACTCCTTATTCTATTTCAGAACAAAAAAAATTAAGAGGTTTCCTTGGGTGAAAGAGAAATTGATACTGAGGACTGAAAAAAAAAAAAAAAAGACAGATATAAGTGACAAAGCTTTGTAGCTAATTTAATGGTATTAGAGGTTTCTCTCTTAAGAAACTACCTTGACTATCCCATACTGTTTCATCTAGGCTTTAAAGGGTATGATAAAGTCTGAAACTTACTCCATGTTCAACTAGTTGTTCTGATGAATTGGATGTGGCTTTGGAGCTTGTGCTTTCATGAAATAACTTGAGATGCACCCTGCTGAGTGTATGGTACTTGGTTATGCTACCCTGATAGGTATGCTGAGGCAGCTGTGCACTACCGGCTGTAGGAAAGTAGATGCTGCAGGACTAGAGCTCCTGGACATTGTAGGGAGGTGGTATCCTAGTGGTGACTGTATCACCCAGCCTTACTGGTGATGCCTGACTAATGGCAACAGATGAGCTTACAGTGCAACTTTAATTGTTTATTTATGTTGGAATGTGGAAGCTGTGGTTTATCAGACTGGTCCTTTTCTCATCCTTTATTACAGACAGAGTGTCGTAATTATGTGCGTGTCTTGCAACAGCTGAATGATACTTTCCTCTATGTGTGTGGCACTAACGCTTTTCAGCCAACTTGTGATTACCTGGTAAGAATGTACATATGTTTTGACCCAGTAACAACTGTAACTTAAAAGCAGCTCATGTAGATGATGGGTTAATCTCCATTCCCAAAGACCGTTGCAATTTCAGTGCAATTCCTAATGTTTACAGCATTTATGATGCTGTCGCACAGTAGGGATGGAGTATAGAAATAAACTGTACTGCTGCTTTTTGAAAGCACTTGATGAATTATTGAATCATCTTGTTTAACTGCAGATTTACTTTTTCTTAGCTTTCATAATTCTTTGTGAAATTAGAGTGTGAATTAGCGTGTATGTGCGTTAGCATAAAAACAATTTCTAAAACTGAAATTACACTCTTTGCACTTCCCTCCATTACCAAATCTCCCTGAAATTTCTCAGATTCCCATCTCTGCTTGTCTTGTCTCCTGGCTATGCCACAGCTTCATAGTGCTGAACACTTCAGAGTGAAGTCTTGGCGCAAAATCAAAACTTGCTGCTGACTGTTGTATCATTCTCCTTATTGCAGCTCTTAACAGTACTGTAACTGAGAAATCTTGCAACTGTTTTTTTCTTTTTTGTGTCCTGTGCCTGCAAGTCTGCCTGCCATCACCTCTGGAACATTGATAGAAGTTGTTGCCCTTAGCCTCCAATGTCATTACACAGTATAACGGATCACTTCCCTAGTACTGTGGCTGCAGTTCTCCCATCGTTTTCCTGGTCCTCATTCCCTTGGTTTTTAAGGGATTTATAAAGTAGCAGCCAAAGTAATCTGTTGCTTTTTAAAATTTAGTTGGATTATGCCCCATCTCACAAATTTAACATAATCTCACAAATTGCTAAATCCACTTCAGAAAGCTTTCCTGATTTCTAAAATTCTCCATTTTTTGTGCAGGCTAATTCAATAATTGCCAGCTCTTTCCATATATCAGTTAACTTCTCTGCCTTTCCTGCTGTCTGGCTTTTTTGGGTGTTTTTTCTTGAGGTCTGTCTGAATTTAACTTTTGTCTTCTGTTCTTTTCTGCTCCTGCCCTCACAAATCATAGGATCACATTTCTTCTCTTGTCTGCTGGACTCTTAAGATTTTTCTGAAAATGCATGTGCCTTTTATAATCTTACAAAAAAATGCTTTTGATGCTGGAAGTTGACAATATAGCCCATTACTTATTACTTTTTCAGTTATCTTTGCACAAGTCAAATGGCTGAAAGAAAAAGTGCTAACAGTTGTTTTGTGGTTTTCGACTTAATTTTTTTCAGAATTTAATTTCATTTGAACTTGGAGGTAAAAATGAAGATGGTAAGGGCAGATGTCCATTTGATCCTGCTCAAAGCTACACATCTGTTATGGTTGGTAAGTTCAGAGTTTGCATTATCTCATTGTTATGTATAAAAACGTTCAATCTTTTCTGCTGTCATTCTCCAGTCTCTCAATCTCAAAATAGCAGATTGCATCCATGTTTTTATTTCATTACTGTGTATCTAGACAGACATTAAAATATTTATATTAACATATTTTTTAAAAGGAGAACTTAAAACTCTAGGTTGTTTCGGAAGTACTATTTAAAATACTGGGTTTATACTATATTTTCAGGTGTTTAACATATTTAGTCCACGTAGCCTAAATGTGCTTTGACTGCCCTTGTAGTATCAATTACTGTAATTTCAGTAATTTTAACAAGTAGAATGTTTTAGCTGTCCTGAAGACATGTCTGTAAGACAGAATAGGGAAGTAAGATAGTTACTGTGAGTATATTACTGCATGGTTAGACACCACTGAATCTTGATTTGGTGAAACCATAGTTCATGGCTGTACCCTGGTGCGGCAAATTCATAAAAGAGAAGTTCAAAGTAACACGAAACAGGAAATGAGAAAAAAAAAAAAAGAATACACTCCTTGCATTGTTGCCTAAATTTATAAAAGTTTAGTTTGAATATTGGTGGCATAGAGAGTAAAATAATTACTTCCAAAATTTCTGTGGCATTTAAGTAAATTTGCATGTTTGTACATAAACTGTAGGTTTACATGGAAGTAAATAATAAAAATAATGCTGACTTCTGCCAGTTGCTTGTGTTAGAGCGATAATAAACCCAGCTGTCAAAGTGTTAGCCTTGAGAATGGTCAGCAGGATTGTAAACACAGAAGACACGTCTGGGGCAATTTAGAGGAAATCCTTGTTTATCTTTTCTTGTGGGAAGTTTAAGTTAATATAAATAATACAAAATACTTATATACCCTCTTTGGTATCCAGTGCATAAGAAAGTCTAAAATACTTGGTTTTGTGTTAAAGATGAGGAGCTTTATTCTGGGACATCTTACAATTTCTTGGGAAGTGAACCTATAATTTCACGGCACTCTCATCAGAGCCCTCTGAGAACAGAGTATGCAATACCTTGGCTTAATGGTAAGTGGCATGAGAACTGGCCCAACCAAATTGTTTTTCCTTGTTCAATGTCATACTTCCAAAGAGTTTAAGTGTATTACCTGAAGTAAGGAGCAATTGTGTACTATCTCAAAGAGAATGGCTTTTGTTATACTGGCACATACTGACATGTGAGTGTGTGCTTTCATGTGTCATCAAGAGATTTTATTTTGAAATGTCAGTATTTTTATGAGCATTGACAATGAAACCAGCTTCAAGACACAGGCTTCAACTTGACATTGAAGGACTACATTTCATTTTGTATCTACTTGTTCGTCCTTGCAGTAATGCAGTGTATATATGATACAGTAAGGAAGAGAATGGTTGTGGTCTCTAACAAGTTTTCAAATTGAGCTGGTTATGGTTCCTGATGATTTCAGTTCCTGAATTTCAAAATCCACCAAGTTTTGTGAATGCTCAGAGACTTGTGGCTTTCTGCCAAAAAGGACCAAAATCATGAAGTTGGCAAATTCCAAAAGATGCATTATGTCCAAAAAGTACAGGATACTGAGTTTTGTAATACATGTTGTAATGATACTGTTATTTTTAGTGTTTCAGCTAATAGCTGAAATAGAGAGGCTGGCAAGAGTAGGTACCTTCCCAGACCCATTAATTAGAAAACCATGCTTGAGTGTGGACTGAAGAACGTTGAAATAGTGGGGTATCAGTCCATAGAGATCTCTCAGGTATCTTAGTGCTTTCACATGGTGTTTATGGTTTTGATTTTTTTCTGGGTTCTTTAGAAAACTGTAGGCAGTTCAGTGACTGGAGAGCAGGTAAATGCAGTGTGAGGTTTAAGTGAAAGAGGACTCCTAGAGGGTCTTTGAGGAAATCAAGTTAGTAGTCTCATATATAATAGAAAATTCTTCTCTTTTGTGTCTGTAGAGCCCTATTTTGTTTTTGCCGATGTGATAAGAGCAGATCAAAACAGCACAGATGGAGAAGATGACAAGATATACTTCTTTTTCACTGAAGTGTCTGTGGAGTATGAATTTGTTGGAAAACTGATGATTCCAAGAATAGCTAGAGTGTGCAAGGTGGGCCGTAGTTCAATTTACTTGTACTAATTTAACTAGAATTTTGTGTGTGTGTGTGTGTTAAAAAGCATTTATTATTGTAGGCATATTGCCAATTAAATGGAAGTGGTTGAACTTAGTGAATCTTAGTGAATCAGCAGTTTCAGTCAGTTCTTCAGAACTGAGAAAGCCTAATTGTTGCTTTGGGAATGAATACTTGATTTAGTTTTGCACACCAGTGACATTTCAGTACATCTGATGGTTCTGCTGACCCCGGAAGGAAAAAAATAACCACCATAAAACCTAGCAACAGAAAAAGTTTCCTCTGGCTTTCCCTTCCATTTTTTTTAAACAACTTACAGCTCCCTGGGAGGAGCTGACTTTGATTGGAGCTAAGTGGATGGGATGTTTGTCCAGTTACTTTCAAGTAGCTGTATACAAACAAAAGTGTACCTGTGTCCACAGCAGAATAGCTCTCCACTGCAGTGTAGCAGATGGGACTTCCATGAAGCTGTTAGAGTGACCAGAGCCTCAAGGAAAATGGTCACCAGCAGCCTGATTCTGTAACACTTGCTGTGTTTAAACTTCAGTGTGTTAGGTTGGTTCATGTACATACTTGGGAGTGTTGGTTAAAAACCTTGCTGATGAAGAGGCTTTTTTCCAGTAGAAAACACTGATTTAACAAAAACTTTTTGAAGTGGAATGTATCAATTTCCTCAGGATTTTTTTCCCAACAGGAAATTTCTCTAGCCGTTTCATTTTGATGAGGTTGAAATGTTTTATTTTGACTTGACTGTTTTATATTTAAACATGGAAGTCAAAACATCAATAACAAGTTAGTGCCCTTGAGATTTCCATTAAACAAGCAGCTGGAGGCAGGTTTACATGGGGCTTATTATTGTGGCCCTCTGCCCACTGACAGCTTGTGCGTGCTTTAAAAGGGGAGTATTGCAGAATGAGAGCTTTATTGCTGCTGGCAGTTTGAAACAGGAATCAATGGCAGGTTGCAAATCTGTAAGCATTTATACATAACTGTTTTTATAAATTGTGCAGATTTCTTTAATACTTTGCATAACAGCATTGGATAATGAATGGGAAATACTAATAATGTTCAAATATGCTCTGCTTTTTGAAGAGAAGTAACAGAGCTACAGCTTGAATATCAAATATTTTGAAACATTTCTAGTCAATGTATCTTTACTTCTTGAAGCCTTGGTACTGCAAATCCTTAATAAAAGTGGTAACTGTTTGCAGTATTAAGCCAGTGCTGCATTTCTTCTAATGAAATTTTTAATGTCAGGCAAGTTCAAGGGCATATTGCAACATTAGAATGTAGATCACAGTTTAGAAGTCACAGAACAAATCCAGTGTTGCTTATTTCTCTTAAGGGACAGTATAATAGTTCCATTTACTTGTTCTAATAAGTGTTTTTTTCCTAAAGGCACATTGCTTATCTCAATTTTTCAAGTGTTGCTGAAGTATGGTTCTTTTTGTAAGTCTCGTATCTAGTCTTACCTCTACGTGTTGATAGAAACCATTCTGCATTTTTTTTGTTGAATAACTAATTTTCCTGCGGCTTCCTTACTTTTCTGTTTGTGAATATGTTAACATTTATTGACATTGCTATAGATGAAATGTTAGAAAATAACAGGGCTCGGTAATTTCATGCTGTATAACATGGTTCTTAAATGCAGAAATGCTGCTAATTATCCTCACAAACATGTTTTTATTTTTTAATATCAAAAGAGGGACCAAGGAGGATTAAGGACCTTGCAGAAAAAATGGACTTCCTTTCTCAAGGCTAGATTGATTTGTACCATCCCTGATAAGAATTTAATTTTCAATATCATCAATGATGTTTTTATTCTCAAGTCTCCAACTTTGAAGGAACCAGTGATATATGGAGTCTTCACCCCGCAACTGTAAGTGTTGTGGAGCCTTCTCCTAGAGAAGTACTTTTAATCTCAGTTGGTTACAACAGAAAGTTTGTACTCCTGTGATTTTTTTTTTTTCTTTCATCCTGAACTTTTAGGAATAATGTGGGGCTGTCAGCAGTGTGTGCATACAATCTGTCTACTGTAGAAGAGGTTTTCTCGAAAGGAAAATATATGCAGAGTGCTACAGTAGAACAGTCTCATACAAAGTGGGTACGGTACAACGGGGAAATTCCTAATCCTCGACCTGGTGCAGTAAGTTTCTGTAATATTGGGTCTGATGATTAGTCTTTTTTTTTTTAATGCTCAGGAGTAAAGAAAATAGAAAATATTAGGTAACGTACTAAAGCTTAATTTTAATTTGCCCTAATCTGGATACTTTTTGTGGTAAAGACTTTGTAGAAAAACATTCAAGTGATTTATTCTGAACTTTGTATCTGGGAATCAAAGTAGAGTTTTTAACTTATAATTGAGTTATTTGCTGGTTTAGTACAAAAGAATGAAACTACAAATTTTCTAGTGGTGAAAAAGATAGCAGTATACACTAGGCAACATCAAGTACTTTTTAATTCATATAAGCAGAAGTATAGCAATTGTTGCATTGTCTCAGTAGGTTCAGCAGGCTTGTCCAATGCAGTGCCTTGCTCTACAAACTAAAATGTTCTTAGTGCTGCGTGCCTTTCACACTTTTCTTACTTTCTCATGTTCCTTGCAGTCATCTTGTTGCTACTGCTGAATGAGAGGACAGTTAAAAGCAGTTAAGAATTAGTATGAGTGTCCAGAAAGAATATTTTCCTAAAATGCATTTTGGGCCTAAACAAAAACATAGTCTGAAGCTCAGAGATTAGTACATCACAGAAGCCAAAGTGCTATGAGACCCGAGGACCTTCCTCGGTAGAATGAGTATAATGTAAAGGTGTGCTTACTGGCCAAAATAATGCAGAGAAGAAAATGCATGTACCTGCTGTTAGTTGTCTCTATTTTGTCCAAGTAAATGATGTAATTTGACTGTCTCTTTTTTGGTTTGTTTCCTCCTCCTCCCTCACACCCCTGCTAGTGTATAAACAATGAAGCCAGAGCATCAAACTACATGAGTTCTCTGAATTTACCAGACAAAACATTGCAGTTTGTTAAAGATCATCCTCTAATGGATGACTCAGTGACTCCGATGGGAGACAGACCTCGACTGGTAAAACGAGATGTGAAGTATACCCAGATTGTAGTAGACAGAGTGAGAGCACTCAATGGCACCATGTATGATGTTATGTTCATCAGTACAGGTGAGTTCTGCAAAATACTTTTTTTGATTACGCACTGATTCTTTAGGCTGAAGTAAGTTCTAAGAGACACTCTTGAGATTTCCATGTTCACAAGTGCTTTTACACCAGCTGGTGTTTTCATTAACAAGTAAGGGGCCATGATGAGTAAGTGGAGAATCATGCGTGCTTTGACAAAGCATAGCAGGAAAAGAACTGCAGAACTGCACTGAGTGCAGTAAAAGCACACATAAGGTAGTACTTAAGTGGTCATTCTTTGTCCCAAAATTGCTCAGAGCTTCTTACGATGGCAAATTTAATGGTTGGCATTGGCACAGAGTTCTGTGAAGTCTTCAGCTGAACAGCAAGCAGATTACTGTGACAACTTAGAGCAATTGTGCGAATCCCCCCTGCACACCTCCCTGCCTTTTTATTTTGATGATCTTACTTAAATACATTGTTTTGTTGTTTCAGATCAAGGAGCCCTGCACAAAGCTATCAGCTATGAAAATGGAATGCATATTATTGAAGAAACACAGCTTTTTCCAAACCTTGAGCCAGTCCAAACTCTCTTGCTTTCATCCAAAAAAGTAAGTGCTATAAGCATGATGGCTCAGTTTGTTCTTCCACAAAACTTTTAGTGTCACCATGTATCCTTGTTGTGACGAAAGATGACCATCACCGTACACAGAGCAAAAGGCTGCATCTGTAACTTCTCACTCTGCAGCAATATCACATATCATCTGCTGCATTTCAGTATGTTCAGTACATGGCAAGCTTCTGAAGGTCTGTAGATGCAGGGAGAGTGGTGGGGGCACAGGTGTGCAGGTCTTCACTTTGATTCCCTGTGTAGAGGCTGAAAGCTGTAATGTGTTTTAAGGTACCAGTTTTCAGATCAGTAGTGATGTAAAATTCTGACCCCTTGTGGCCATGGCTAATGTGTGAGGAAAAATCCTCTGAGCTTTAGCAGAGGAGTGGTGCATCTTTCTGAGGAAATAAACCTGAGAGAACAGTCTTGCCTAGCAGAGAGACTCAGAATTGTGTAACTAATTGGTTTCTGCTGTCCCAGATCACACAGGTTCCTGCATGCTAAATGCATCGTGAGAGCCATCACCTTGGTGTGGCTGGGGGTGTGGACCTCTGGTGAGGTCCTGTCTGCCTGGCAGGGCACCAGCTGCAACTCCAGCTAGGGGACACAAGCCTTGCTGTGGGCTCCAAACCCAGTGGGTTTTCTGTGCTATTATCAGTTATTTGGTTTAATCCTGGAATGGTTTTGTGACAGTGGGAGGATAATCACTGCGTGTACTTTGTATACAAGTTAGGCTTCTGGCCCTAGTTACCTGCAAATTTGTGAATATCTATGAAATCACTGCCCTAAGCAGTGGCTTGTAGCATCCCCAAACTAACACCCAAAACCGAAGCAGTGCTGCCCAGTACATTCCCATAAAAGCAGTGGCCCTTTTCAGCAGTGAGGAGTTAGGGGTTGGGTCAGCTGCTAGAGCCATGAAAGCTGTATAGTTGTGGTACCGCCTAAACAGGGATTACTTCTGCTCCCCAGTGTGAAAACATAAGTTTCTACCTCCTTGGACATCACAGTAGCAATCACAGTCAGTAGGTACTGAAGTCCTTCCTAGAGCTGGTATTGTGATACGTGTAGTGGCATCCTGTAGTAATGGATTAACCACAAGAGGGTAATAGTTGTTAACCCTGATGATGGCCTTCAGATCTCTCTGGAGTCAGAGTCCTTTCTGTACGCTTTGTTGCAGTAGTCCCCAGGCCCTTCCCATACACTTCACCTTGTTTAGAGGGTGGTGGGCAGAGTCAGATGAGCCCACAATAGATCCTCATAACTGCTGCTTGACTGAAAGATATGTTGGAATTTTTTTAAATGGTCTGCTCATGAGTTCTCTGAACTCATTGATGTACCAGCTGGGAACCGCCCTAAGACACTACAACCCATGCGCAGTGTTGCGGTGTTGGCTTGGATGTTAGCTAGCAGAGTGTTAGAGAAGTGAGCAGTGCTCTGTGCACTGGGGGAGCTTTCTGGCAGAGTGGGAAGCTTTTCCTAGAAAGTTGTATGTCTCCAACACTATAGACTTCCTTCTGTGGGCAGTGCAACATAGTCCAACACTAACCTAAGTTAAATTCCAGCGTGAAAGACTGCATTTGAATGCATGTTGCTGAAGTTTGTTTCTCTTTCTCAGTCTATCTTCCAGCAGTGCAAGCAGATTATTTTTTGATCCAGTTTTGTCTTTCATCTTCCAGTATCAAGAGTTTCCTTGAAAGCTGCCTGCACACTTCATATATGAGATGGATCCAAAATGCTTTGTGCTTGGTCTTGCAGCTTCCTCTAGAGGCTGCTGTTGGTCAGAATGCATTGTTCATTAGCTTAATTTTAAGACAGACTTCCTCATGATCATTGCATTAAAGACACTAACCTGTTCCAAGTTCTCATGGCAAAACCTCCTTACAACTTTAGTGAAAGAGTGCTATGAGCCCCAAAACCTAAATTCAGCCCCAAGATGTCCTGTTAGTTGTTTTCTTGAGGCTGTTGCTATGTCAAGACCGAAAATCTGTACCATGACTAAGAGGTTTTTGAAGAAATCTCTACTAGAAATGTTTCTTGGATGTCTCCCAATCATTTTGTGACCCTATTCATCCTGCTGGAGTCAAGCAGTATCACTGCAGACATGACCCCTGAGTACATTTCTACATACTGAGATCCATATGGCCGCAGTACAGGAAGAGCTACTCTGTGCTTGCATCTGGCTTATTTGCCATGACAACTGCGGTAGGGTGCTGATAAATCCACTCGGTATTCTGCTCAGGATGAAGCCAACCCCCTGCCAAGGTGGGGTGTGCTGTTCAGCTTTGTATGCAAGCCTCTCAAAAGGACTGGATGGTCGGTCACTGGTGGGTTTGGGTTGCAGCACAGGCCCCTTTTATGGAGCTTTGCATAATATTATGTAAATTCATAGTGTACCTTTAGCCATTAGTTTCCTTGAGCTTTGAAACAGATGTGTGAAATAAGGCAGCTGCCTGGCTTTCATGAGAAGGATGTTTGGAAGTAGTGTGGTCTTTCCCTGCTGTGCTCAGGGTGAGACTTTTGGGGGATCACCAGCCACAGTGGGTCAAACAGCCATTCTCTTTCAACCCCCCTTTACCTAGGTGTCATGCCAGTGCTGTTTCCTTTGAATACTATCCAGTGTTCCTCCTTGAGTAGCAAGTAGGCAGCTGAATTTGACTCCTGTAAGGCTGATGCTGATGTGGCTGCAGTGACCTGACTGGTAGAAGAGCTGAAGGCAGTAGGGCTGCTTTGGGTTAACAGGAGCAGGAGCAGGTCCTACATACAGCAAGCCTTGCCTGTTAAGGCTAGAGTGTGCCTGCTGCAGCCTTGTCATGAGCACAGGCTTGCCTTGCCTGATAGGAGCACTGTTGTGCATACGTATTTGTGGAAAAAATGTGTGATAAAGCCATGGTTAGTCATGATTACTTTCCATTCTCATAAACTGTAGCTATTTCAGGTTTTTGCACTTTTGTCTTTTTGCACTTCCAGCATCACTGAACATTTTCAAGATAAGGGTCCGTTCCTTTCTAGAAAAAAAATACTAATCAAAATGCTTATTCCCCCTATGCTCCAGTTTTTACAAACATGGTTGTGTGTGTGTGCAACTCTTCACTTCTAATATTTAAATTGTTTCATGAATTGGATTGTTCAGTTTTGAGAAAGTGATTGGCTGTGGGTTTTTTTGTTGTGCTATGTTTGGTTTTTTTTAGGGCAGAAGATACCTCTATGCTGGTTCAAATTCTGGTGTGGTTCAGTCACCGGTGGCATTCTGTGACAAGTATACCACTTGTGTTGACTGTGTTTTAGCAAGGGATCCTTACTGTGCTTGGAAACCCCTTGAAGCTTTCTGCACTGATATTTTTAAAGAAAGTGAAATTGACAGGTAATGGTAGTCTTTGATTACTTTACAATTACAAATCTGTATTGCATCAGTCTTGCACCTTACCGATAACAGGCACTTTTTTTAACTGAATGTTTTCAAATACAGACTTTTTCCTATCTGTCTATGTCTGCTTGTGCTATTTTGATAAGATGGATTGTACTTGGTATAAGAGGATGGGCAGGCTGTAGGAAACAAGATCTGAAGTTGTAATGCTTGGATTTCCTTTTACAGGAACTGGATTCAGAACATAGGTGGAGATGCATCATCTTGTTCTGGTGAGTTAGTCTTTGACGAGCTGTTTCACGTCTAGGTGGAGTAGTGAAAGAGTTGTGTTTAGTTCAGCTTGGTGATTGTGATTATCTGGACATTCATTTCTATTTTAATAGGTATGATATTCTGCTTTTGAATATTTGAGCATCTGTACAGCCTGCATGTTGTCTTAAAATGTCTGTGTTTGTATGCATTTCAGTGTGCAGTGCACAAACCCTTGACAATGAACAGGGGCACCTCAACAGCACCTTGTGAATGAAAGCAGTATTTACCATAAGTACTTCTAGTGCAGAGGCCTCTGTCTCTGTGATACAGCATTTGACATTCTACTGTGAGCCTTGATAATTGCTTGGTCATTGCTGCTGGATCAGATTAAATGATCCTGAGAAAAGCTGGTTTTATGGTGAGAGGGGAGGGGGACTCAGAATATGACACAGAGCAGCTGAAGTACCCTCCATAGTGCTTTAAGGCAAGTAACCACAGGTCCTTTCTTTATAGTGTGTGCTGCTCCCACTAGATCAAGGAGATCTTGAAGAAGAGTAGTATTACAGATTTGTTCTGCAGTAAACAAAGCTCTTAAGAGTTTGATTTACTCTGTTTCTATTTCTAATCCAAGCAAAGCATGGACCTCCATAAGAGTTCTGCTTGTTAGGTTTTTTTGTTTATTTATGGTGCTGCATTGTGATTGTGCCATAAGTGCTGATAATTTTTTAGAAGAGAGTTTAAGTTGAGTAACACCACTTTGTTCAATTTCTTCTTGGGATATTTTGTAGTTGCTGATTTACTTAAAATGTACTAAGTGTATATAAGTGATACCGAGTTTAGTATCTTGTCTCAAACAATGACTCATCTCAGATGCACACTCAGTTGTGGATCAACAAGGTCTCATCTTTAGAAGTGGAGGCTGTCTCAGAGTTTGAGGTGTCCTATCTCTTAGTCTGGTTTGATGTCTCTCACGCAGCTGTAGTTTGGTATTTCACTGAGATTCTTGCATGCTGTCATCTTGATCTTGTGAGGTAATCTGAATGCTGTAATCTCTACGTTTCCGTTAAGACTATAGCAGACTCATGAAACTGTACAGGTGAGAGCAAACGGGAATCATTGCTGATACTCTGCACATTTATTTTGATGTTCCAGATAAAGTAAGAGAGAATTCCCTACAGCATACATTCAAGCATGGGAGCACAGCAGAACTCAAGTGTTCTCAAAAGTCCAATCTGGCACAGGTAGTTTGGAAGTTCAAAGACGATGTGCTGAGACTGGAGAGTCCCAAGTACCGTCTGCTGGAAAAGGCACTGCTCATCTTCAACTTATCGGAAGGAGACAGTGGTGTTTACCAGTGTTTGTCAGAAGAAAAAGTGAAGAATAAGAAATTTTCTCAAGTGCTGGCTAAGCATGTTTTGGAACTGAAAAAGATCCAGCATACCACGGTGGGCCCTACCACAGCAGCTGCACCAACGGAAGGTAATAGCGATGTGCCAAAAGTGTCAGCTGTATCAACTGAGGGTTCTACTGCTCACACCTCGACCACTTATATGGTACCGGTAACAACAGCAAGGATAGTAACAAAGCCCATTGGCCCTGTCCTAACAAGTGCAGCCTCCAACACAGAGCTCTTCAATTCAATTCCTGACGCAGTCCCAGAAAAGACGATGTTCCTCAAGTCAAATGATAACTTCCTGTTGATGTTCCTCTTCCTCTTCTTTTTTATTCTCTTCTTGTGCCTGCTCTCCTACAACTGTTACAAAGGGTACTTACCAGGGCAGTGCTTGAAATTCCGCTCTGTCATGCTGCTTGGTAAGAAGAAAACAAAGTCAGATTTTTCTGATTGTGAGCAAAGTGTGAAGGAGACGCTGGTGGAACAAGGCAGTGTTAGCCACCAGAGCGGGGAGCAGCCAAAGCCAGCACATGACACCGGCTATGAGACTGAACCTGACTGCGGGAATGGCCAGCTTCAGCCTGGGGATTCGCAGGCATCCCGGGAGGCCAAGGACAAGCCCTTCGATGTCAAGTGTGAACTCAAGTACGCTGACTCGGACGCAGAGGGGGACTGAAGGATTCAGTCGTCCCTCTTTCAGTGGTGGAAATCAGCTGTGGTCCTGCAGCTAGCTATTTGAGCACAGAGAGCACGAGTGTGACAGCTGAGCCATAGTGGGGATACATGCTTAAGCTGTACAGCAAGCCAATTGTTTTCAGATCTCACCAGATTAGAGAAGTGGTGTCTTGTCTGCAGAGCGTAGCATCTTGTGTTATATTGTCTTTTTTTTTTTTTAAATGGCCAGTTTGAGATCACCATTTGTTTGTTCCTAATTTTTCCCCCACTGAGCGCTTTGCTCTAGTGAACAGTTACGTGCTTGTTCTTCAGCCCTGTTCTTCTATAGGATAAAAGTAACTTTCTAATTCAGTTGGCTTTAAAAAAAATACTTCAGTCTACACAGTTTAGCTGCCATTAAAAAAAGACCTAGTTTCATTTTAATTCCAAATTGGAAATTAAGTTTAGTTTATCAGATTGGTAAATTACAGACTTTTGTCCAGATTGGGACATTTTTTTTCTTTGCTTCTAGTGATTATTTTTAGTTTTATGCTTTGTGTTTTGGCACACTAGGTCTCTTTAGTTGGTTAAAGTTAAATTTTTTAACTGCTTTTGAAGTATCTTATATTTTAAGGTATAATGGGGATAGTGGTGGCTTGATTTGTGTAAGACTCTCAGGGATAATCCTGTTTAAAGGCTTTTTTCTTTGCTGCTTTCTAGAAATTTAGGTACAAAAGTATCAGTATAAAACATGGAGTAAGTGGGGGATGGGAGGGAGGAAATAATAGATTTAGGAATGCTTTTTCTTTCTTTTATTATTTTTTCTTCCCCCTTAACCAGCAAGCTGGACATAGTCACATTCTATTTTCTATACAAATGTGGATATTTTTTTTGTGGTTTTGAGGTTGTTTGGGTTTTTTTATTGTTTTGTTTGTTTGTTTGGGGGTTTTTGTTTTGGTTTTGGGGTTTTTTTTTTGTTTGGGTTTTTTTTTTTGTTACTAAAACAATGCAGGCAAGCAGCTGTCAGCAGTGACACAGAGAGAGGTTTTCTGCACTGTGGAAGCAAAACAGGAATTGAGAAGAATTGATTACAGTAATTCAGCTAGTGATTTGCTGGAATGGACTGTTAGGATACAGCCTGATGAGAAGACATAGCCGATTTTTTTTCTTTTTTTCAGATTCAGAAATAACTCAGCTTCTTTTTGTGACAAATCTTTGCAGCATCACCCTTTCTGGATGACACATTCCAATCTCCTATGCAACTGGAGACTGAAACTGGAGCTGCTCAAACAATCAGTTGTTTAAACTGTTTATGTAAATCATGCCTGCAAACGTGAAAGTGTGCATTTGTTCTCAGCCTAGTTCACTGCAGCACTGTTTGTCTGTAAAAGCATTTTGTGCGGTACAGTCTTGAAGAATTGTTCCTCTCACTGCATCTTTCTGTAAATATTGCTAGAAGTAGAATACATTGTAACAGTAAATAGCAGTGTGTCTGGGCTTTTTTTCTATGTTGAACTTCCATGTGAACATAATTTAGACCATCTTAGTGTAAACAGTTTATATTTTATAAGATTCAGTTTGGGTTTATTTTTCTATTTTTAATTATGTACATATAACAGAATAAATATTAAAATAAATTGTATTATATCTTGACTTTTGTGAAACTTGACACAAAGACAATGCTTTCCATACTGCAAGTACTAACATTCCTTGTGGTTTCCTTTAAGGGGAAGAAGTCAAAACTTTTGTAATTGATTTGAAGCACATTCTCTTGTCAGCTTTAGCTGAACGGCTTATAACCGGGGGGGGTGGATGGGGAGTGGGGAGGGATTGGAAGGTTGAAAAAGAAACGTGGGTGAAGGAGGAAAGCGCTCTTCTCTAGGCACCTAGGGATACTTCCTTTTACCCTTATAAAGTTCGTTTGTCTTTTTGCATTATTTCTTCAGTGTGTGATGTGCTTCTTATAACTTTTTTCCTTAGTACCCTCTTTTTTTTTTCTTTTTTTCTTTTCTGTCCTCTTCTGTCACACAGCTTCATCATCTCCTATACCTTTCCCTCCTACTGGTACCTCCTTTTTGTCCTGTGTGGGAAGTGGTTCACCTCCTTCACCCACCAGTACCCAGCCTGATGTTTGGTCTAGCACAGACCCTCTAAAGGTCATGTTGTTGCCACCTTTCCTAAGTGACCAGGCACAGCATGTTAGTATCCGAGGACCCTTTCACCTCTTCTGCCAAGCCACAGGTACGTTGGAGGACCCCTGTATAAACTGGCATTTTCTACATTAATGATTTAGATATGGCACCATATAGTGTGTATGTTTTACTTTTTTGATGTTTAAAAATAAGAAAGAAAAACACCATTTCAGATTTGAATTTAGCATATTTTTCTAGACCAGGTCAGTTGTTCCTTTTTAGTCTTAAGTTACTTCAAATGGTAAAGTACTTCCAGTAATGACAACGTGCATTTTACAAAGAATATATTGCCTGAGGTGTACAGTAGAAGGACAAAGCTATTTTTTCTATAGAAATTTAACATTTGTCTTTCAGCTTTTGTTTGGATGGTAGTTGCCTCTTTAAGCTAAATGAGATCTAATGGATCTAAACAGGTCTTAAAGTGTAACCTTATTCCTTAAAAGAAGAAATTACAGATAAATACCGATTTTAAAAAAGTAGCATTGTTTCATATTGGTCTGTCTGTTAGTCGGAGTGTGTTAGTGTGACATGGAATCAGATCAAAATGCATAAATCTTTATTAGAGTAGGCCTTAACAAAGGCTTGATTTGTATTTTGTGGCTAAAAAGAACCAACAGCAGGATCAGGGTTCTTTCACAGAACAGAATCATAGAGTCATTTAGGTTGGAAAAGACCTTTCAGCAATAATTTGTTCACTGTTGTTATCAGCAATTCAGAAACTTCTTATTGTCTGTAACGAAAAAAAATTGTAGTAATGGCACAAAGCATTTAAACAGTTTGATAATCAGGCTACAGATCTGGGATTTGTTTTAAAACAGACATTGCTGGATGAAAAAAGTAATTTTAACATGATACTCATGTGCTGCTTCTAAAAAATTGTCAGTAATTGTAATTGCCTTGGCAGTGAACTTAAGAAAGGAGGAGCAGTGTCCTATAGTCAGCATGTGGAATTCACTACTGAGGAGGTAGGGATGAATAGTGGAAGAAACTGTAACAGGAATTGGACATCTGAGAGGGGCAGTGATGGTGCAGGCAGGGGTGAGATGAGCCAGCTGTGGAAGTGTTTCCAACTTTTCTCAGAAAGCAGTGAATGACTGGACTTTGTGTTACAGGTGTGGGCTTTACTCCCTTTGGGAAACAAGACATTTTGCTGATACATCACACCCTTCTTTTACCCAGAACTACAACTTTATTTTCTTGATTTAAAAAAACCCCAACTAACAAATGCAAACCAGCACTACCAAACCAATTTAGATCTTTTTTATATTTCTAGGACATGCATGTGAGAATGTATGGATACATCCTGGGTGGGGGGTGGCTAAACAAATGCTTTTACTAGGAAGCTCTCTACCTGGATTTATTCACGTTCCTTCAGTGCCTGTTGATATTTCTGTATATAAGCATAGGTGTAATGGAATTGTATTTCCCTCAGCTATGAATATAAGGTAAAATATAAGGAGTTCGCAAGGAGCAGGAGGGTTAAATGAGACTGGGAGAGAGTTAAATGTCATACCTGGTCTTCTGTCTAAAGGATATGGTATCAGCAAATGTGTGATGCAAATACACAGATTGCCACATCATCCAGTCAAAACCCTGAAGCTTCTTCTTAAGTTTCTAACGTTATTTTTATGAGAACTACTGAATCTCTTCCTTTTTTAAATTGTAAATGCTTGTTTCAAGCTGTCTGGAACCTCCGCAGGAGTTGGTGAGTTCTCTTGCTCATCCCTTTCTCATCCTACCTGTTTTAACCTGAAAGCTTGCCTAAGGATAGTATTTTACAACCTTGTAAACAACGTTAAGTTAAAGTGGATACAGCATAAACAGCCACTCGTCACATACAGGTTTGGGTTTTTTTTCTGGATAACGAGTTTTTCAAGAATGGCTACTCCAGCCCTTCCTGAAAAGGAAGGTATACATCTCCCTTCACAAAACTCCTCCCTGTTTCTCTCTACTCCCCTGAAAAGCCTCACATCTTCACACTTCTCAAACCTGTCTGCTAGATAATGCACCAGCAAACTCCAGGTTGCCTATATACTTCTGCTAATAGAACTTTTCTCTCCCATTACAGAATTTGTAAACCCTTTAAAGGCATTTGAAGCAGGCTTCAAATAAGTTGAAGAAAACACTACACCATTCGGTGCAGGGGAGAGGCAGTGAGTTGATGATGTATACACCTGCTTTATAGTTTCTCTGGTGTGCTCTGTTGAACTTGGGTATAGTAGAAACAGGCTCTTTCTAGCAGTTCTGCTTAAAGATGTTTTACTGACGCCTCCTCCTCCAGCTGTAGAGTAGCGTATCTGTGACCTTAACTTCACAGACGAATGACATAGTAGAATATCCTGAGTGCTGAGCAACAATCTAAATGTATTTCTAATCAGAAACAGTGCAAAACATTTAGACTTTTTTTATTTCTGGCCTGCAGATTGAGACTCTCAGGTGTCCATGGTATCAGAAGTCTTACCTTCTCCCTTAGTTTGTCTGAAGCTGGAGTTTTTCCATAATGGTTTCTGAACTTTTCAGACTCATTAAAATAACCCCTGGAATGTGAACATAAAAGTTCTGCAAACTCGGCAATATACTTTAAAGGAGTTACTATTTCATGTAGATACTGAGATGGGTATCTGATAACACCCACGTATAATGCCTGTTCCCTGTGGATATGCTATTTTAAAGGGAGTGCAAGAAAGCTTCCCACATCCATGCAGGAAGAGATGCGTAACTTGCCAAGAATCAGAGTTGCAAGTGATTCACTACAGTTTTTGTCTCTGGTGAAGCTTGGACTTGCACTGAAAGGCATGCAGAAGGGTGGGGGAAATACGATGCACTACACTTCACAGGACATTGCTGCAGACTGAATAAAACTTTAGACATAAAGTGCCTGCAGAGCGAGTCTGAAACAGACCTTGCCCAAGGCTGAGTCCGGGAGCTGGCGGTACTGGTGTCACCAAGTACTCGTGCAACATGGGTCGCAGCAGGAGGGCTCCAAAGTCCCTATGCCCCAAGGTGTGCCCGATTTGCCCCTGGGAGGAGGTTCTCATCTGTCAGAGATTGACCTACACACAGAAGTGAGTCAGCCTTCTCTCTGGAATGGCTTCATAAGTCATTCTTGTGTGTTTTTTTAGATTAATTCCATCACCTGTGGTGCCCTCTGGTGCCCTAGGGTGCTCTGATTAGTTGACCTGGTGCAGTGCATTAAAGAGCTCAGTCAGGAGAGGCATGGGGGCATGCAGCACCCACAGCAGAATGAGCCTGCATAGGAAAAGTACTTTGTGCCAGACAATGAAATGTTGGTCTAGGACTGCAAATTACAGCATTTAAACGTGTCTTAAAAGGTTTGATTGTTGACTTTATTCTACTTTTACAAGAACACAGATACCAAATAGCAATTTTCCATGGAGATGCACTTGTGTCTTACCATCAGTTGCAGTTTTCCAGCTTTTTTTCTTTCTGTAAACTGTTGTATGAAATAATGCCCAGAGCATCTCTTCCTGATTTTGTCAGTGTTTTTTAATAATTATGCCTGTGGACAGATACATCATTAGTTTTTGAAACCTGAAAAAGGTTTAACTGGTAGCCTAGAAAGGAAAAGCTCTACATCTCCCAGGACAATTCCATCCACTGCACAAATATTTCAAAACTTTCTAAAATAAATTTTAAACTTTTTATGCATTATATTTGGAGATATACATGGTGATGCTTTGTTGAAGCAATACTCTTGACTTTAATCTGTATAGTTCCTTAGTAGTCCGTGGTTGGCCTATCTTTATCCTCATGAAAATGCTAAATTTGTACCTTGTTAAACAGTTCCATATCCCGCTTTATGAATTAGCTTCTCCACAGACCACTGGTGTTTTATCCCATGCTATCTGTCTATGACTGAGTTTCAGCCTCTTTGGCTACAGTAATCTGTTAGTAGCTGTAAACGTGTAATTTTGTAGTTTGTACCACTTCTTTCAGTGATTTCTGCACTGACTGAACATCCATCACTTAAAGGCATCTTGGTATGATAAAACCATTCCTTTGTGTGTATCTCTGACATGCCACCTGTTTTTTATTATTTGAGATGCATCTAGAAGATACGTTGAAAAATTAAGATTGTTCCTTTAATACATAACAGAAAACAACTTGCAAGACTTAAGATTATAAAATAAAGTAAGTATTGCAGACCATTTTGCGTAAAAATCACAGACCTTAAAAGTATCCTTCTTGTTACTTTAGATTGCAGTATCTTAGGGCTGCAGTTAGCACTTCTTTTTTCAGTCATCAGGGCTTGCTGTGGCACTCTGACATCTAACTCTACATGCAAAACTGACAGCATTAAACCCCTTTTGTTAAGTTTTGGTGTTACCCTGGCTCTGGTCGCTTCCTCCATAGTAACATCGGTAAGACAACTGAAAATTAATTTCTGTAAGGACTGTGACATGGATGATGCATTCTTAAATTCTGGCATCAACAGCAGATTGAAAAAAATTTCTGTAGAAATTTCTTTTGTGTGTTATTCTATATATAAAGGATAGAGTCAAGCTAAGAAATTTGTGGAAAGGTGTGCAGGAAGTACACCTTTTTTCCTCCTCACCCCCAAATATATTCTTTTCTTCTGAGGACTAGAATAAGATCAGTGTAAACATAATTTAAACATAAGACACATCAAGTTAAAAAAGGGGAGATTAAGGAGAAGGAAGAGTGTCTTTTTAATTCTTCCTCGAAAGATTTACTTCATTTTTTTTTCTGCTGAATAGAATCTTACCTTGCATATAGTGTATGTATAAAAGGATAAGTTTGCTTCACATCGGAGTCTTTTGAGATCCAAATGTAATTTCCAAATGACTTCCAGCATGTGTCCTCTCTCAGGAAAGAGATTAACTTTGGTGTATATTTACTTCTATGTACTATTTGCTTACAATGTTTTACTTGACCTCCTAGCTTAGCTCCCCCCACCCTGAATTCAACATAGATATTTAAACTGGTTTATGCCTTGCTAATATGCAGCTGTGATTCATTAAAGTCTCAGCTTGGAGCAGTACACTGGTACTAACTCCTAAACCCTGGCTATGATTGAGAAGCTGGATTTCCTAGTGCTGCCTCGTAAGATGTGATGGGTTTGGGCTGGTATCAGAGTCTCTGGAGCCATAACCATGATTTTATGCTCTTTTCCTCAAAATTCCTCAGAATTTCCTGTTACCCCCAGCAGCCCAGTTTGCAAACTACTTGTACGCTTAACTCTTGTCTTCCACACAAGAGCTACAACCTGTAGGCTTGTAATAATTAATCCCTTAGTGTCATAGCTGATAAACTGGGTACTGATTTGGAACATAGTTCTCACCTTTTTTTAACTATTTCAGCAGAAATTGCTTAGCAGAGCTGCTTCAATGTGTCATATGCATTGTCCCCTCAGCAGTGATGAAAATCTAATTTCCCATCTCTTCAGTCATCTTCCTGCTAGATCTGTGTGGCAAGGAAAGGAGCAAAAGCAGTACCTTGCACTGTCTTCAGAGCAAGAGTGATATCTGGAGAGCACGTTACTCCCTAAAATATGTTCTCCAATTTTCTCCACTTTATGTTAAAACTTATTGTAGTAGCCTTGTTAGCTGATACAAGGGCCAAAAATAACTAGTCCCTAGTTCTAGCTTGCTAGTGCTTCATTTAATTACTCTTCACAGGCAATTATGTGGGTTCCAATTGCAAAACCTTTTCTAAGACCCACTCGGAGAATATCTAAATACATGCTGTTCATGCTAGGAAGTGTGGGCAGTTACAAATTGCATCTTCATCTCAGGCGAGTCAGCCATTTTCCCAATCTGCTTTAAGTTCCATTCTGAGAAGGCAGATACTGTGTCATACTTTCATCTGCACGCACTGTGCATCACCTCCGCTGGTGACTGGCTACTTCTTCCAGCTTCTATGTGGTTTGCATTTCACAGGAAGCACTTCCTGCTTTTAATCTGCCTTGATAAGGCTGCATCAACTTGTGGCGTTGACATTACACAAATGGACTAGTAATTTAACAGAGGCACCAGGTTTTTGAAGGGAGTGTGTCATGCGTTCTTTAGTATGAAATATTTGGTGTTTGAAGTAATACTCTTTGTTGGCATTTCAGAGAGGTCTGTTTTCCTTGGCTTAAGTGTTTGTTTTTTTCATTGCTGTCAAGCCATTTCCAGTTTATTTTCTAGAATGTATTGCGCCTCCTTTAAAAAAAAAAACCCACACCAAAAGCAGCCACCAAATACCATAAAACTACAAAAACCCCAGCAGTTATCTGAGATACACTATTTTCAGAAAACTACAAAGATGCTTGTCTCAATTTAAAGATTCTTTCTTTCCTCACTTTCCCAGAAATCTGTTACCCTCCTTATTGCTTCATTTACTTTTTTTTTTATTATTATTTTGCTAGCTTGTCAGCAATTAAGACTCAGGCTCCTACAACTCAAGAAACTGTGACCAGCCTTAAATCTTAACTTTCTTTCATGTACTGGCTAGTGCTGGTGGTGGTTTTCCATATTAATTATTCACTAAGTTTCTCTTGTGCTAACTTTTGATCTCTGATTTAAAACAATCTTTCTGCACCCAGATGATAGTGTCTTTTTAAGACTTAATCCCTGCTCTGGATGAGAGCTTCCTATACAATCTTGGGTTTCTGAAATTCAGGATGTTTAGTTCAGTAGCATTCAGTACAAGCCAAAGCTGCAAGCTAAAGAGCAAGCATTAAATCCAGATGCCACTCTTTTGTTTTTTTGTTTTTTTTTAATCTGCTGCATGTGTGAGCTTTGGAAGAGCTTTTGGGTGTGTATTGGGGAATACAGGGGATTTTTCCCCAAAACCTAAACTTCCTGTCACTGCAGCTGGCCTCTGGTAGCAGTTCTGTGTCTAGATTATAGGATTTTGTGAGAGGCTTTTTGTTACCCTGCTAGAATTTCTCTGTGGGATACCTGTCAGTTACCTTCACTGGCTTTCAATTTGCTGTCAACTTTCAGAGATTAGTTTAGCTGGTGAAAACTTTTAAGATGTTCAGGCTTGCTGATTTTGTTCTGCCCAACTTGCCTGCCACTATCTTGAAGTGTTTCTTTGAATAATTTATAGTGAAGCTTTGTTTTAATATTAACCTTCAAGACCCACGTTAAAAATGAGTAAATGGTGTGCTAAACCTACACCAGTGCGATAGCACTTCTGAGTGTTTCACTATACAGCTTTACTGGGTGGCTTTTGAAATGTCTGCGCAGCTCTCCAAGTTGCAGCATTTGGCAAAAGGAGCTAGCTTGGCCAGTATTCCCTCTTGCTCTCCCACCCCAGCCTTACATGTGAGCTCTACTTAGTTCCTAATCTCTTGCTTTTAAATTAGTACCTCCAAGCTTTCTTGAAAACTGTACGTCTATTAGGATTTAATGCATATATGGCAAATGCTTAATTTGGTACAGTTTAGGAGGGCACATCAGCATGCTGCTCTGAATCTGTAGCTGTATACTTCAGATCTTTAAATCTGGATTGATTTATTTACCGATTTATTTCAATCAAAGATTGAGTTTACACCAGTGATTCAGTGAATACAGTTAGACTGTGGGTAGAAGTTTACAGGCAGCTGCAGTGGTTTAGGTATTTAATGCTATCTATGGCTGCTGAATTTTTTCCTTGTGGAAAATCTTAAGGCAGAATCATCTGGTTATTAAATACATGGTTTGCACGAACCTGCCTGACCTGATGTAGGTCAGAGAACCCATTTTGCCAGCGGAAACTACCTGGGCAGTACCATTTCACTCAATGCTGAAATAAGAGGTATAGAAAATGAAACCTATATGGAAAAGTAGCAAACACTTCCACAGACACTGGAAATTATGGCAGGCTTATACAGAGAAAGGGGGTAGTTCAGACAGTGCAGCAAGGCTTTTTAGCTTGTTTGATAATTAACCTTTCCCTTTCTAAAATCATTAAGGTGGTGAAGTTGATTATTAATAATGTATTTACTGAGATTGAAGCAATGTTTCCAAAGTTAACTGTTTGAAATATCTTTCATTATGCTTAAACATAGCTACTTATATACCTAGACTGATGTGCTGTTTAATTCTCTGCTTGAATATTCTGTTTTAATAAGATGACTTTTTAAAATTTTTCAAGCGTTCTTAAAATGGATGGCAAAGTAAGTACATCAAGTGTTTTAGAAATTTGTATTTTAAAGTTTGCACTAGACATGTAATTAACTTGTTATAGCAACAGTAGCAAATTGAGAGTATATGTTCATATTAATTTCCTTTACCTTCAAAAAATAATCCTATATCCATTATGAGTCTGAATTTATCTCACTCTAGAGTTCTAGAAAATTTGCATTTAACCAATGTGATTCAAAGTTTTTGCAGATGAAACAGTTTAAGAGTGCCCTTTTTCTATTGCTTAATCCTGAAAAAAATCAAAACATCAAAAGTAATAGCACAGTGCCTGAAAATCAGGAATAAACTGCAATGAAACACAAAGATCAGTAAAACCCCGATGACTGATGCTTGAACCTACATTTTGCTGCTGACTAACTTGTATGAGTGGGGATGAGTGTGTCTTTGTGGGGATTTCCAGTGCTTCTGATTGCACAGAAAAAAAAGGTAGGGTAAAATTGCCCAGTTGTAACTTCTTAAGTGGCTGACCTGAAGCAACACAGCTTGCAAAATTTCCCATATAAGGAAACAGTTGGATTTTAGTCTTTTGGTGAAATGTGTGTCTAAACTGAGCTTCTGGCAGACTTCAGGAACAATTGTGATCTTTAGTACCAGAAAGTAGAGGAGGTTCTCTGGTGTGAATAGTAACATATGAAATAAGTCTAGAGAAGTGTCCTGCACTGAACATGCCACTTCCTCGCATGGACCTAAAATAGCATTTTTCAGCCTAATGATTTTAGGTAATGGCCCTATTCTCATGTGTTAGGGCTTGAACTATGGCAAATAAGACATAGGAGCTTGTGGCTTTACTCGAGCACCTGGCTTTTAGCTTTACAATGCCAGAGTAGTACCTCTTCTATGCTTGGAAAAGTTCATCCTGAGGTTTGTGTCACAGCATTCCCTCTTCTTATGGATCTTCACTGTGGTCATGTTGGTCTTAAATTCCCCAAGTCAGCTTGACCATTGTGAACACTTGCTTAATTTTGTTTCTGTATTAATGTCAGATTTATTGTGACATCTGTTAGAAATTATAATCCAGAGTGGTTTTTTGAAGATAGGTTTCTACTCTGCAAAGCCTTTTTTTTTTCTTCTACTTAAAGATTTTTATCTGCTGTGCTTGTATTTACTTACTATTCCTCCCATTTATCCAAATTCCAACTTCAGCACTAGTTTACTGAAATAATTTGTCCCTGGTTCCAGAATTCCCATGATTTTAATGACATGTAACCCATCTACTGTTAATTGTAGAATGAGTACAATCATCCATAAAACACTATTTCTTTTTTTTAAATGTGTGCTAGGCTAGCTTTTTTCAGTTCAGCATATGCTTGCCCTTTCCACTTTGTCAGAGCTCTTGTCAGTCCTCAAGAGATTGTGCCACTTCCCCCCCGCTTCTTTCCATCAGAGATAAACACTGCCAGGCTTTAACTAGATCATGTTCTCTATCATTCACCCTTACTCATACTACTAATTTGTGCCTCCATATTTGTAGTATTTTGGTTTATTTCCAAATGAGTTAAGAATTTAACATGCTATGCTGAGAAAGTGCACAGATACAGAGACTACCTTGGTTTGTTTGGTTTTTTCCTCTGCCTGCATGACTGTCTAAAATTTAGTTAGGTTTTGGGACACTAATTAGAATCAAAATCTTTTTCTAGAGAAAAATGCCACCTTGATTTGCAATCTGAAACGCTCATAGTAAAAGCTGACTTATGTCGTAAATAACCTGTTCTCGCAAGACATACTTGTAAGTTTTTTCTTTTTACCCCAATTTTCCCTTTATCTCTTCTCTTGCTAAGGCTAGTCTGCATCCTAGACCCCAAGGGAGAAATAGGCATGTTTTAAACATCAGAATTACTACAAAGTTCTTAACTTGGCCCAGATGTTTGTCTTTTAAATGAAAAGGCTCTGATACTGCCAAGTACACTTCAGCCAACCTTGCTTAGTTTCTGGGAACAGCTGTTCTGTCCTCTGGGCTACTGTCAATCTCTTGATTTACTCAAATTCTGTCCTTGCAGGTTAAGATGAATAATAGCAACAAGGCTAAAAGATTAGATTGCTCTTTGTTGTTGATCCAAGCTTCTTCCAAGTTCTGTCTTGCCTAATTGCCTGCTGTGACTAATGGTTCTGTGCTTTTTCCAATTCTGCTTCTTTCATTATTAGTTCCAGCATCTTTGATGCACTGAGTTCTTGAACTTTTTCCCCTCCTGGCCTTTATTTCAGATTATGCAAGGCATGTCTCAGATGGTTTCTGCTATGTACCAGAAGCTAGCTTGATCAGCAGTAGGTAATGTGGCCTAGCTCTAAAGGAAATCATACTGACAGATAGTGCTGATGTTCATCATCTCCTCTATCATGTTTGTAGTTTAAGTCCCCCCTTTTGAGAATCCAGACAGAATTCCTGTATACATATAAACTCATTTCCAACTTTGGTTTGAACCCAAATTACCAGTGCTAGATCCTTTTTATCCCAGATTTTGGGGTACCCAGAATTTCCACTAAAGAAACCTAAAAACTATTACAATCAATCACTTACGATTTTGAGCCTAATCATGAGGTGTTAGGTACTTGGTTTTTGGTTTTGTTTTGTTGGGCTTTTTTTTCCAGAGACTCATCTTGTATTTTCTTACAAAATAAGCTGACATTTTTACAGGTCCAGATGACTCCTATTTTGTCTGGATGAAGAATGGACAGAAGATCAAGGCATGCATCACTGAGCAATCTCATATGCTGTTTGATGGCAGAGTGCATGTTCTGAGTTGGGTGAAAGATTCAGTATCAGAAAATACAGAATACAAATGTTCATTCATCTCAAAAGTTGGGAACACAACATCAGAAGTGCTTATCACAGTGGAAGATAAAGGTAGGCTGGTTTTCAATGTATGCCATGTTTGGCCTGACCCTGATAGAAACAAAGCTTTGTAATTTTCACCCATAAAATTTGTGTATCTGAAGATGGTAACTCTTGCTTACTCTATTAGTATCCACTTCAATTGTTTATGAAAAGGTTTTAAAAAAAATGCCTTCTTCCACCCCCTCCTGCAAAGGACTAACCTGCAAATTAGCAGTTACAATTGAGAAATGAAACCAAAACCACTAAACTAATGGACACAAATTGGAAGTTGGACCAAGTACTAGAGAGTTACAAGTAGGTACTGTTCCAGAACTCTACAGGGTAATGCAGAAAAATAATGCCAAGGAAGTCAGATGGTAAAGAGGAATGCCCACCACCCAGGATTTTTAAAAATCAGATGATTTGTAAACCACCTGTAGTCAAGTGAGGTCAGTTTGTTAACTTCAGCAAGCTGTGCAAGATCTTTGGGCACCCACAAGTGACTGATGCAACTTGAGCATCATTTGCAACTAGCTTTTTGAGAACTTACCCAGACAGCTGAAGCAATGAAGATGATAGGTATGGATTTTCTTGCCAGGGTGAAGGAAAAATTAATTAGCTGGTTTATAACAAACATAAATTTGTCAAGAACAGCTCAACCTTTCTTTTTTCAGTGAGGAGTTACACAAGTGGTCTTGCTGTCTCTCCAGTTACTTTGAAGTCCACCTTGGAAGCAGAATGAAAAGCATCTCAGTGAAACTATTGTAAATGTAAAACAGAGAGGGGCTTTTGCTGTGCTCCAAAAGCAGTGTATATACTGTTGCTAGTGTCCTGACAGATAAACAGAAAATACATCTATGTATATCAACACCAGCGTTACATTCTGCAAGTAGAACTGGCAGACAGAATTAGAATTTTATCAAGATACAGTAAAATTGCCCTTCTTAAGCTCTCAATGGAAAGAATAACTATGTACCATTACCAAAAGATGCGGAAATTACAAACTGGGCAGTCAGCTGTATCATCTCATTCTTCTCCCCAGGCTTGGTATGATCTAAGTGGAGCATTCCTGTGCTTCTCAGAGTTCAAACCCATCTAACTTGCAGGTCATATTTTCTAGATCTCAAATCACAGAATCTGTTTATTCTAGAGGCTGTTAAGTTTGCTACAGAGGGGAAGAGACACAAGCATCTGAGTAGAACTTACTTCCAAACAACACGAGAGAAGGTAGAGCAAAATGAAGGACAAGATGGTGGCTTTTGTTCTTTCTAGCCCAAACCTCCACAGGAAGTACTGCAACTGAACAGATACCAACTTACTTCATCATTATGTAATTATATAATCATCCCATGTACAATTCTCAGACAGTGCTGGTCAAGATGGATGGGCCAAAGAATTTGATATCTGGAGAAGTGCCATCAGTGAACATGACAAGATGATGCAAAACTGGAGGAAAACGTGGGTAAGAATTTATGGAAAACGTACCTCCTACAGTGTTTTCTACATGATGCACTACAGTCCCAACTTTATAAATAGCCTGTGATGCTTCTGCAACTGAATATATTTATATAACAAAGTGATCAGTGGTCCTGTACTCATCATCATTCCTGATATGCAGCAGTAAAATCTGCTCGATCTATGACATACATTAGTTATGTCAGCTTGTTCCTTCAGTCCAATAGCCAAGTGCTAATCAGTCAGTAGTTCTCATCATGCCCAAAACAGTAAGTCTGTGTATACTGAATATAGTAGATTAGTTTCATCAAATCTTTAGACTAGATTGCAGAGACGACTGGACTTCATAAATGGTACTGTCCATCAAAGCTGGCCTTTCTTTAAAAAAGGAGTCCATACTTAGCTTTTAATATTTTTCTCCAACAGTCAGAGCAGATTACTTTTGGTAACTTTGGGATACAACACATGCTTGTTGCATGTGGAACAGTTGGTACAGGCAACCTTTAAAGCCTATTTTAATTTTTAAAGCACTATTAACACATCATTCTGATCTTGTTTTTCTTCAGGAGAGCTGCAAGAAGAAAAACAGCCTCTAATGGACAAAGGAATGAACAGGCTAGGAGGAGAAATGTATGCAAGTTAGAGTACCCAGTCCTCTTATTATCACAGCATTCAAAGAGGTATTTATGAGTACCAGTGCTGGCATTAAAATTGATATTCAGGAGAATCACCTGAAGCTTGAGATGGAAGAGGATATCCTTACTGCACCAAAGAATAACCAAGTTACATGCTACAAGAGAGGCCACCAATACCATGCTGGAACTATCTCTGGTTTTCTGATGCCAATTATTTCACCATAATGAAGAACAAAAGTGGTCTCAGTAAGACTTGTGCTGCTCAAACAATGTAATATGATGTATGGCTTCTGTTTTGAGTTCATTAAGCAAAGCAGTTAATTTTGGGCTTGAGGATCTTGGCATATAGATTTAGAGATTAAAATAATATGTGGATCACATTTATTTAAAGGCATGTCAACTCACCCATTTTTCTTTTAATGTGTTTACCCTTATACTCTGTTCCCAGAGTTTTGAAAAGCATTCCTTTCTGGTGTCAGCAAGTTCATTTGTTCAAATGTATTTCCTTTGGTAATGAAGTTTCTGTACCATATAAAGAACTTCTGGCTAATGCTCAAAATACAGATAGATTACAAAACACCCAAGTTAAAACATGACTTCAGTTTTGGCAAATTATTCTATATTTGAGATAACTGTGGTAGCTTTAAAAAATTCTATGTTGAATGAATCCTAAGACCACTCCTAGTGAACAACTGCAGATTGAATATGTAAGGACCTACTTAATCCACAGTAAAATTGTTTTACTGCATTGCTGTTCAGAGTTTTGTCCTGCATCTTATAAAGAAAAGGCTGAGGCATAATGTTTTCTATCTTATCTTCTCAATGTTTTTTTACAATCTGGAAGCAACTAAGATTCCACCTAAGAAGCACTATATCTTGAGTCCATGGGGACAGCTGCTCCTAGCAATAGCAGAAAGCTTCATACTTGTCCCTAAAATATCCCCTAACTGGTAAGATTTAAATTAAATAATTTCCCACATTGGAGAAAGTATTCTCCTTATTCTAAGACTTTCCTGAGTGACCATCCCCTTTTTTGAATACCAGACCACCTTGTGGTCACACATGCAGGGTGAAAATTCTTATACACAAAACCATTTTCCCTACTTTTCACATTGGTAACCATAAATTAATGCTGATGCAGACTTCTGACACCAATGTTCACAGGCAATTTTTTCCCCACTGTGTTTCTCTTATGGCTAAGGGCCAACTATAAAAATACTTTTTTTTTTTAATTGTCCCTCCGATTGTTCAATAGATTTGGAGCAGACTTAAGTTTAGTTCTGTAGTGCTGAGTGGGAAGGTAAGGCTTTGTAAGATTGAGGTCAGAGTTTTAGATGAGCATAGCTGAGCTTTGCCTTGCCTCTGCAGCAAAGTACTGCAAGCAGTAAAAAAAGATTGCCAGATCTCTTGTTTAGCTCAGCTCTATGAAAAAAACATGTAACAAAATTAGTGAACACAGCTGTGATGCATTACAGTGAATTTTTTTGCTACATTCTAAGAACAGGAGGTAACTGCCTAAGCTTTTTAACAACCTATAACGTTTCCAAAGTAACTTTTCATGCTCTTCTACAGTAAAACAATAGAAAATACAGTAATTAAAAAAAAAAAAGAAAAGCTGTTAATGTGTGTTAATGTGATCTTCACCAACTGGTCCCCAGTCCATGCAGTGACTAGGTTTAGCAGTTGCAAAGTTTTAGCTGTGTATCAAAATGTCTCACGTACAAATAAACCACAGCTTACCTCTGGATAATGATATCTGCTGGCCAAAACCATCTTTCATCACTGGGATCTTTCACCCTTAGTTTCCACTTAAGATTAGAAAAAAACTAATACAAAAAGATCATCATCATCATGAGTGACCAACTGTGCATTTCAGCTTAAGGTTGGCTTCCCTCACCGATTTTCTTCCTCAAAACTGACATTTCAGGCATCATTAAATGCCCACCAGAAGAGTTTACTTAAATCACAACCATACTTTATAGAATCAATATATTGTAACAGATTTTATACAATTTACATTCTACAAAGTTGTTTGAATTTCAGAATTATTTAATTATTTATCACTTCTAACTTCACAAGGCAGCTACTTTCCGAAGTATTCCACTACAAATGTTCAATGTGGTGAAGCACTTACAGTCATGCTTCAAGGATGCTGGCAGCAGCACACGGCATCTGTATCATCTTTCAGAACAGCTGACAGAAGTTACATGTGCATCCTCCAATTACTTTCTTTACTCTTGCCCACTTATGTCTGCAACTTGTAAACAATGGTATTTATACAGGACATTCCTACTAGGTTGCTCCACCACCATTATGAGCACATTTTGTTTTTAAAATTTTATTTCCTATAAGATAAAAATTTTATTTCCTGTAAGATACATTTTTTTTTCCTGTAAGATACAAATTTTCCCTATCTTAGATACAAACTAAGATTGATCAAAAGTTCTTACACATACATACCAACACAACCCCAAACTGAAGGAATGAGGAGTCTGTTTGCATGGAGAAGGTACAGTTAGAATAGCAGGCTGGCACATTTGCTGTCTTTTTCAACATCTTCTAACTTTGAAGCAAGACCTATGATAAACTAGGCTCAGTAGCATCAGAAACATCAAAGCAGGACCTATGATAAAACTATTCTCAGTAGCAGCAGAAACATCATCATTATACACGTCATCAACTTTAAATTATTTCTAAACAGAGCATTTTCACTTCAGAAATTTCAGACCTTTGTAGTCCATGCACTCTCCTTTACACCTGCTGTATGATCCCAGAACAAAAAAATATTACACAAAAGAGCTAGCTGGGAACTTTGACATCATGGCCTTCCTCAATTATTTTCAATCAAGCTGCCTGCCCAAAATTAATTTTTTGGTGACTGGAAGAAAGTGACTTTGATGCCAGCCTGCCCACCTGAGCAAGTTTATTTAGAAGAAAAAAAAACCAAACCCATGATCAAAACCCAGTTGAAGTTCTTTAAACAAGAGTTAAAAATAAAAAGCAAATACTGCAAGCCCCAACGTTCTGGCTCACAGAATCTCTTTCCAAATAGAATTATCTTTCTAGCAAGTTCTAACACTTTAAGTTAGTGTTAGCAAATTCTAATCACTGCAAATCAATGCTAGTCCATAAAGCCACTGAAGTATGCCAAGCCAGTTCAAGTGGTTTGGAGCTAAGAAAATTTGCTGTTGTCATCTGCTATAGTAATCAGCCAAATACATAAAATGTAAAAGCATTAGCGTATGCCTCGTGCTCCAGTGTGTATTTTACTTAAATGGATTCAGAACAGTTTACTTGGCTGACATCAGATATTTCTTAATTATTTTTTTTTACTATCCTTTTCCTACGGGTCTAAAAAAAATTGAATTAAAAGCCCCAATAGAATTGGATCTGGATTTACTGATGCTCTTCTGAATTCACTATCACCATGTCAGCAGCTGCACTCTTTTCCAGTTCCAATGCATACGGGTTATACTCTTCTTCAAGTTTTCTCTTCCAGATTTTAACTAGGGAACATTAGAATAAAATAAACAAACAAACAAACAAACAAACAAACAAACCCAACAAACCGGTTACTGTATAGTACTTAAGGAAAAACTTAAAATGAAAAGTCACACTGATTCTCTACCTCATCCTCTAACTAAGTACTGAGATAAGTAGGCACATGGGCATGTTGGCACGTACTCCACGTGACATCAGCTGACGCATGAAAGACTACTTTAGGAGTGATGGGATCCACTGAGGTCCTTGTGTCCATCCCCTACTCATGCAAGGTTAACTCTGAAGGTGGATCCAACTTTAAAAAAACTCAGAAGTTTTCAAAACTTTCAAAGAAGTTTTAAGTTGCCTAGTATCTGTGTTAACTGTCGTTTGGTGACTATACAAGCAGAGCCGGAGGAACATGTTTCTTGAAGTGGAAGGCCTTTATGAAACATGAACACTTTTGGACAGGAAGATGCATCTCAAACAGGCTTTAATACAAAACTTAAGTCCACCATAATTATAGAGTATACAATTCTAGAAAAAAAAATGGAGGATTTTTAAAGAAATAGGAATAATACGGAGCTCTGTTAAACCTCCTTGGACAAAGCAATGAGTACCATCTGCCAACAGTGGATTTCAGAGAGGACTTCTCTCTAAGACTTCTTTAGCAAGAGCTGACCTCAGGTTTATAAAATTACAGGGATGGGGAAATCACACAAAAGCAGAACTTCCCCCATTACTAACCACTAAAGTGTCAGGTGTCATTTGTTTCAGTGAAAATCATACAATTGAAGAGCACTTTTTGAATGAAAACTGAACCAAAACCAAGCCACTAAATACTCACCATAATTTGGTACATCCTCATCAGCATCCTTGGAAGATGTTTTACCAGTTTCTGATAAGCTATTTTTTTCATATTCAGTGGTTAAGATGCTGGATTGGGTTTCTCTTAGTCCTCCTTCAGCTTCTTCCTCTAAAGCTGCTATCATATCTTTGTAGGCCTTCCTGGCCTCTGCTGTCAGTTGTACCATTCTATGAAAATGGTCCTATGGAAATATTAAATATTAGTAGAGCTTAAAAGATATATTAAGTTTCAACATCTCCACAAAAATCTGTAATGAATATTCCTTATTCAGAACATATATGTTCATATATAAAAGTTGAGCAGCTAAGTATGTATAAAGAGATGAAAACCAAACCACTTATAAGCATTTATAAAAACACCAAATTCTCTTGGGAAAAAAATATTTAGAAAGAGATTGAGATGGAGCAGATGTCAGGAACAGATGCCCAAACTACTTTTTTGAACAGTGCTGAGTGGCTGTACTTCTAAAGCCACAATTTTTTGGGTAAGTCACTGACCTGAGATAAGGAGTATTAAGTGTGCAAAAGCAAAACAAACAGTATCTTGGAAGGTTTTTTTTCCCCTTTACAGGTAAAAAGTGAAGCTGAACAAAAACATGAACCTACATATTTCAGCTTACCTGAGCCCCATCATAGCTAAAAATTCCCACCACACTCACAGGCACTGCTTTGTTCACACAGCGGCCCAGGGCCTTGCGATTAAGGGCAAAAACAAATGGGATATTCTGTTCACAGGCACAGTCAATAATGTTGTGTAGAGTCTCATCCAACCCACCTGGAGCAAACAATAGAATTAGTAAAGAATGATACTATTCAATCTGATTATAACTAAAGTACAGTACTGTTAAAAGACGGCAAAAAATACCCCAAGATTATGATTGCGTTTTGAAATTACAAGAGTTTATAGGAAAAAATACATGGATCTCAGTAATAGCATTAGATCTCCATTTTTAAAGGAGAATTTGATATTTTTTCTTAATTAGCAGTATCCTTAGACTGCTACTATTCTGTATTTTATGTGTAGTATAGTCCAATCTAGTATTAAAAAGACTCAGCTGCTAAGAAATTATTTAAAAGTTAATAGAAAGTAATGACAATAATGATAACAAATTTTAAATAAACTATCACTGACAACTTATTGTCAATCTGTGGCCTAAGAGACTGACACAGCAGAACTTCTTGTGGTGACAGAACTGGCACTAGTAACCTTTGTCTGTTCCCAGTTGTGCCAGTGCAATCTTTTGTGCAGCTGCACTGCAAACCAATAACTAAACAGATCCTCACTTAAGTAACTTCCCCCACCCCAGATAGTCTTGACACAGCTCACACTTCAGCTGTACAGCAGTAAACAATCTGAAGAAAGAAGACATCTTTCTATGACTGGATTTCAAAGGCTACTCAATTAAGTTCCTCCAATAAGAATACTGCTGCCAGCATACTGAGTCTGCTTTTTTATACTTCTATTAAACCAACATTTTTTTTTAAACTTACTTACCCTTTGACTGAATCTTTTCACAGTTAGGAGAGATGATGACACACTTCAGTTTTTTCAGCTTCAGATGTTTCAAAACTTCTCTAAGACCCATAACCAGCCTGCGTTTTATCTTGGCCTTTACTGGGTCTTTCTGATACAAGCGATCTTGGAAACGAACCAGTTCTTTTAAGAGATCTGTCACACAACTGTCAACTTCTTTACTAAGTACCTGGCTGCAATAACTGGAAGAAAGAATCAATTAAATGTTAAAACAGCTAAAACTACAAATAAGTAACACATAAATATGTAATATGTAAAATAGAAACAGTTTACATTCTATGCTATGTCATTGCCTTTTTTGTTTCCACTCCACACACACTAGTTATACACATGAGAAGAAAAATTTACTTAAGATTTTTCTCAGTGGCTGAGAACTTAAGAGAAAGTGGTGTTAACTTGTGGTATTGGTTCCCCTATCAAACTATACTCAAAATACATACACATATACAATAAACCTATATATATATATTTTATACCAATAAATATGTATGTACATGTTTTCCTATTGAATCATTTTTCTAAGGCTATTTATTTTGACCTATATAAATCAAAGTACAGCAACCAGAGTATAAAATTCTAGAGTTATTTCTACAAATACAAGGCTACTTATAACAAAGATGGAAATCTGCATCAAATTCTTCCTTCTGAGGTTCATATTTTTTGTCCATCATTCTGTTTCACTTATCAGACTACAGCCTTGTGGTGTTCATAAGAAAAGGATAAAACCAGATGTACTTCATCCTTCTAGTATTCCCTGGGAAAGATCAGGGTTCTGAATTATTTTTCCCCCTATCTTTTACACAAAGAATAGTTGCGTAAAGAAGGGCCTCAAAGAGAAAAACTAAAGATATCTCAACTGCACAGTCAACAGAAAGATGCTAAGTGGCAAATTCATGTAAGATTATGAGAAGAGATCGCAAGATCTAGGCTGAATCTTAAGAGATAAAATTATCTCAAAATTTTATTTAAGTTACAAGAGTTTTTATTTACTATTTCGAGTTGATATCACTAAGTCTCAAAGACAAGTCTACTAAAACACTGAAAATCTAATCTAAAGACACAAAATATTCGAAGCTTTGCTGAATGTTCTACATCCTATAATAGGCAGGACTGAGTTGCCCGGTACATACTCAACCGAACTGTTTACTTTCAGTAAAACAGTGTTGCATAGACACAAATTAAGTAATTTTCAATGCAATGAAAAGTTAAATTAGAGCTAACACATGGCATCAGGAACATAAAGAATGGCTGTATCAAAATTAACCATTCCTACAACATGAACTGCAAAAAGGAGAGTGGTGCCTTTATGAGACGAAAACTAAAAGTTAACACACTGCTTACCTAAAGTAACTGTAATAAACTATCATGACTGCATCTCTGACCTCTTTACGTAGAGTATGACTATTACTTCTTTTATAAGGAAACACGTATAAATATCGGTTTAAACAAAACTAAAAGTGTTTGCACATAATAACCCATAAATCTTCCCTTTATTTCTCTGCCTAGCCACAACAGGAAAATGTCACCTGGCTAGTCACATTCTTTACATCTTTGCCCTTTGGTATGCCAGCAGAAAACCAAAGTACACACTAAAAGTAAGTAAGGTGTACTACTCTTTGTCTTAAGGTGGAACTGCATTTATTTAAAATAAGGTACTTTAACAGCAGGTCCTTTTCCTTCCTTAGCCTCTAATGAATTTCTGATCATCAATTTTCCTTCAAGGAACAGGCATTCTGAAGTGAGAATTACAACAGTGTACTGACTATTTCTGTGGATATCATGTCTTTATGTGTCAACTTACAGAAAAGCTGAAAAAAAAGTTTAGAACCTTCAGTCTAAACTCCAATTACTGTTGCACAGAACGCAATTAATATATCTTGTTTGAAAAATGCTGTATTGGTGGTACTGTTGAAAAACAGACATCAATACTTACTCTCTAAAATTCCTACTATGGATTTTTGGAAGACTAAAGGTTAGCTGCTTTGAAGTCATAGAACCTTCTGTTGAGTCCTTGATCCCTGTGTTCTCCAGAAACCCTTCAGCAACTTGCGCTGTAGAAACAGCTATCATGTAAATAAAGATACTCCAATGAAGACAGACCAAAAAGCATTGTGAAGAGACTAACTTGTCTCTGCAAGAGATACTTGACATTACTTCAGTATTACAACAGTCTGTGGTAGTAGGGGAACAGGTCATACATTTTTTTATCCTCTAGTTTTTATTATTGTACCTCTTTTTAAATGGATTGCCAGAAAGATGCAGGGAGTCTCATTACAACATATAATAAATCCAACAGGCATAAAAGTGTGGAACAGTAATCAGAATCCCAATTACTCAACTGTGTTGACTACAAGCTTTGGCACACTTTAAACTCTAGGTAAGCCCAAGCTGACTCTTACAAAATTCTGAAGTTACAGTCTTCATTTGGCAGTATCTGGTAGACATTTTTGAAAGTACTAAGTGCGCTCACTCTCAAATCTCCATCTACATACAGTGCTTCTCTTGAAAGATACCTGCTTGACTATCCTGTAGAAGCGTTTCATCTTCAGTAATATTTTCTGCAGATAGACAAATAGTATCTTCATCTTTTGGTACTGCTGTCTGTTCTAACAGGTGTTGCTGTTTTCGTTGTTCTCTTTCTTTCAGAATAATCTAGAAAATATTTAAATAAAAAACAAATCAATGTCATATAGATAACAAAGCAGTTTCTCTTACCAAGTGTTTACATACAGAACATTCATAAAGAAGTTTGGCAATATCATTCAAAGTTTACAACATTTGGGGCTTTTTTTATTTGTACATAAAAGGAAGGAAAGATATTCCCTAAATCTACATAGAAAAGGACTTCTTTCTTGATTATCAGTGACAAGGGCAGAACTAAAGTTAAGGTGACAAATTGCTTCAATGCAGAGAAGCCAGTGAAAAATGTCTCCCTCTTTACCTTTCTTTTTCAGACTGTCAATTTGCAGGAAATCAGCCAAACACTTCAGTGTGTATATATATATATATATATATATGCACAGTTGCTCTTCCCCCTTATTCCCCTGTTAAAAATCTTGAGTCAGTCTAATAGATTGCTGTCTCTGAATTTGCTGGTTGAAGAAAAAGAAGAAATTACCACGGATAACTAAGCCATATAGAACATGGAGGGAAGTAAAGTAGGACATAGGATGGATCCAAATATGCTACTGTAGGTGAAAGCAACAATCACTTTCCTAAAACTCATCTTCCTTCTCTGCTATCATAGCTGCTAAGAAACAGTTATTGTATATATGACCACTAGCTTAGCTAATCTACCCGAAATTTGTAATTAATTACACTACAGAAACTAATTGCAAAAGCTAATTTCTCCATTTGCATTTGTCAAAGATGAACAAACAAAAAAAATAAGTTCCCTACCATACTCAGAACACAGGTATTACACAGACAAAGCAATCTTTGTCTTCTCAAACCTATTTCGGAAAAATAGGTGGCATGAACATAGAACAGCCAGAAGTCACAGTAATTAGTATCACCCCCCAGAGTTTGTTACATGTTCTATGTTGTTTATATTGTACAGTTCTCAAATTCAATTAAGCAGAACGGAATGACCACTAAACTACCTTCACTAACTCCACAAGAATTCTAGACCAGAAAGTGACCTAGCGATGAAGCAGTACTTCAGAATCCTCTGTACAGAAGATATGACAGGAAGCAATGTGAATGGGCAAAGAGGGAAGATACAAGAGAAATGGCCAGGTGGATCTAACACTAATAGCTGCAGAATCAGCTGAAGTTCTGTCTTGGAAAAGCACAGAAACATTAAATACTACCTTTGTTGGATCCATTCTCCCCAGTCCTGCAAATAAGCATATCTTGTCCAAACCAAGTAAGATTTCTTTGGATGTCCCCCTGTACCAATGATGTGTGGACAGTTTTGTAGTGGCACTTCTGCAGCTATCAAGTAATTTAAGTGAGAAAATATAGTTTGGGGAAATTGCTATATTCTATTTAGCAAGACTCCACTCTGCTCCCCCACCCCCCCTCCCCTTTTTTAAACCAAGGAAAGCTAAAATTGAATTTAGACAAGTGGACACTGAGATGCAAATCTCCATACCAGAAGGTTTAATACACTCACAGAATAATACTGAAGTTACATTAGCCTGTATTGTACTATTTAAGGTAAAAATATGAGCACCTTTTTAAGAGGTGTTGGTCTCTTTGCTTTAGGGACTTCTCTCTGTTTCCCTTTCTTTACCAAAGGAGCGCTGGAATCCAAAGGGTTATGAGGCATCTTTCCTTGGTTTAACCGGTGACTTTTTGTGGCTGTAGCAGGTTCTTTGGAAAGCAATGGTATGGCACCACCAACTGAGATAAAAAAAAATGTCTGCATCATACAACTATAACAAATACCTAAACTAGAATCCAATGCAGTTTTAATGACTAGATTAGAACTAGTATACACGTATTAAATTTGTGTTGTGTTGCTATTAAGAATACTTATAGGCAATCCTGTGCCATTAAACAATGTTACTTAATAAAGACACTCCTCCCAAAAGACTGACATGTGCTCTACTTTTATTATACAACTAGAATCACAAGCTCTGTCCCTGAACTCTCAAAAGCAGAATTTGGCAAAATACTGCACTCCAAGCTACCTTCAACACCACGCCATGCCACCTTGCTAAACCTTCCGGAATCCCCATGTTTCATGGCAATGGCATTTCCTCCTTCACAGATTCTGTGCTGTGTTAAGATACAATACTGAGTTGTAGTATTACAGATTTTAGATTTAATTGCTGTAAATAATCCTGAGCATTACCCCTACCATTTGTTACACCTTAATGATGTTGGATGAAGTTCATTTGCAGATGGGTAATGAGTAATGCAAAGCTACAGGTAAGTTTCTTTTGCTTAACCAGCACAGCTCTCACAAGACTTTGCTTTGCATTTTTCACAGGGTTTAGAGCATGGAAGCGTTAAATGACTGGCCAGGTCACTGAACTTGGACCTTCCAAACCATGACCTCACACCCTAAAAACTACTATCCCTTTTCAACTTCCTATCAGTAGGAATTGCTGTATCCCCTGAGAGCACTTTGTCAAACTTCAGTTACCTGCAATATAAACCAGGTTACATTAGCAAGTCAATGAAGAGGACGACAAGTATCAGTGGAATGAGCTTGACACCTTTATGCCTCAGGCAACCTCCCACCCCTAAAAACCACCTAAAGTTTCTGGCCCTTTGTCTTAAGCCATCTTCATTTAGAGCTTCCAAACTATTTATATGCTGATCCTCCAACACCACATACAGTATTATTAGCATAAACAGTTTACTTCATAAAAGAGCTATATGGCAACTTTTCTTTTTTTGGCTCCATGTAACAAAGGCAAATTCAGAACACTGCCAAGAACACTGTGCAGTATGTTAATACAGATGGCTGCAAGAACTGACGCTGGATTTGAAGCAATACGTAAGTATACATCCTGCAGACACATGGTATTTCCTTCACTGTGCACCTCATCTCTGCATTTCAAATTCACAGAGTTCTCATGTTCCTAAAGTTGATGGCTTTAACAGTTTGTGTCATTTTACACGATTGATGCATTTCCAAAATGTAATTTAAATTAAAAAAAATACTGCTTTACTATGCTGTTCCATCCACACATTGTTTACCAAATGAAGTAGCAAGTGGAATAAAATAACTGTTTGCACTCACGCTCCTTGCCCTTCTTGTTCAGTGTGCTTCTCTTCTGGTTACAGAAGTCAGCACAATGACACTTCACAGACTAAAGTTACATTTCAGTACACACCAATTTAATGGGTGCATTAAAAATGTTAAAGACCATCTACTCGCCAATCCATGTACTGTGTAATTTTACAGAAACAAACCTGGTTATTAGCACCTCTGCAGCATTGAGTTTGACCGACTCAAATGAAAGAAAGAGAGATCAATGGCAGAATAAGACTAAAAAGCATCTTACAAGTTCTCTCAGTTAGTGAAGGAAAATCTCAATAATGCTCGGTATTTTGACCTTTTTACTGAAAAGATCAGCTATCATATTAAACATTGTGAGATGAATTCTCTTGTCATTAGCTGTCTTTCTAATTTTTTTAAAAAGTCTTTACTGAAATAGGAGAGAAATTTTATCATTATTAAATTCTGAAAAACACCATGCTTCCTTTTGCAAAATATACTGCATTAACATAGCCAAGTCTAAATTTTGACCTACAACAAAGAAAGACACTGAGCTATTTGTTTCTGCTTCCTGGTTATGCATCCACAAGGTCTGAAACATTCTCTCCATCACCAAAACCTAGAATTTTGTAAACAGCAATTACTTCACAATTATCAGGCATGACAGAACTCATCCTTTGGCTTGGGCTGATTTGACTCTCATATAACTCCTGTGTTTGCAAAGGAGCTTTTTCACTCAAGTTACAGCTCTAAGATTTCTAGCATTACAGGAGCTTAAGAAAGCCTTTGTTACTGTGTAGACCCTTCCTGCAGGTTCAGATCACAACAGTAACACACATATTTAAGACAAAGCAAAAACCTCCACAAACATTGGTATTTTCGTCAAAGCTAATTTCAATCACCTCTCATATTTATATAAGGTATTTTTTTACAAATTATTGTCCTGAGGATTTTTCTTTTCCCAAGTCTTCCTCCAAACAATTCAGATCACCATGCTTTTAAATTTTTTTTAAAAGAACCTTCATTTCCTCTTCTGTCTTGTGAACTGTGCTCTTGCCTGCATATTCAGAGATCATTACAGATCAGAAATCAAGCTATATTTAACATTTGAATACTTAAAAACAATTCAAGCGGAAAGAAAGGAAGTTTCATTGTAACCAATACCTGAAAGCACCACAGGTTTAGAAGACTGTTTTGACTTTTCCGTTTGCTGCTTCTGCTCCAAGACTGCCAGCATACCACCCAAATCCAACTGCACGGGAATTTGACTCTTTTTACCACTGCTCCTGGATGTTTCCTGAACAAGTTCAGTAGCAATTAGTAATGCTCTCCATTTCAGAATGTAAAGACTGTTATTTTGTATGGTATGTAATACACTCTTAACATTGTCGTCCACGATAATTCTGATTTTTAACTTGATTCAATGTAAGTATTTTGATATTTAAATACTGTCCTGGGTTCAGCTGGGATAGAGTTAATTTTCACAGGGACCTGGGAGGGGGCATAGCAGAGGCAGCTGACCTGAACTAGCCAAAGAGCTATTCCATACCATGTGACACCATGCCCAGTATATATATAGGGAGCAGGCTGGGGGGGTCTCTCGGCTTTCGGT
>JANZLQ010000079.1:35489467-35504580 GCA_026212715.1 Elanus axillaris
CCTTATCTCAACCCTTGAGGTTCCGGGTTTCTTTCTTTTTCCCTTTCTGGTTCTCCTCCCCATCCCACCGGAGGGGGACGGGGGGAGTGAGCAAACAGCTGCGTTGTCCTTTGTTACCGGCTGGGCTGAAACCACGACAAATACGTATCAACTTTAATGTGAAAAATAAAAAATCAGAAACAGTTCAAATAACTTCTGAATAGCTACTGGAATAAAGCATAGAAGTATAAAGTCTTTAATAAAGCAGGCACTTTATGTCAAGCTCCCACTTCAGTCAGGCTGCCACCTATCTTTGAAAAAGGCTTACCAGAATTGAAAGTTTTGTTAAAAGTACAGAAAAACTACTCTATGACTATTCCAGGGTATGTGATTGCAATACATATATATTATGTTCAATGCCTTATTAATAAGAGAGGTCATCATCTTTACGCACCGCCTCCTCATAAGGAGTAAGCTTTCTGTCTGCTTTGAAAAGGCAAAAGCGATGTCCCACACTGTGCACATTTAATGACTGAAGATATAAAAAAAATTACAAATGAATAGTATAGCAAGACTACAAAAGGGCAAACTACTAGGGCAGAACATACTAAGGAAATGACTCACAGATTTTGTACTTTTAGAAGTCTTATCCTGGAGGATCAATTCATTACAGCTCCTGTAACAATAGGGTTAAGGAACGTGACCTCCTTCTGAGCCTGGGATCTCATCTTGCATCAAAGCTATGCCAGACCAACATGGAACTACTTACTGACCTCACTGTTGCTCCGTATTTCTCCTCCTTGCCCCAAGCTAAGTGGATCTCCTTGCCTCCTTGTCTTAAACTGGCAGAAGCACTTTAAAGAAGTTCCAAATTTCTTAAGAAATTAGTTTGGACTAGATTTATGCCATGATCAAGTAAGATAGATGAAAGAAAAATTCCTGATATCTGAAACTCACAGACATTAATGAAAAGCTAGTATTTTTCCCTAAACACTGTACCCCAAACTGGGGGCAAGCAATTACTACCACAGAGTGCTTTCGGTCAAGAGAATCTTCTCACTTACCTCACAGTATGAATACAAATGCAGATGAGCTTGGACTTACGACTTATATTTCAATATGCTAACTTCCTTTGTCACTTTGAGTTGTAAACTTGTTTACAAACATGAATTCATTTACCTGCATTTTCTTTCTTTCTAACGTAGAAGATGAAGCTTGCTTCCCTGACAGTCCATCCACCACCTTGGGAGTTCCATCCAGCGTGGGAGACCGACTATCCCCAGGCTCTTCAGGGAGATGGATCTTTGAAATTTAGAGACAGGAAGTGACAAGGAGGAAGAGGAAATATTAAGACACATGCAAAAGTGTAAAGTGAAGATGATATTAAATTCAAATGGAGCATAGGCAGTGGGATTGAGTGCATGATCAGCAAGTTTCTGAATGACAATAAACTGAGTAGTACAATTGACATGCTTCAGGGAAGGGATGCCATCCAGAGTGACCTTGACAGGCCTGAGGAGCGGGCCTGTGTGAACTTCATGAAGTTTGACAAGGCCAAGTGCAAGGTCCTGTACCTGGGTTGGGGCAACCCCTCGTATCAGTACAGGCTGGGGGGTGAAAGGATTGAGAACATCCCTGCGAAGAACGACTTGGGGGTCCTGGTGGATGAAAAACTGGGTGTGAGCCAGCAATGTGCACTCACAGCCCAGAAAGCCAATTCCATCCTGGGCTGCATCAAAGGAAGTGTGGCCAGCAGGTCGAGGGAGGTGATTTTGCCCCTCTCCTCTGCTCTGGTGTGTCCCCATCTGGAATCCTGTGTGCAGTTCTGGGGTCCCCAGTACAAGAAAGACATGGACCTGTTAATGCAGGTCCAGAGGAGGCCCATAAAAATGGTCAGAGACCTGGAACACCTCTCCTAAGGTAAAAGGCAGAAACAGTTGGGGATGTTCAACCTGAAGAAGAGAAGGCTCTGGGAAGACCTTATTGTGCCCTAAAAGTACTATCATTTATTGGCTGCCATACTTCTTAGTCAGACTCATGACTTCGTTCTTTTTTTTTGGAAGAAAAAAACAGCAAGGCAGCTTCATCTTCAAATACCTGTTACAGAGGAGTATGAGTGGCTTAATGATCATGTCTCTATGACTTACGTAAGCTTTGAGAGGTTATATCCCACTTAAGCCTACAAAGCTAAAAGGCTTCTCTGATTTGAGGTGCAAGCCTATATAGAGCTTTCTTTATAACAAATCTGGTTTGAGCAATTACAGTTCCTTTTGCTGTTCATTCCTCCCTGTCAATGCAATTTACTGTCTCAAACAAAGCAAACAAGGGTTTTGGTTTTCTGTGGTTTGGTTTGTTTTTTTTTTTAAACCACCAATATTCACAGTGAAACAAAACCAAGGACAAAAATTTCTAGCAGCAGAACTAATTTTGAAGAAACAGAAACCTGAAATTTCACCTTTAGTATTTACGTTATTTGCTTTGCAAAAGTAATCATATTTCCAATCCTTGTGATATCTGTTTGCGATTCATTCCTATATTGAATGAATTTCCAAATTAATCCTTGGGATTTCTTTCACTCACATAAAATAAAACCAGCTTGGATTTATGATTTATGTTAGACTCAAATTCTTACCCTTGCACAGCTTGAGAACAAAGTGTTATACTGTTCAGATGCCCTTGAAATTTGATTATAAGAACAGCAAAGGCAGAAACTGACAGTCTTAGTACTATTTTTATGAAATGCAAAATTAAACTCAAAACACTACCTGTAACAAAATAAATTACAAGAATACAATTCCTCTCAACTGACTTTGAGCATCCACAACAGAGGTCTCTCTGTTGGAATTAACAGCCCAGAGTTTAGGCAGCAGTTCAGAGACCAAAAAGGTATCTCCTTTGAAATGATATAAATCTACTGAATACAGGGAGTAGCTCTTCACTGTCCACAGAGTACCTACGGGGATTGCCATGGCCAGAACCCTACATCATAAGCACCAACATTTAGTCAAAAGAATTCCACTTTTAGTCTCATTTAAAACTTGCAGTCTTTTCCTGCTTATTTTCTTAACATTCACATAATGTCGCAAGATTACTTACTTCAGATTGCTTTCTGACAGAAAGAGTAAATGATGATTTCTGAGATCCTAGCCTGTTTCTCCTGTCAAAAGCAGCTGCCAGATCAGGAAACTCCTCAGCATCCTAAACAAATAAATCAGAAGATTGCTTCATAAGAACTATCAAGTCTATATTCTCAAAACTGATTTTCCTACATTCAAATTATTTTCTCCCAGCTTATCAAACATTCATCATAGTTTGTTTCACTGTACAAAATTTCAGAACCCATGTGCAGTGGCACCAATTATAATCGGCAGTACAATGGTTAAGTCATCTATGCAGCAGCTAATTCAGGGCTGAAAGACCTTACAAGAGGAATGCTTCCAACACCAGCTTGTTATTGCTGTCAGCTGACACAAGTAATTAGAGGTAAATTGCTCCTAAAGGAGTGTATTTCAGATCATTTAACAGCCTTGCAAACAACTTCCCTCTTCTTCCAGTGCAGTCTCCAGCTGTGCAATTCCGCCTTAAACATGCAAGTGGTGAAGAACAAAAAGGGCAGGCAAAAGGGTAGTAACACTTGACTACAGTATGGAAATAAACAGATAAATCACTCAAGTGATTATGTAGGCTTAGACACAAGAGTACATTTTATTAGCAGAAGATATATTATCCAGACTCCAGATTAACTAAGTGCAGACAGGTTGAAGCTTGCTCTACACTGGTCACCTTATATGCACTATCTCAGTCATAATGATCCTGATCCACTAGCTTGGTTTTCATTCAGCTGCTTCTCCTCCCACTTTCTGAGAGGCCTTTTTAGCAGTGATACAATACTACTGAACACACCAACACTTCTTCTGCAGCGCAAAAGACTTCAGTTAAACAGCCCAAGCTAGGAAGCTCTAGGATAAGGACAGACACACCTCATTCAATGAACTATTTTTAAAGAAGTTTGGAGGTATGACAAAAGACAACTGCAAGAAAGGGAAAAATGTTCCAGAAACATACTCCTCCAGCTTAGGGACATCTTGAACCACAGGCAGTACCTTCCATTTAAATAGCCCTTGCTAGAATAAATTTTTATTTCAGTCTGTCCAATCATTTCTTGAATTCATATAAATTTCTGGCATCTGCAACATCCTGTAGCAACATGAGTAAAATCTACTACTCAGTGTGGAGTTACACCTCCTTATATTGGCTCTTAACTCATCACCTGTAAGAACCAGATGACATCAAACAAAATTAGGAGAAAGATCAAATAATTTTTTTTTTATTTCCTTGTCACTTCCAATTCCCACTTAGTCATGTATTTTACAGACTGAGAAGACCTAGTTTATTCAGTCTTGCCTTGCACAGAAATTGCTTCATACTATTGATGATTTTTTAAACATTTTGTCTACCTTTTTTAGTTCAAGTATGTATATTTTTTTTTAAGGATTGGGGTAAACACAAGAAAACAAAATTCATGCTAAATTCAGATCAGACACATCCTGGATATATGTATGGTCACAATCCATTTTATTTTCTATTTTCCTAGTAATTCCCAGCACTGTTTGCATGTTTGACCAGTACTACTAGCACTGACCTGGTTATCAATAGCAGCTTCAGTTTTTTTCCCCTCATGGAAAATACCTAACTCGGGGCCTAGCATTATGTATGGAAAAACAGGATTACTCTTCCCCAACCGCATCCATTTATGCTTGTTAACAATGTCTATAAGTGAGTGACTTCTATAAAACCAGTAAGCAATCCAATATATTGCTCCAGTGAGCTGCTGCACGTAACAGAACCTTCTTAAATCTCCTGGGTGCCCATAAGTTCCATGTGTATGATCCTTTCGTGCTTTTCTATTTAAAGAGCATCATACAAGCATCTCATCCATTTTTCAAACTGATGAGCACACAAGCATTCCCAGTAAATCAGGAGGGTCTGAATGCTGTCCCCCACTGCCACAACAGATCCTGCATCCACATCACAGATTTTACTGCAATGCACATGTCCTGTTCCATGATTCTATGACATTTTATTCCCATTTTTGTCTTCAATAGTACCATTGCCTTCCTTCTGTTTTCCATGACTCCTGTCATTCTCTTTCTGTTTAGACGCTAAGTCATTCAGACGTCAGACATTCTATAGCAGCATATAGTAAAAACGGGGATGTTCTTATGAGGTAAAGAACCTACAGATCTTTAATTCTACCCATAATTCTCTAACAAAGAGGTCTGTAAACAGTCATTTCTTGTGCTGCTCCAGGACAATGAACCACACAATGAAAAGAATGTGTAGCCACAGTTCTGCTCCATGTTCTATGTCAAAATGTACAGAACAAAAGCCAGCCAGGAAGGCTTCTTTATGCTGTCATTTCAGAGACTGAAAATTACATACAGTAGATCAAACATATAAATCAACACATGTATGTAGTGCTGTACAATTTTGGGCTTTCAATGAAGCACTGTGAAATCACAGACCATACAACAATTTTCTCATGTGGGAGAGTAAAGCCTTCACAATACTGATACATAAAAGTATCAAAATACTAATATGCATATTACAGCTATATGAATTTGAAAAAAAACTGGACTTAACAATCAGGAATGTAGGCAGTGACAACTGTGTTACATAGAAATTGCTTCCCATTATGAGATGGGTAGAATTTTAACACCAGTAGCACATTCTTTAAAATTGTGGCACACTATGGTACCCAGTATATTCCCTGTTCCTTGTGCACTTTGCTTTCTGCAACAGTTATTACAGATTATTTTTAATTTAGGAAATTTGACTTTTATTGTTATGTGTCAATATCTACACTCTTAAATGCATCATTCCAAATTTGCTCCTAAGTCTCTCCTGCACTCCTCTGTGCTCACTGAATACGTGGTAAGTCAAAAGGTACAATGGTTCCCTACCAGTAACTCCTGACAAACATCTCAACTGACAGGGACCTGAACCAATATTCACTACAGATGGGATCTGAACGCAAATTTGTACAAAGCTGTGTTAACATATGGTCTTCCAATACACTCATAACACAAAAGAAAAACAACAAAAACCTCTTCACTGTACCTCAATCCTTGGTGGTTCCTGTACTATAGTAAATTCATTTTGAGGTTTCTCTACATCAGTGGGTGACTTTGTTTTTTTCTTCTTTTTCTTCTTTTTTTTCTTCTTTTCTGACCCTTCTTCAGGTTCAGTTTCACTAGCATCATTTTTTGTTTCTGACTGCTAAAAAAAATCGTAAGGCATGACCATCAGAAATTGATTTATTTCAATACCACCTACCAAAATAAATGCAAGTGACCACACTTAAGCAACTAAAGGTTATCTTAATCAATTCAGGCTAGGACATTAAGTAGACAAGGAAAATTCAAGATCTCTTAGAAATTCAGAGCTACTGCAAAAACTCTTCATTTGAAGCACATTGTATGGTTGTCAGAATGTATTGGGACTACTGAGATTTCAATAGGAAATATCCACCCAATAAGGCAAGAGTTCCATGTTTCATGTCTCATTCTGAGGGTCAGGAATTTGAAAAAAGTCCAGCCTAAAAGTTGGAAGTTCGTGTTGCGGGAGTAGCATTGTCTTTTGACATCTTGTTATTCTTTTCCACTACAAGAAAAGAAAAATTCTAATAAGGATGAGGTAACTTTATATTACTTCTTACAAGCTACATTACAAGTGGACACTGTACAGAGCCTAGGAAAAAAACGGCAATGTCTCACATCAAGAGACACAATCACACAGCAATGGAAATTAGTTTAGAGCAGACAATTCTCAAGTACCTTTGTTTCACTATCCTGCTTCCCTTTGCCTCTGGAAAGACCTTCAGATGCTGGTGCTGACACAATTTTCTTCGCGGGCTGTGAAAGTACCATGGCCCAAGATACATGTGGCTGAGCAGAGCCATCTGCAGGTGTTACAGGAAATGCTGCTGGAAAAAAAGTGATATATGAAGATGTCTCAAATATATTTCTCAAGTATTCAAAAGAAAAAGGATCTGTAAAGAATTACTCAACGATTAGCAAATACAGAGTAGCACCATATTCCTTCAGAGAAAGGACTGAAATAAGAGACTCACACATTTAATTTCTCCAGAAAGCTTTCTAGAATTTTAACTACTCTATATATTGTCCAGCACTATATACATGCATTTAGCCCAATTAACTTATAATTGGAAACCTATACTGTGTCATACTAACTACATACAAATAATTCCATGCTAATTTTCTAAGCTATTTTTCTTTAAAATTATGAACTTCTGCTATGTCTATATACAAAATTCCTTAAATATTTATCTCAGTCATACAGTTTTCACATACAAGGCCACATCAGTATTTTCTACTTCCTAAAAACTTCCCGGTTTTATAGACACATGTACCAGCTGAAAGACTTCCTAATGTGCCTCAGTGTACAGGAATTATACCCACTACCACTCAGAAGTATCAATGTTTTGAAAGAACTAACAATTAATTTTTTAAGTATTCTTAACATACAGCAAATACAGAACAAAATGTAAATTTTTCTTTAAGAATGAGAAAAACTTTCATTGAACAATTAAATAGCATTATGAGTTTACATTGGCAAGGTTTTGGTAGTGGGCGGAGACTGCAGGGGTGGCCTCTGTGAGAAGATGGACACTGCCAACCCCAGCCAGCTCCAAAACAGATCCACTGCCAGACACAGCTGAGTTCAGAGATGCTGGTGGCATTTATGTGATAACATATTTAAGAAAGGGTAAAACCCACTGCAGGAGTTGAGAGGGAAGGGTAAGAAAAAGTGTCAGAGGAACAACCCTGCAGACATGAAGGTCAGTGAAGAAGGACAAGGAAGAAGTGCTTCTGGGCACTGCAGCAGAGACTCCCCTGCAGCCCTGGGGAAGACCACAGTGGAGGAGCAGGCTGTCCCCCTGCAGCCCTGCAAAGGAAGGAGCAGCAGAGAGGAGCTGTTATGAACTGACCACAACCCCCATCCCCTGTGCCACTTCGGACAGGAAGAGGTGGAAGAGTCAGGAATGAAGAAGCAAAGATGACCCTGGGAAGAAGAGAGGGTGGCAGGCAAGTGTTTTTAATTTTGTTTTTGTTTCTCACCATCCTACCCCATTTTTAATTTGCAACACATTAACCTTTGCCAAGTCTGCTTTGCCTGTGATGGTCAACTGGTGAGTAATCTCCCTGTCCTTATCTTGACCCATAAGGTTTTAAATTTTGTTTTCTCCCCTATATTGCTGAGGAAGAAGACAGAGAAAGTAGCTGGGTGGGAGGCTGCCCATCAGTCAAGATCAACCCACCACAAACTGCCACTTTATTCTGGGCAATAGGAACCAAGGACAGGGTTTAAGGAGAAAATGTTATCAGATGACTTTAAAACTTCTTGAATAACTTTATCTTTGGAGGGCCCCTCAACACACTTCAGCAAGTTAACCTGTCCTTTCTGAATCCTTACTGAAGTCAGTGGGAAGATAAGGCTCGAACTGTCCAGACTGGTGGGCATCTCTGTATACACAGATATCCAGTGAGAGGCACTGTCATGATTTTGGCTGGGACAGAGTTAATTTTCTTTCTAGTAGCTGGTATAGTGTTAAGTCTTGGATTTAGTATGAGAATAATGTTGCTATTACACTGATATTTTTAGTTGTTGCTAAGTAGTGTTTATACCAAGTCAAGGATTTTTCAGCTTCTCATGTCCAGCCAGCGAGAAGGCTGGAGGGGCACAAGAAGTTGGAGGGGACACAGCCAGGACAGCTGACCCAAACTGGCCAACAAGGTATTCCATACCATGTGACATCATGCCCAATATATAAACTGGGGGGAGCTGGCTGGGGAGGGGTGAATCTGTGCTTTGGAACTAACTGGGCATCGGTCAGCAAGTGGTGAGCAACTGCATTGTGCATCACTTTTCTTGTATATTCCAATTCTTTTACTATTGTCATTTTATTATTACTATCATTATTATTTTCTTCCTTTCTGTCCTATTGAACTGTTCTCATCAGAACCCACAAGTTTTACTTTTTCCCCACCCTGATTCTCTCTCTCATCCCACAGCGTTGGGGGGGGAAGTGAATGAATGGCTGCGTGGTGCTTAGTTGCTGGCTGGGGTTAAACCATGACAGGCACTTAAGACAATTCAATGCATAATGCATGTGACGCCTCCAAGACAAAGTCGTGCTGAACAGAACCTTTTTTGAGTTCTGGATTTAAGTATTTCAATTAAATTTAAGTACTCACTTGAAACAAGCCACTTGATAGTTTGTGCGAATTAAAAAAAAAAAAAAAAAGAAAGAAGTTCTGCATCCCCACAGCCAGACAACAGGTAAACAAAAAAAGGGGATATTTCAGCACCACAATTCTCCACAGCTCTCCTTCCTTAACAGACTTGACAGAAATAACATATGCCATGGAGTAATTTTTAGGTACATACTAGACTCGAGACTGCCAGCTATTTAAAACAAATCTGCTTATCAAGATGGATCAAGTATCTACCTCTCATTTATTCTGGAAAAAAATTGGAAAATGACTCAACAGACTTCAAATTATCAATATGCATTACTTTCTCTCCTCTTAAACAACCTGGGAGGCAACTACAGTGACATGTGCCCTTGAGCATGAAAGAAACAGAAGGAAGATAATCCCAGTTTTTATCTGCTGATGAAATCTATAAGCAAGAATTTGCTGTAAATGGTTATCTCATTTGGAAGAAACTGATACAGCTTTATTTGTTTGGGTTTTTTTCTTTTGTAATGAGCTTGCTGTTTAATTCCTTTTTTACTTTTCACATCAACAGCTCCTCAGAACACTTCAGTTTTCCAAAGTGATGAGATGCAAGCAGCTGAAATACAGGCAAATAATTTGTGTCTGAGGCACTTACCTTTACCATCAAATGAAGAAGGAATTAAGATGGCTACTGTTTCATCTAAAGTTTTTGATGAAGCTTTGCTTTCTGCAGAAGTATCTTCCTGTAAAATAGACAGTCAGGTATCATGAAAGTAGGATTAAAATCACTAACCTAAACAAAGCTAAACATAAAAAAACCTGTAACTTAAAAAATCCTCAACCCATGGACAGAAAAAAATGTAGGGAAGTTTTTTGCTTTTCTTAGTGGAACCACCATTTCAACCCTATAGCATTACAAAATATAAGCAGATGCCTCTGCACTGCTGTACAAGCAAGATGATGCCTTCTTACATTTTACAAAAGCACCCAAACAATGATTCTAAGAATGAACAAGAAAAAGGTTTTAATGTTCCAAGTACATTAAAAACAAAGTCCATCATCAAACTCAAACTAGCAACGAAAGCATCAGCTAACCTCCGTGTTCAACAAAAGAGACATCTGTGGTTGACTAAGGCACGCAATGTTACTTTCCGCTGAACGTATTGGTCCACTTTTATGCTGTACATTCAGTATCTCACTGCTTCCCAAACTCTGTGACTTGTGGAAATCCAGAATGGTAGCTTCAAATGTGGGCAGAGGAAGAGACTCTGGTTTCGGAGTTTGAGTTGACTTCTTGTTAGTAGTTTTATTGAACCTGTCTGAATAAACCATGTAAAGTCTAAATAATTAAACTTGCTTGTGATCATTTCTATGTATGTTTTATAGTACACCTGTTGACATAACTACAGTAATTATCACAAGAAGTGTTGCTACACATAGCTCATATCAAAAAAACAACCTACCAATTATAACCAATGTGAATACACAACACTGACTCAACGAGCAACTGTAAATTCAGATGCTTTCTTAGGAAGTATTTCATATCACTTTACATGAATTTCTTCAATCAGCAAGAAGACCTAAGTCACCACACCTTGTCAAAAAGTCACACAGTAAAGAGATCCTGTTCCTTAATTATTCTAGATTTAGAAACATGGTCACAATCTGAAGGATATAGCACAGTCAATCATTTTATGTCTGTTCAATGTATTTCTAACCAAACAACAAATCTGTACCTGGCTTCACAGAATCTCTGCTGCATGTGGAGGTCTGGAACGAAGTCCTCTTCACAGTTCTGACAGAAGAGTCATCTCCATCATGCCTTTTCTTGTCTAATTTTTTCTCACCCTCTTTTGATCTCCTTTGCTGCAAGTATTTGTGACATATTTAGTTGATTTTATTTGAACTTTGTAAAGTCATGAAGTTTGCCTTAACCTGAGTTACAGTTAAGCACCTCTGCATCTGGAGCTTGACTATCAAGTTAATACAGCCTAAGTAGCTAGTATTCCATAACCACAAATAACCAGTAACAGCAGGACCAGCCAGTTAGAGATTTATTATTTAATTTTACCTACCTTGTTAACTGTGCCATGTTTAGCACATATTATAGCCCAAGCAAGAGGGATTACATTCCATGTGTTTCTAGACAATTGTACTTTTAAGATCTCATTATCAGAGCATTTCCAATAGCTTAAAATTGTTTGGTCTTAAATCATCCAGTCTTATCTTCTAAAACTAAGTTTCTTCTAGAACAGGGCTAAAATCTTAAAAGTATTCCAATATTTTGTCTAAACTACATATTATGAGCAAAACTAGGCAAGACTGATATCACAACGTCCAAAACACTTCGAGCAGACAGAAAGTAAATAGAAAAGATACACCTGTATGATCCCAATAAAGGAAACACAGTCACCTATACTGTCAAGTCCTGAAAGCCTTGTGATTCTTGCAAGAAACATAGCCTGGCAGAGCTGGGCTCAGGTATCAGTACAGCAGGCAAGGAACATGCACTAGGTTTGCATCTATGCAAAGTATAATGTATTGACCTAGACAAGTGGCTTAACTCTTTCTGATTACAGGATGCTGGACTAAATTCAGCAGGTAACATCTGGCAGCAATGTCATTATCTTGGGTGAGAGGTCAAGGCACTTCCTGACTTCCAAAGCTAAATTATTAAAACTTTAGGAGATATGATCAAATTAATGCAAAGCTGCAAAGATCAATCATTTCTCTTCAAGCTCACAAAAAAATAAAAGATGGAGAACAATGACAAAAAGGCTGTCAAACAGTATACAGCTCAGCCCAAGCCCTTACAAAGACCACAGAACTCCTCCCGTAAGGTAAACTATGTTTCTTCATATTACGTCACCTGTGCTAACACTAAGCTAATCATCTCCCCAGACAGCTTCAGTGTTTAATTTCTCTCTCAGCAAGAAAACTACTAATTTCAAGTCTCTAGCCTTTGCTATCTTATGTCTAGTAATGCATGCTTAGGACCTGATCTTACAACCTCCTCTACACAGGCTTGACCACAGTGAAGTTACCAGGTCTCTGCCTAGGGAGTAAGGTCCACCAGAAGGATGTGACAGGAGAACAGATTACTTGAACCTGCTGGAAACAACAACAGCCTTACAAATATAAGGGATACAATGTCTAACCACAGAGGGAAATGAGTTAATAACACATTTGATTTTTTTCCCTGATTTTTGTATTTTGAGGAGTTTGTCTATTTTTTGTTTGAAAATATTATCCAAGTTTCATGAAATTTATTCCCAAACAGGCACACGCAAAAAATGACAGATGTTTACCAAACATCTGTTTTACTTTTGACTGAAAAAGAACATTTCTAATGTGAACCTTTCATCCCTCTCCACACCAAAACAAGTTTCTACTCTCTTGTGGATTGTTTCCTACCTGTAGCAGATCCTGGAAATCCTTCAACAACAGATGTTTTCTCATCACTTATCAGCCACATAGCTGATTACAGCCACCAGGTCTCTCTTAAATCTGGTGCCACAGGGCCCTTCTCACCTCTCCCCAAGCCCAAATACTGAACAAAGGAAAGCATAGTTCACAAATTAATTGTCTTTTTTTTTTCCACCCAGATGCTGCCTTCTGAGGAAAAAGAATTGAATTCCCCTCATGTTCCAAAAATGCTGTTTGAAAAACTGTGTTAATTTGAACTGTAGAATTCCAGGAACTTTTTTGAAATCTGAAGTTGGGCACATTACTATCATGCTTTTTCAATGCCATTCATTATCACTACAAGAACAGAGTAATTATTCACTTTTAAAAATGAACCAAACATATAAAAAGATTGATTTAAAATAAAAATTTAATTTTAATTAAAAAAACCACATGTATTTGCTCACCTTTGAAAGATTTTTACTTTCTTGTCTGATTGGATATGTTTGCTCAGCAGATTCACTGACTATTCCTGAACCATTACAGTGTGTTGAGTTGTTAGAATGATACTGTGAGCCAGCTACAGGATATACATTTGAAACAGCATCAGGTGAGTAAGAGCAGCTGGAGTATTCACGGAAGGCAGGATCACCCAGAACACTATGTGATGGACATTGAGAAAGAGATGAGAGGTCATCCCAGGGCAAATCTTCAGCATATACTTGTTGCATAGATAAACATATCATTCCTTGACTGAAGAATCTGTTTAACAAGAAAGCTGTATTTCAAAAGAAAACTGTTTCATGTTACTTCAATTAAGTATTTACTCACTCTAATAGACTACTTTAAAAATAATTAGTTTTGTTTTAAGAAAACATGCAGTTTAGCAAATATTTTAAAACACAGATGTTATCTGTTTCCAAGTTTCAAAGCTAGTCTGCTTGGCAGTTAATAGTCCTCATTTCTGTTTAAGGTTATCAAGACTCTTCGTACTTATTTTCCGCAGGCTTTTTCTTCTGAAACAAATGAAAACCACAATGATATGCACTACATGCTTGACTGCAAAAATACAAACGTTGAAGAGTAAAACCTGTCTTAAAATGTCATAATAACAAAGCAGAAGTACAGCATCTCATGGCGTATAAGACATGTATGAACTACAACACAGAAGTATAAGATAATCATTAACTGACCTGCATTTAACTATCACAGTTTATGAAAACACAGCATGTCTGGAGCATGTCTTTTTCCTTCAAATGTATACTCAAAGTTCCGTTCCAAATTCCTCCTACACTTTGTCCAGAAACTATATACCGAGATCCAAATTTGATTAGGGAGAAAGAAATTTCTCAGCTTAAGAAAGTTGCATTTAGTTTTTAAAGCTGTTCACCATGACATGGCTAACACCTGAATCTTGGCTACATAATAAAAAACAGAGAAACTTTCCCATCAGAGCAAGAGACTTCAGGTAACACACTTCTTACTGCCTGTTGCAATTCTGATAGACTGTAATCAAAAGAACTCTTACAATCATAGTTAACACGCAGAGAAGGAAAGTAACAAGTAAGAGTCAAAAAAAAAACCTATGGCTCAGTCCCAACAACTGCTGTCTCTTTTTTTAATGCTAATCGATTTAATGCTAAGTTTTTTCTAATGCATAGATTAGGCCATACTCACCTCAATGTTAAATTTCTATTACAAATCAAAATGGGTTGAAAATACTGAGACTTCCTGTAGCATAAAATGAAGGCCTACAATGAATGTGTTTGCTAAGGCTCTAACTGAACTTGTTAGGACACACCAATAACTTTGCAGTAACTGCAGTCAATCCAATGCTTAGAGTTCTGAGAAGCTGGAAAACAACTAGAGAACTACGTAACATCACAAGACTCGATTATTTCCCACCCTACTATGTAGGCTTTTTTCTAGCTTGCTCTGGGATTAGCAGTACTTTTACAAGTCTATCACAATACCTTTTTTTTCAGGCTTTATTAGAAAAAACCTTTTAGAAACCTGTAGCATTCTTACTAAAACTGCCTTTCTGGGGATGCATGGGTTGTGGAGAGGAAATCCAGGAAGAGCACCACACATTATTTAAATGTTTTACAGCATGAGAAACCTTCTTGAAGGATCTTCCTCTTCCTTTTATATATTTACCCCAGACTTGTCACGACACAACCATTCTCAACTGAAGGACTAGATTCAGCTCCTTCCAGAGCTCAAACAAGCCAGATCAATCATTACAGACAACAAATCCACCTTAATGCTCTGTAAGCCATTGGGAGGAAGAGACAAGGTACCAGATATATGCCCAAGTAACATAAACGCAAAAACATAAATCATGAAGACAACACAAAAGCATTTGTAGTTAGAATATTAATGTATCAGAGCTTTGACTTGACAAGAGTATTCAATGTCTGAAACTGGAAGGTTAAAAACCGTGTGCCCCCCGCCCCCCGCCCCCCC
>JANZLQ010000079.1:35511059-35528627 GCA_026212715.1 Elanus axillaris
GTTTTTCTTCCGCGGCGGGGGGGCGGGGGGGCGCGGGCGGTGAAGAGTCCGTTGTGGCCGTTGGGGACCGGTACCCTGCCCGTCTTGTCGTCTGCTGGGCGCGGCCCTTGCGGCGCAAGCGGCTGTAGTCCCGCGTGTTCGGGGGAATCGCTGATGGCAGGCAGTGGGAGGGAACCTCCTCCGGCCTCTTAATAAAGCTTCGGGTTTCAGTTAAATGTGTGCCGTGCCCCGGGGCCTCTCCCGTACCCTGAGGCCGGGGTGGTGGTGGGGTTTGGACCTGAGGTACCCTGGGCCGCGGTTACTCAACAAAGGCGGCTGCTTCCCTCGCTTGAAAGGCTGTAGCATCTCTAGTACCTAGCGTGCTACTTGCTCTGAGTGCAGGCAGAAAATAAACGTGGGGTGCAGGTGGGCTCTGAGCTGTGTGCGGTCTGTGGACAGGATTTCAGCTTACAGACATCCTCACCCAGCAAAACGGCACAGTAGATACTTCCATGGTAAAGTGTAAGTAGCAGCTTGCCAGGACTTGGTAAAAGGCACTGCAGTTCTGAGGCTATGAGTGTGATTTTTGGCATCAGGCCTTTTCAGTACATAAATGCTGAATTCTGTGCTTTCCTAAACTCCAATGGTACTTGGGTGTAGTTGCCCTGTGATACACAAAAGCTTAGTGGGTGTAGTAAATACATAAGTTATTTGTTCTCAAACCGGCAGGAGGGGGGAAAGGCCCCCCCCTAGTCCTTGTGTCTTTTTGTAATCATATGAGAATGTTAGGGCCGCAATCTCCTGTAAAGTAAGACATAGACATCTGGAATATCTCTGGCTGGTACAGCCTGCTGAACAGATAACTGTGGCAACTCCCTGCCAAGCAATAAATAGCAGCAATTGAAAAACCCAGATAAGGACATGTGTAGTGTTCACAAGGTTGTAACTCACAACACAGATGACTATGACCTTCATCCCACCAACCACTAAGAGGGTCCGAGACGAAACCCCAGCAACAGTACATGCAACCGCAGAACATACCCGGATATGCTGCGTACACCCGAGACAACCAGGCTGTAAAACAGGGACTCTAGCAGGGGTAAAGCGCGCGCACGCTGTTGGGAGAGTAATGACTCCCTGGCCGCCCAGCATGCTGCTCTGCTTGCTCAACTGCTTGCTTAATTAATAAAATTTGGAAGTTACCCATACTGGCCTTGGGGTTTTCTTATCCCTAGTATAACAGTGGGAATTTTGCCAGAAAGGGGAATCTCAGTCTTAACCGTTGCTTGATTCTACACCTTCTGTGCCCCCTGCCTACAGCGTGCTGCTGCCTCTCCTTGTTTGGCCTCTGCAGTAAGAGAAGAATAGTTTAATTTTCTGCTTTCATGATGCTACCAGAAATGTGGGTACTGCCTGTGATCATGTAATACATCTGTCTGAAAACTGTTCTGATGGGGGAAGCAAACCTGAAGTCATGTGAGGCATGAGTGCTGTCACACATGCATGGGTAGGGAGCATTGTTTTTAGCAGCATTGGTTTTACTGCTACTGCAGCCTGATGTCTTAAATGCTAAAGTTTAAACTGTCTCATGCCTTATAGCCACTAAAAGGAGTGCTTATCATAATCTAGCAGTACTATTTTTTTCTTAGCTGGTCTGCATCTCAGGGTGTGTTGACACAGGTCATTTACAGGCAAAACAAAGCTCAGGATTTTTATAATGGTGTGTTTAAATAGGTGAAATTCCTTTCATTAACAAAGATCCTCAGCAGGAATATCAATTCTAGTATAATCGTACAAGGACAAGCCACCTGCAAGTTTTCTAAGGTATTGGTTGGATTATTCAAACAGGCTATGTTTTTGTTAGCTTAGTTCCAGGCAGCACAGCTGTTATTTTTGAATATTTAAGGCAGAGAGTAAACAATAATTTCTGTTAGGAATGGCGTTTGTGTAATAATGGAAGGAAAGATCAAACCACCATGACAAAGGGGTTCGGCTGGATGGAAGATGTTTCATCTATGCGCCTTCTTTGTAATCTTTCAGCTTATCTCATGCATATTGAACATGAGAGAAAATTTACCTTTATGGAAGCCTATGTGTATGCCTCCTTTGAGTTCACTCAGAAGTGAAAGCCTGGAGTCCCTTTAAATCAACTTTTCCTTCTATTGCAAATACTCATAGCAAATCGAAGTTTTGAAAAGGATTAAAAGGATTCTCAGGCAGATATGCATCCAATTCTCTTTGAGATCCCTCACATTATTTTGAAAACCCTTGTTACTCAGGATTGAACAGTTGTATTTGTCAGGCAACTGGTAGAGCTAACAAAACTGACATACTGGTTTTAGTAATCCAGGGTTGAGAGATCTTATTTAGTTCCGGAGTGACATTTCAGCTTCTTCTTTCATAATTTCTTTTCCCTGGCAAGACTTAAGAAAATTGGTGAATGATAAATAAAGGAACAGTACCAGTAATTTGTTAAGTTCTACTATTAATTTGGTATATTTTTCCTAAAATGAAAAACATAATGTTACAGATATTGTTTGTAAAACTACTGAATAAGCTTGCTAAATGGTTAAGCTTCTTAAATGGTTAAGCATGATAATAATTTCCATGCACATGAATAACAAGAAAAGCATCAGGAGTAGTCAGTATGGGTTCACCAAGGGGAAGTTATGCTTGACCCACTTGTTAAACTTCTATGATGAAATGGCCTGGCAGAGCCAGGAAGAGAGCTGTGGTTATTGCCTACCTAGACTTCAGTAAGGCTTTTGACACTGTTTCCCTCAACATCTTCATAGAGAGGTTGTTGATGTATGGGCTGGATGGGCAGACAGTGAGATGAATGGCTGGACCCAGAGGGTGAGGATGAGTGGGGCAAAGTCTAGTTGGAGGCTAGTAACTAGTCGTGTATCCCAGGGGTTAATACTGGGTCTAATCCTGTTCAAAATCTTCATTTATCATCTGCACAATGGTGCAGACCATACCCTCAGCAAGTTTGCAGATGACAGGAAAGTGGGAGGAGTGGCTGATGTACTGGAGGGTTGTGCTGCCAGGTCTGTGGGCTCCAGAAACGGGCTGAGAGGGAACCTCATGAAGTTGAACAAGGGGAAGTGCAAAGTCCCGCACCTGGGGAGGAACAACCATAGGCACCGGTGCATGGTAGGAGCCCCCCAGCTGGAGATCAGCTTTGTAGAAAAGGCCTTGGGAGTCCTGGTGGATACCAAGTTGAACATGAATCAGCAATGTGCCCTTGCAGCAAAGAAGGCTAGTGGTATGCTGGGATGTATTAGGAATAGTGTTGCCAGCAGGTTGAGGGAGGTGATACTTCCCTCTGTTCAGCACAGGTGAGGGCACTGCTGGAGTACTGTGCCCAGTTCTGGGCTCCCCAGTACAAGAGAGAGAGGGACATACAGGAGAGAGTCCAATGAAGGGCCACAAAGGTGATGAATGGACTGGAGCATCTCTCCTAGGAGGAAAGGCTGAGAGAGCTAGAACTATTCAGCCTGGAGAGGAGAAGCCTCAGAGGGGACCTTATCCATGTATATAAAAACCTGGAGGCAAGAGTGCAAAGAAGACAAAGCCAGGCTCTTTCCAGTGGTGCCCAGTGACAGGACCAGAGGCAATGGCCACAAACCAAAACATGGGAGGTTCTTCCTGAACACTGAGGGACACTTTTTTACTGTGAGGGTGATGGGGCACTGACAGAGGTTTGTCCAGATAGCTCCTGGAGTCTCCATCCTTGGACATCTTCCAAGCCATCTAGACATGGTCCTGGGCAAGGGGCTTGAGCAGGGATGTCAGACCAGGTGACCTCCACAGGTCTCTCCCAACCTCATCCACGCCGTGTGTTACTGTGTGAAACAGGGCTTTTCAGTATTTCCTTTAAAATACTGTTACACACAAAGTCTGTGTCACTCACACTGCAAAGAAGGGAATAAAGTGTTCTGTATCCATTGTGGAGAGAACAAAAATGCTTAAACTTTGTCAAGGCAGCTTTGGGGTAGGCTTTAGGAAACATTTTGTACCAGTATATAATTTAATTATCTAAGGACTGGAATAAGAACATTTTAATGAAAACTTTAGAAAAAATACATCCTGCACGAATGTTTTAGGTCCAGCTGCTCCTGTCTCTGATCAGTGATTTCTCTGAGGCTTGCTTTCTGTGGTTGTCAGTTATGCTTTCCTGTTGTCACTTTGGCCAGTATTGAACTGTAGAACAAAAGTAATTTTTTTTCTCCAGTGCTCTAGAATGACCTTCTAATTTTAATTGTAATACATTTTTATTTTCAAAGAAGTTAGTTTCTGGAATTAGGATTATTAGGTGATGGATCTAGATCATGACTCTGAAGATTCTGAACCAGGTCAGAAGTGACTGAAACCACAAATACATACTTTTATTAAAGAGAAAAGCTGTTGACTAGTTCTTACCATACACTTGTGCCTCAGCATGTTGAAGGCATATATTGAAGCATATATCACAGAAGTTTGGCCTAGTACAGACTGAAAAAAGTTCCACATAGCCTCAGGGGCATAGGTCTGTTAGGAAAAACATGTGAGCTGCTCAGCTGGAAAGCATGCTCCTTCTCAAAGCCCTGTCCAGTTAGCTCTTGCTGCTGAAACACAAGACGAAACTTTAAAATGGCAGAAGCATGAAGAGAATATTCTTGAGCTTCTCTCTCTGTCTTCTATAGAAGTTATGCAGGCCTGTGTAATTTTGAACAGTAGTAATCTGCATTCTGTATGAGAACAGCATGACTGGAGTCAGCATAGACCCTCTTCGGGACTAAAGATAGACTATGAACATGTTTTTGGGGATGATTTCATCTATCCAGACAGGAGCAGATTTAAAGCCTCTGTGTAACATGTTGCATGTGACCAAGGACATCCACAGTTATGTGGGCTATGATAAATAAAAATCTGTTATAAATGACGGGCCCATATGCACCTTACTATTGCATATAGAGAATTCAGGATGTAAGTTACAGTGGATAAAAATGTTTTCATGCTTTTTGACAGAAGGGGAAGATGCAAAGTTGCCCATCTGTGGTGTGCATAGCAGTTTCTGATTATAATTCTCTACAGCTTTTTCTGTTCATTTCTATGAGGCATTTGAAAAATTTAAGTTACAGGTACCTTTACTGCGGTTCTGTTTTCAAACATGTCCTTATAAAACACTAATGTCGGATACTTGAATGTATTTTCCTGAATAGAACACCAAGCTCACAGATAAGGAACCTTTTGTACTGTCTTTATGAGTCATAATCATATACACAGTTAATAATTTGTGAATAATTTGAGTGTGAGTCACATTCATAACATATATTGATGAACCGTTATCCATGCTTTTATATTTTTAATGTCTACTATGGGAGCAAGGCTTAAACAATTGTATTCTCTGTCAGTTTTGATCATGAGTTAGCTTTTGAACCTATTGGCTCATTTGGTCAAATTTAACAGAAGTGTTGATTAACAAATTATTGCAGGTTTTGTGATGACAGGTTGCCAGATAGCGCAGAAGCACTCTGATGGGGGATGGCATTATAGTTAAGCTCATACCTTACTAGACACCAAAGAATCTACATGGGAATAAAGACTTTATATAAATGCCTAAGTTGTAAATATCCTTCAGCCTTTGGTGCTTATGCCTTCTGAGAGAGTAAAGCCAATCATTCACAAACCATGAGTCAGTAGAAAATCAGTCACACTTAGTTCTGATATCTAGTAAACTAACTTTATAGTTGACTGTGATTGTATTTTTCTGGGTTTATATGGTATTTGCGTAGTATTTCACAACCCCAGTTATCCTCAAGGCACTGATCTTACAGACTTAATCAGGCCACTCATATGTGTAATATTAACAATATTTGTCTTTGCAGACTTGATCTTCAAATTAGTTCACCTCAGTTTAAATACTTAAATTTTGATGTATTGCCTTACTGTAAGAGTCAGTCTGAAGAACAGCATTGTCTCAACATTGTCATCAGGGACTTTTACTATATCCCAAAAATTGGACTTGGACTGGCATCTTGGCAGGAGGCTGCAGCAGCCTGCCTGAGAAAAGATGTGTTAAGTTCTCTGAAGAAGGGAGGGTACTGCTTGGCATGGACAGTTCAATATCACTTGAAAACAGTGGTATGAACAGTCCTGTACCACTCCCCGTGAATCTTACCAAAAACTACGTCAAAAGGATTGATTCCAGCTGTTGTTTCCAACTTTGATGAAGAAATCTTGGACTTCAAGTGAACTTTGCTCATTAAACACACCTGCTCAAAAGCTACCCTTCTCCAAGTTAGACTGCGCCTCGAACACTCATCCCTGGGCATGAAAGGCTCCGCTTGAGTTGGCAGAGGACCACAGGACAGAGGAGGGGCAAGGTGGACAGAGGAGGGGGAAGGTGGACCAAAGGAGGGGCAAGATGTGTTGCCTGCCATAAAAGATGCCTTCTTAGCAAATGAACTTTGGAAGCTTTCCCCACCAAGGATCACAACGATCAGAAGGACCAGTGGGACGCTGCCTGGACCTGAGACCAGAGGGACGCCTTTGGACCTGCAGTGGTAGCTATAATCCTCTTTCCTCACTTTACCTCTTTCCTCTCTTTTCCTATCACTCTTCCTATCACATGCCACTTTATGGGCAAACCAATAAAGTTTGACTGTTTGATTGAAGCATAACCCCTGTGGTGTCTCTGCCTTTGATTTTTTGCACTTCAAGATCACAGCAAACCAACCTTTCCATCACGCGTCCATCGATTGGACTGTGACACTTACTCAACTTGAAAAACATTTTCATAAACATGGAGTTGTTTGTGTGCTAATTAACCTCCCCTCAGTTAATGAAGAAAATTGATTATTTTTCTTTTGTATTTCAGAGCACACAAAAATGTGAACGAGGTCTTGGAGAGACTAAAGAATGATGCCATGTTTTGATGGTTTAGCTGTCGGTAAATAAGCTAGTGTGAGTGTTGAAAATAAACTAGCTGAATTACTGAGGATTTCCATCTGAGAGAGGATAAACTGACTTGAGAAATAGAGCCAATTATGATGCATGCTCTTTCCAGTACCTGCACTGGTTCAAGAACTGCATTTTGAAGGTGTTCTTGAATAAATTACTCCCAAGTCATAGAAGAGCCCAGCTTGCAGGGTAGAGGTAGAGATACCGAATGTCTGCAGTCCATTCAGATCCTTGCAGAGCTTGGAGGCTACTGTTGATCTGTGTTGTTTCATTGAGGTTTAATTATCTCTAACTCTTTCTATGAATTTTCCTGTGAAAGGAGTGATCAGAACCTTGTCTAAAGACTACAGCTCAGATCTGAAAAGGAGCCACAATGAAGTATTCCCGTGTTAAACAAAATCAATAACGCTGAATTTAGCAGATGATGATTTCCATAGCAACCATTGCTCATATAACAAACTCAGGATGATACCGTATAATGACTAGAGAATCAAGCACAAGAAGATGCTGTCAAATGAGGCACAGTCCTGTTCAGGTTTTTCCTGTAGGCTGTGCACACGTGGCAGTATCTCAGAGTGAACCAATGGCAAAGAATCTGCAGTGGAATCTCAGAGTTCTTCAATTACTGGATATTTTTGACACAATGGTTAAATAGCTTGAATAAAAGTTTCATTTAACTTAAAAATGTCAGTGCTAGACCTGTGAAAAGGTCCTTTTAGCCAAACGTATCTCTGCAGCTTTCTATAATGGATGTCTTCCAAAACGGAAGAGCGTAAGAGTCAGAGAATTATGTGATGATACATTCCCAGGTTACTCTAGACTTTAGGGATTACTCATGAGAGATTTCTTTGCAAATAACAGGCCCAAGTGGATTTTTGTTTCATGAATTTTCCAGGCATCTTTGGGCCAAGGATCCTGTCTCCACAGTATCATGTTACAAGGAGTTCCGTGGGTGAACAAATTCCTCTATGAGAACAAGCATCTTTTGCTTATGTTAAATCTGCCGCATCTTGGGTTTTGTATTGGAAGAGCCTGTGAATGATTTATTCATTGTCCCAGATGGTTGTAGTTCCCAGAGGTAGGATCTATATACTACAGAATTATAGGCTGGGATTTTGAATCTGAGCCCAAGGCATAGACTTTTTTTCTCCTCTCCCTTTAGGTAAATATTCCTCGTTGATTTCTGTGAAGTTACTCAAATGTTTAAAATTAATCACTTGTAAATTTTGTACATACACAGGAAGGGAAGCAAATGTATGTGTGCTGAAAATACATCTGTTTGCAAGTATTATAAAGCCTGTTAATAGGTTGCTACAAAATGTTGTTAAAATAGTAGAAGATGACTGAATTCAAATGAAAATGAATGGAATCTGAATAAACCATATATATACAAATAGTTTTTCTTATGGTTATTGTAACAATGTAAGGTTTAAAAGAGCCACTGGAGGGCTCACTGATTTCATGTTAAATGACAGACTGGTCTTTGAAAGCCAGTACTTGCATTTTTTGGCTAAGATAGTATTAACTGGTGCGCTAATCATTTGAAGAAGACTGGATGATAACAGAATTTTTGCAGATAATGGGCAGAGAGCACTTATATTTTCCTCTCAAAGAATAACACTTGTGATTAATACCTGTGTCATGATGTGGGAATATTTACAAAGGTTTGGAAGGTAGAAGAATCTAAATGTCATAGAATAAACATAAAGGACCAGAGTTCCCACCCCCTTACCATAAAAATCTAAAAAGTCGTCCTGTTAGGCAGCAGGATTTCCCCGTTTTGAGGACCCACCCACACATCCGACAAATTTTCCCCTCCCTCCTCTGTTCTGCTGGTGACACCGAAGCCTTAGAGACGAGTCAGGCCCAGGGCTGTGGCCTTTTTGAACTACTTGGTTTTGAACTACTTGGTAGAGTTGGAATCCAATGCAACACATTTAATTGATGTCAGTTTCTCCTGACATTTTGGATCAAGTCTTTCTTTCATTACAGTTAAACAGAACTTAGTTTTCAAAAACTTTGGGAACAATGAATTCTGCTTATATATTCTAATCTTTTTACATTTTTCTCAGCCTGAATTGTTTCTTTGTCCTTTGGGTTTTTTTAATAATCTTTCTTGGATATGTAGATTATCATCCTATCCCTGATACAGTAAATGCAGGTAAATGGTTTAAATTCAGTATTGCCATCCTGCTTGCTTTCACAGCACCATTTACCACTCTTTTGTGGGATAATCATGTGCTGAACAAAATACACTGCTCCTGGAGTGATTTTTCCAGACATATGTGGGGTTATAGCATTCTTTCTGCTCCTGTGAGTATGTTTTATCCCAGAACTTCACTAAGTCTGTTACCTTACTTCATGGAAACTCATCTGATTTGTTGTTCTCCAGTGGTCATTTTCAGTTCTGCATATTTCCAGATACTTCCCTTGCACTGAATAGCTGTTTGAATTCTTTCCCATTATTTTGAATCCTGCATTTTGCAAGCTAATTGTCTTTTTTTTTTATCCCTGCTTATATGTACCAACTTTTAGTGATCCTAGCGACTCCCTTCTTTCTTTATTTTAGGTACTAGGACAGTCATCTATTGCAAGAGGTGCACAGAACTTTGAATTTGTCTTGGTGGGTAAACCTCTTTTATTGTTCACAATTAAGTACACATTTTTTAGTTTCTTAGTGCTTTACCCACATCTTCCTAACAATCAGCTTTTTAGTAATTCATCTAAAGAAAAATATCCGCCAGTTAAACCCTCCCATTACATATTGTCATGTAGTATCTGTACAGAAAATATTTTAGCAGTTATAATAACATAGATGGGAAGAAGATTCTACCTGGAAATAAATTTTGTCACAGTCTGTCCTTCCTACTGCTCAGACTAAAAACATTCATCAAACTCACCTCTGCATTGCATCTGCCCCACTCTTGCTGTTCATGGGGTCATGTTGCAAATCTGATATGAAAAAGAACTTCTTCAGATGACTTCAATTCTAAAACTGGTACATATTGGAAATATGGTCAGTTTGAAACCTTGTCTTTCTTCCCCAGCTGTATCCCTTTACCTAATGAAGGGGATTGTCTCTGCCCCAAACTATTCCAGTTAGAAAAGCATAGGAGAACATGCCTTTTTTCAGTTATGCTAAGAATATCCTGACTGAAGTCTTTCCTGGCCATACGTGAATCTCACGTCATTACATACACATCTATACAGAATTACCTTTTAAAAAAAAAATAAAAGTTCAGTAAATTCATAGAAGAGAAACAGAGGCAAAACGATTCAGCTGGCTTTAGAGGTATTAAAACTTAATGCCTTTTCTTGTTTTTAGCAGCACATCCGCAGTGTTGTCATGGATACTGAGCCAGGTCGTGTTTTGCCAGCTTACAGATGTGCTAAAAATGGGATTTTCCCTTCTCACCTGTTAACCATTCTTAAGGACTTGATTGAGGGTCTCCTGAAGTCAGTGAAAAGTCTTTGGTCATCTCACCATATTTTGGATTAGGATGTAAGTGAACAGTAGAATGCCAGCAAATGTTCTGTTTCATAATAGTTGTCAGTATTTTTTACGTCTTATTCAACTGTTGAAAATTCGATACGTGCTAAGAGCTTTTTCTCATGCAGGAACACAGCGAACTTCAAGCTCCTGCCGGCTTGGTGTGGTGGTGCAGCTCCTGCATTTCGCTGTTCCTCCCATGGTAACCTGTCATCGCTGCGAGGCAGGCGTGCAGCTTCAGACTGTTAGGTCTCGGTGCCACCTTTGGGGGAAAATAATTTTTTTACACTTTCATTTTGGGGCATAATGTCTGCAGCAGAGCTTCAAAATACGGACTGACAGCAGATTTGGAAATGGTTCTCTTACACCCTTGGGTCTGCCGGGGCGGACCGCAGCCTGCAGACCAGCTGCCTGCAGCCCCTGCGGGTGCCTGGGCAGGGACCCCGGACCTGCGGGCCCTGCTGCCGCACCGGGCCGCCGGCGCCCTCCTCTTAGAGAGCTGTTGGTCCTTGCTGTATCGTAAAACACGTCTGTAATACCTCCTCTTTTCTTGGCTCTTGCTGGCGGTTCAAACCCTGCCGTCCTACAGAGGGAGCTAGCGGGATTTCAGCTTCTCCTTTCCCCCAACCCCTTTTTCCAACTCCCCCCCCCCCCGATGCTGGAATCGCCTGCCATTGCAGGGCAGCACCGCCGCTCCCGGGGCTCACTGGTCCTGCTCGTCCTACCCGCTGCCCCGCAGGGAGCTGGAGTCTGTGTGACTCTCCCCAGCCCCAGCCCCAGGCCAGAGGCTGTGTGATGGATGCGCAGTTTCTCAAAATACTGCTGGTAGCTGAGACTTTATGAATCGTCTCTTTCTTTCTTTCTTTCTTTCTTTGGTGAAATTCCCTAAACTTACTGCTGGCCATGCTGATTTTAATCTTCGATGAAACTGTAAAGGCTATGGAAAACACTAGCTTGGTTCTTTGTGAAGACAGAAAAATATTGTTAATTTTTCTGTTTACGTGCATTCTGGAATGGGGTCTGTGGTAACGTTACCACTGCAGTGCAAACGTTTGGCGGAGGGAGGAGCAGGGATGTGTAAGCTTGATTCACATTTTTAACTGAATCTGCACTGTGGCTCTGTACATAGATCTATGCCCATAGGACATGCTGGCCAGAATGCATCCTGGGCTCTCCATCCCTGTATCGCACAAACCAAGGACTGGCCAAAATGTGCCACAACTTTATTTACTGTGGGAACTATGGTGGATTGTGGATGTGGGTTGCAGCCACATCTTTACTGAATTGTAATCTGCAAGACACAGTTGCCATAACTATCCAAACCTGGCCAGAGCTTCCCCTTTCAGCCTCCTCAGCTTAGATAACTTGCCTTACAAACCTGTGTATTAAGACCATTGCTAGGTCTTTGGTATAGGTGGCTTTCCAATAGAGTATAACTTTCGTCTCAAATCCTACAACTGTCTTTGGAAAGAACTGGGATAAATATTGTCACTGCAACTGCAGTATGGTTAGGATATAAATCTAGAACAGTAGTGTTTTAAAAAGCCATAAAATGCATGAAACTTTGAGAATGTACTTGGGTTTTAGACTTACATATTCATCTTGGGACGGTACCAGAAACAAAACTGGGAGTAGGGAGGGTGTGTTTCAGGATACCAGATAAACTCATTGTTGCTTGAGACTCAGTCACAGTTTTTTTGGTTCAGTGTTACAAAAACTGCTTCTGAAAATTACTATGCTTTGGGTAGATGGTGTTATACTTGGAGTTTGCGTCTTGACACATAGAAGACATTTAATTTGATTTTGGAAGAAATGGATTTCAAAGCCCTTGTATTGTCAGGTCTACCATTTTTTACGTGTGCATAATGGCAAAACAAATCTGAAATGAGTCCCCATCCTTTGGAGGAATTCAGTTGACACTGGTCCGTTATTATTATTATATATTATTATCATATATGGGGTGGGTTTGCAACAGAAGGAAGGTTAAATAGTAAAGGGTAAACTCAGACTCGTCATCCAGCCTGAAAGCAGGAGGTGGAGTTCTTGCTCCATGGGCTCCAGTTGGCAGAAATACCCAAGCACAGTATAGATCCAGATGTGTGTTTTTTCTTGTGACATGAAAGGCTGCATATGGGGTAAATACTCTGGCTTGATTACGCTCTGTTTTCTCCTGCTTGAGACCAGCTACTAATCTGCTGCTGCAAGGAAACTCTCACTGAAGATAGGGCTAGTTTGGTTTTTAAGGGCACAAGAGCAGTCTAAACTTAGTATAGCTGGTCATCTAGGTCTCTGGTGATAGAGATGGACTTTCATAAAGACAAAATTCGTATGTGGTCTGAATTGTCCAGTAAAAGAATTTTCTACTGACTTGGAGAGGAAGCCTAGGCAGATTAACCCGTTGTCCCTCAAAGTTAATCCTCATGCATATCACTTGTCTTTTAATGACATTGATCATTGACATCAGTAGTTGGGTGCTGAGCAGTGAAGCTTAGACTTAAAAATTGCCAGTTCACACTTTGAGAGCACTTGAAGTGTATTTTAAACAGCAAAATGTGTTGCATCTGTGAAATACCAAATTGCCTTTCATTAGGGACAGACACTTTTTCCACTGTTTGTGCATTATAATCTTTTAATATGAAATATATATAAATAACAAATCTATGAAATCTCCTAAAATAGTATCTCTGGAAAGTTTCTCTGACATTATTGTGCATTTTTGTATGACTTAGTTATGCCTGAGGAGTCTGAAAACTTTCTTCATTATGTCTTATAGCTTAGCAAGCGTTACCATGGTACCTTGTAACATTTTTCCAATCAGCAGATGGAGCCACAAGGGGAAAAAAAGATTCAAGTGAAGAATTCTGGAATGGAATAATGCTAAAATAAACCCATTATAAAAATACTCCCATCTGATTGATGATAAATTAAAGCAAACAGTCCTGTAATGTATCATCTGTTAGTTAAACATGTGCTCTCATTTATCTGATCTGTACATAACCAAAGTCAATTACTGTAAATTAGTGACAACTAGTGGCAGCCTTTACTTAACTTGATGCTGTATCCCCTTATTTAAGCCCTCACCCTAATATTTGAAAGATTAGAAGAAATTAACCTTCAAGATGTTTAATAATACACTTTCTCAAAAGGTAGAATTAGAATAGAGCCATTGGACTGAATGGGGGAATCAGGAGTGTGGTTATTTAAGATTTTCATAGAGTTGGTTTGTCAATGCAGTCAGATGCTTTCTGGAGATGGGGTGGTGTGCAAGAGGGAAAAGATTTTCCCAAAGGATATTAAGTGATCACAAGGGTCCTCATCAATCCATTGAAGACTGATAGAGACACTTAAACAAATCCATAGTTTACCCAAATTTTCCAAAGCACATATTCCTCATGACTGCCAAAATACATCACTTTGCCCTGTTTCAGAGTCCCTTACCGAGTGTGGGTTTTGTGATGTTTCCAGGAGATGAGCTAGGTAGTGAGTCTTTAAATATGTTGCTTTTTTTAATATAGTCAATCATATGATTGAGCTTTTATAACTGAAACATGCTTGTTGAAGACGCACTGCTTTATCAGTATGGAATGCTTTGTATGCTCCAGTTTCAACTTGTCACAGGATAAGGATGTGTTTTGCTCCAACTGTTGTTCAAGATGAGGTTTTTTTTAGATGAGAGTATATAAATTGCAGTATGGATCCAGTAACCAAATGCTCAACTTACTCTACTCTGGCACTTCAAAGAACAAGAGGAGACAATAAGAGGCTCAAATTATTTTTGTCCTTTTGTTTGCTTCACTTTTATGGTGACCAAAATAAGGACATGAGGGAAGAGTCTGAAGCCCAGTCTAAAATCAGCAGTTCTTCAACATGTATTTCGGCTCTGTGAGATTTTTTCCTGCTGCATGAAGCAGATTAAAAAGAAGTTGGGTATTTTGCAACACTACAAATGTAAATGCATAAATGTACCTCAGATTTTAGCCTGGAAAAATGGCAGCTTGAACCTTACTTTCCTTGGTGATTTGTTTTACATTAAGGTGCTGTTGCAATGGCTATTAATACCGTACCTCTTCTGTGAATGAACAGAGAATGTCAGTATTCAGAGTGACATCTTTGGAAGCATTAAATGCATATACAAGCACTTTTAAATGGCAGAATGTAATTAGAGCCATGAGTTTGACAGTAATTCCTACAAAATTACAATATTTTTCACTGTGCAGAAGGCAAAACTAAATGAAATGGATGTTGTTAGCATCTGGTAAGCATGATCACAGTTTTTTTTGAGATGGTTGGATGTCATATATATGCCACTCTGAGTGAGATCTATAGCTGTGACTGATTGTGCCTTACCATTCAATTGTTGCATCTGAAATCTGCCCCATTTATAATTGGGCATTACAGAGGATGCTTCTTTTCACAGCTCCAAAATATAAGGGGGGAGGATGCCAAGTTCCTTTCAGTCATTCAACCAGGAGTGCTCCAGTGCAGTGTAAATGCAAACACATGCTCAAGACCTATTATTTGGGAAGGCAACTGTCTAGTATTTTCCCAGTGCAAAAAATTGCCAGGGACAGAATAGATTCCTTGAATTCAGTTTTCCTCCTCCATTTAAGATTAGAAAAAATGCCATTTTAGTTCTGTTCCTGCAGATAGTCTGGTCACCTTCTCCCTCCTGTTATACCCTTGTATTGAGTATTAACTGCTGGCTTTGCTGCATGCATGACATATTAGCACACGTGTTCCCTAGTGTTGAAAGAAGATTCTTGATTTGAGGTGGTATAGGTGTGGGTTGTTTGCATAAATTCCGTGCATTCTTCTAGTTCTTCATGAATTTCTGTCAGTGGTGCACTAAAGAGTATGTATGCATTATAAGGGTGAATAAGAATATCTTCATTATTCAGTTTATAGGCCAAAATGTGTATTTACTCACTTACTACTTTCCATTCATCACAGGTGTCCTTTCAGGATGGTTTATGGTTTCAGGATGTATGTGAAGCCCTCTGCTCTATGGGATTTTCTCAGACTGCAACATTTCTGTTTTCAGGCAGTGTCTTCTATAATGGTGTTACAGTCCATGACATATGTCACTGAAATATGAATAGTGAAGATGGTGATAATTAGAAGGAAAATAATGGTAGCAGGGTCCCAGTTTGGTTTTAAATGGCTTTAGATGTAGATTCTGATTTGCTGAGTTTAAAACAAGCCTTGTGAAGCAAACAACAGATTCCTGTAATCTTGCACTATTTGCGTATTGTTGCTAATTAATGGGCTTCACTGGACTTAACTGGCTTCTCAAAAATATTGTAAATTACAGAACTGTGTATTTTCTTCCTTCTGACCTTTGTCTTAGATATTCTACAAAGAAAATCCTATCCTAGTGAATAGTGAGCAGTAAATGATTTAATGGGAGAACTGAAATATTCTATTTTATACTTGCATTAAATGTATTTTTATTCATTAATTTATTCATTTATATATTACTTCACCTCCAAAAGGTTTGTTATTTTCTCACAATGCAAGAATGAAAATATAGTACCTCTTCTGAAATGTTTATAATGTAGTATCTCTATACATCTGCAGTAAATTCCAATAAATGTTGTGGGGCCCTGCACAGGTAAAGAGGTCTCCTGCAAGACTTATTGTGGAGTTACCTCTCAGATTCTCATAGGATGTAATAAAGCAGGAGAAGTTGCATGACTTTTTTTTTTTCCAAATAAAAGCTAGTGTATAGCATGTATGACAAATTCTTTGATATACAAAGCAAATACCTGGTGTCTCATATGTATGATGTTCCTAGAATGCAGAAACTGGTAATGAGGAAGGCTCTGTAGGTAGATTTGCTGAGCAGCTGTGATGGCATGTAGACCTGAAGCTGTAGGAATATGGTTTATGTCCCGGGAGATAAGTTCTTTTTTCTGAAACAATTTTTTTTAGTATGTATGGTAACTTAGCAATCAGAAGATAATTATATGCAAAGACATTTAAAATTCAACTGGGTTTGGTTTGGTTGTTTTTTTTTTCACATATGCTTCATTCTATTTTTATAGCTGCACTCCATGGTTTTGCCTTTATTTAGTCAACTATATTTGACTTGGAAAATGTATCATTACATTATATACACTGAACTAGATAGCTTCCTGTATTCACATTTTTGAATTGTAGATGGTTGAAATGGAAAAGGCAATAAATGCCCTTATTTTTCCTATTACCATTTTCCAAGAGTTGCTGTATCATCCTGTAAAATTGTTTAACTGTAACTGTCAACAACTCTTTGTCATAGATTTTGCTTTTTGGAGTAAAATTGATAGATGATGACGATACCTTCCCAGGCTTCCTCTTACTAAATAGCACGTGGGATGGAGCAGAGGTTTTGACTATGAGAAGAGAAAACCATTCAAAGTATTTGAGAGTTATGGGTATTTTTGAAAGCTATTACATGGACAAGCTGCTCTCCCACCTGTAGTTACCAAAAAAACCAACTCTGTTGTGCTAGTCTCCTACAGAATAGATTATTACTTATTTGCCATCTGAGGAAACAGGAGGAGAAAGGAGGAAGAATTAGCTCTTTAAAAAGATACTAAATATGGAAGGACTGATGATTAAAAGGCCACTGAGTTGCTTTTCACAGAAATGGCTAATGAGAAGACTGAATTAGGAGAGAGAAGTATACAGCTCGTTTAATGATTAGGTGGAATTTGTTTGTTCTGAATGCTGTTCAAACATTTGAACTGCTAATATGCAGATAGCTTCAGTCTGAATTACTTGAGCAGGCATTCACTAAATGTAATGCAGCTGCGGTAAAATCTCATCAGCCTTCTACCACTGACTATCTCTTTCCATAGCCTGTAGAGAGAATTTAGGATGGCTAGGTTTCTAAATTAAGCCCCTCCACTAAGTGCCTAAAATTAGGTGTATTGAAAATGAACTTAAGGGACTTGCCACTCAGTGACAAAACTAGCCCTGAACTTGGAAACTCCCACCTGCAATCTGTGTATGAACTTGTCAGAAACATGTGCTATTTATGGGTGGGATAAAAACAGTTGTGCTGTTTATGGTCACATTGCGTTTCTGCTGAGATTGATATAGAGAACGAACTGCTTATTGATTAATGATTATCTCTCTGTAACTTTACATATCAAGGACTGGTGTTTGTC
>JANZLQ010000079.1:35528727-35542447 GCA_026212715.1 Elanus axillaris
GAGGCACAAGCAGAGGCCTTGCTTGGATGGATAAGGCTGGAAAAGATAAGAACTCCTGCCTTTGTCCTTGTCCTTGTAGATAATTTAGCTTAAACTAGCTACATAATTTTAGCACTAATAAGAACTAAGATAAAAACACTAACAAGCATTCTTTAAGACAAGATATACTAACACCTGCGAAAGACCATACTGCGCAGAATCACCTAAGGAGGGTCAAATAGCGGACAAGTGAAGAAGACTATGGAAGACCACCAGAGGACTCTAGAAGACCACCAGACACCTTCAATGCACCTGTGTAGAGGACATTTACATATGCTAATAGTTTCATGGAAAACTAATGAATATGTATGATATTTTTCGGAAATCTAGTGAATATGTATGTAGAACATGTATTTAACCTGCACAATTAGACGCGACAGCATGCACGATAGGTGGAGCAATCCCCCGTGCATCCAGCGCTGCCAATAAAGAATACCTACTTAATAGTTAAACTATTGAGTCAGTTTCTTTGAATCAAGATGCAATAATTATACTTGAGATGGCTTTCTGTGGCTATTTTAAACACACTGAATTCTCATTGACATATCTGAACTTTCCAAGCAAACATTCATAGATCTCATTCATCACCTTTATTTGTTGCTCTGAAAAGACCTGTTTGTGTTGGTCAACCTCTTACTATCTATTAGGAATTATTTTTTACAAATGCCACAAATGACAATCATGAATTATAAAAGCTACCTGATCTTAGCCAGCTTTTAAAAATTGAAAATCTTTTGCCTTTCTTCTTTTTCATCTATGCCACTAACATTGAGAGAATATCCTCTTTTCCTTAAAATATGTAGTCAAAAATCTGTCTTTCAGCAGTGTCAGCACTGCCCTTTTCCCAAGTCAGTAACCTCTTTTGGGCTAAGCCCTGAAATGAACCTATCATGGATATGGCTAGGATTTTATGACCTGGCCGTGATAAATGGAGAATTACTCTTGTGTTACTCTTCCATTCCAGTTAATAATTTTGCAGTTTTGAAACAGTAGAGAGAGGTTAATATCATATCCTTTATTAACATTAGGAAAACTATTTTCTCCTGAGTAATGTCACGCAGTTGTTGACATCATACAAATGTGACCTTACCTAGAAGCTCAGTAAGCTTGGATCCCAACATTAATAATGCTTAATTATATGATATGATTTATCACTGTGTTGATTAATTTCCTTCAGAATGTAAGGCAAATGTTTTACAACACTGGTAACCATTAGTACTACATCATTGAGACATAGGACAATTTTATGTTCTTTTGATTAATTGTATCTCATGTTGTCCTATTATAGCAATATATTTTTGTACTAGGGAGTCAGTGAAAAGGGTGACCAATGAAAAGCACAAAGGACAAACTTTGCCATTTTCAATTTGCTATTTCAAATTCTCTGCAGCACTCTCCTTAGCTTTAATGCAGGTGGAGGAGTCACCTGTTATTCAAACTTCCACGCTGATTCCTAATTCTGTATCTGCTAGCAGTGCTTTTGAAAAGACCATTCTCATCTATGAGCGCTTTTTCACACTCTGCAAGTATAGCAGTAGGATATTTACTTTGTTGTGTTTTATAAATTTTTCCAGTAAATTGTTTAATGCTTTGTTGCAGTTTGCGAGCAGGGACTATTCCTTTCTAAGCAACAAATATTAACAAGGAATATACTGCTTTTTTCTTTTTTTTTTGGCAAACAGGCTTTGAGAATATTTTGAAGTCTATGTTAAGAAACCTAGCTGCCCTGTCCAGGGCAAAAAAACCTGCTTTTCTTTAAGGACTTCAGTATTTTTAAATTTACCAATTCTTTCTAAATTAAACTTGTCCTATTACAACCATTAATATGTTTCCAGATTTCTGCAGAGTCTCTTACTAAATTATTCTTCAGATATGTTTCTGGTCTGATTTTTTTTTTCTTCCTTCTGCCTTCATCTTCTTCCTCTTGGCTGCCTGTATATGGTTTTTCTCTTTTCCTACTCTTAATCTGTAAGTGAGGACCTTCATTCTTTTTCTCATGTGTATCCATTTTTTCTGCAGATACAGCATTTCATTACCCTTCCAAAGATGGATATTTAAGTAACAAAGTTTATAGTTTTTACATCTCCTTTAGCTCTTTTTCAGTTTCTTTTTTTGGTTTGTAATAAGAAACTAATTAATTTCCCTCATTCCTGTATGTGGGCAGTAAACTGTGGACAGTGTTTTTGGATGACTTCTGTCTGCCGTGTCAAAATAAAATGAGGTTTTATTCCGATAACATTTCAGAAACCCAAATTTGTCATTAGGGAATTCTTCAGCTTTCAAGTCTTTCTACAGGATCATTATTTTTCATGATAAATGAGAGTTAAAATCTTCTTCAGTTGTGCCTATGCTTGGATATAAGATACAAAGCTGTAACATCTGCTACTAAGAATGATGTAACTGATCTGGTATTTAAAAATGCCAGAGTGAGTAGGTAGTTGTGGGAGATGATATGAACACTTTTAGCAGCTGCCTTGCTTTCCAGTAACCATGGACCTTAAAATGGGACTATAGATACCTGACTTTTTAGCATTTATTGGTTCATTTTTTTCACTAGAATTTTGTTTGAATTTCACCTTTTGTATGTGGTATACAAATATTCAAGCAAGTAAACAATTACACTTAACAAAGTAGTTAACAGGCATATGAGGTATCAAGCCAAAGATAGAATTCGCAGTGAGTAAACATGGGACAGAAATAGGAATGTGAAGGCGAAGGAATCTATTTCAGAGCAGGGAGTTGTGCTTTAAAAACCCTTAGGAACACACAACAGGTTTTTTTGAGCTTCACAGCTAAGATTGCTTTGCTGTAGATTTTACACTTTTCAGTGTTCACTTTATTGTAATCTTCTGTTTTAGAAGTTTTGTACCACAGATACTACAATGCATTTGTTTTGCTTTGCCAATTAATGAATACTTCTGTTTGTTATTTGTTATGACTTTGTTTTTTTAATCTGGAAGCGATACTTAACAACATGTAGGAGATGTAAACTGAAGAGAAAGTGAAAGTAATTTCACTTTAAGGCTAACATTTGCTATTTTTATTGCACCCAAAGAAAAAAATGCTACAAGATACAGTATTTTGGTGTCATTCCAGCATCAGTCATAAGAGCTATAGCATTAACCAAAGGCTGCATATACACCTACAGTGTAGCATTTTGCTCTTGTGTGCTGATATCATTAGAGTCCTCTCCTCACTGCCTCGAATGCAGTTCAGTTCAGCACTGGATGCTGCAGTCTTCTATTGTGGTGCAGGTCACGTAGCAGTGAATGAACAAGATTCCATGAATAATGTGCTTTTTATTCAGTGATTGGATAAAAACAAATGCCCTCAACACCTACGTACATCCAATCTCCACCACTTCCTGTGTGCTTATTCTTCCTGAAGCTTTAATTATTTATCCTTGGAGAGAATTTGACAGTTATAAGTAGTCACGACTCAGCAGCTTAACCCTACAAACACCAGAACTGATCTCTGTATCAAGTACACTCTAATGTCTCATGGAATCAAATGTTGATTTTGAAGTGATATGACTCCCAATTAACAGAAAAGAATTTGGCATCCCTAAATGCTACATATTTTTAAATCTAACATTGTCTTTGATGAAATGAAAATTGGTCTAGCATTCCTGCTAATTTCAAGAGGTAGTCTTTAAAGCCTGAAGAGTGTGATATTCTCGAAATACTGACATTGGCATTCTGCAATCAAAATGAATTTTCAGGAGAGAATGGTCAAGTAATGGGGAAAGCAACATTAGTTAACAAGTCCAAATATGTGTGTAGCTGCCCATCATACAGTATTATACAGTGATGAGAAAAAAATTGAATTACATAAGATGTCTGCTGATTTTGCTACTTGGTCTTTATAAAATGTGTTCAGGTTATAGCAAAACTTCACGCATAATAGGAGTCAGTATATCAATATACATTAAGAGAAAAAGAGCCTTAGAAATAAACTGCTTCTTTATATTCGTTATATAGAGAAAGTGAGCGAAAGCATGTGTGTGTGTATGTGTATATTTTTATATAAATATATATACACTTTGTCTACTTGATCTGAGTGCAAGAAGATCATCAAAGAAACAGTAAAATCATTTTTCATGTGAGCATTCTGTTTGCTAAAAATACTTGTTATGTGGCTGCATTTTAGAAGCCAGTGCTAGAAAGGCCAGTATTAGACTACTTTTCTGCAGGTTGTTTTTGCTAAGTATGTTGTTTCCCCTGCCCTCCGCTTTCCCTGGCAACAGTGCCCTGTACACACTCAGAATTTTCTTCATTCTTCTTTTAGGAAGGGCTTCCACACTTTTATATCAAAATTAGAAGTAACAGCAGAATATTGTTTCCCCTGAGGCCCATAATGGGGATCCAGAATTGCACAGAAAAATTTGTGTGTGTTTTTACTTGTAGATTGTACTCTTGCTCTCTTGAATAATGTTACTGTATTACCTGCCTGGACTGCATGAATCACAGCAGATGGGGGAAAATCTGTCTGTATCATTAGGCTGCATAATGTAGGAGTATGCCCAGCACTGGTAGTTACTAATGAATTGATTTAAGCCTTAAGAGTTGTCTAGAAAATCTACACCTGATACAGACCTTATTTATCTCCCCATGCTAAGAACAGACTTGAAAGTGTAATGTGAAGTGATTTTGGTTTGTGCTTTTGCTTACAAACAGTAAACAATTGGGTGACTGATTATAGTAGCAATTTACCTGGAGTTGTGACAGCCTCTCCGAATTTTTAATAAACACTAGGTGCTTTCCTTGAAAGTAACACAGTGGTCCAGTAGAGAATTAATTCACAGAAGACATGTTTGCTGTGTTATGTGAAAGATCAGAGCAGATACTAACAGCAGCTCCTTTTAACCTTTTTTTCCTAGGAATTACTAACTGCAAATATTAGTGTTAAGTTTATTTCAAGCCTGTCGGTAAACTGCAAATTGCATAGTGTTGTATTTAGTGCTATTGAAATGAATGTGCAACTGAACAGCTGGACCAGTGGTTGAGATTTGCCAAAATACTGTGAAATCCCAGGTTTTTTATTATAATTAGTGACAGTAATCATGATCATGGTGAGATGGATCTTTGATGGATGAACTGAACTGGTTCTAATTGATTCACTATGTGGAACTTGGCAAACTCAGATTTTAAATTTCTAAGTGTTAGCATGAGAGATACTAACTGAGATAACCATAATAAAAACAAGTGCACCAAAGTACAGTGATGTGCTGAGGTACTGTCAAGTGACTCTTTTAAGCATTTAAGACAGGTTTATCCCAGTCTGCACGCAGATACAGGTGAAAGGTGGGCTGGCATATTTTGTGAGATAGATTAAGGGCATATGAACAGTCTCAGGATTTCAGAGGAAGGAGAACGTGGTCTGAGGCTCCAAACTTACATTAGAAAATCACTTACTCCTAGATGTAAACACTGCTCTATGGCAAAATACAAAGTCTTTTTGCTCCAATACAGTGACAGCAAAACAACTCCTGCTAACCATGTTGATTATATTGCCGATGTCTTTGACATTATCCGTGAAGTTCTGCAATACTGGTAATATCTCTGATGATATATAACATTGTTGACATTTTATAGACTGCTTGCTTTCAAAAGCACGAAAAGCTGAAGCAGCAATTGAAATAGGGTTGCTGGTTCGTGCAGTATGCTTCTGAACAGATGAGAGAGGCAGGCAGGACATTGCTGCCCTCTTCAACAGGATTGAACTGTGGTCTTTCTGATGGCCCACACTCACTGCTTGCTGCCCAAACATGGCCTCGCAGGAACTTGGATACAAGTTTTTTATTCTCCTTATTCCCTCTTTTAGGTGTGATTTTTGTAGGGGGGGGGTGATTAGCCTGTAGATGCTAATGCTTTAGAGAGAGTCGATGTGCTCTTTGGAAAGGAAAAGCTCCTTCCAGCTTCTTTTGCATCTTGGACAGCAGAGGGCAGGTGTTAGTTTTGTGTGACTGGAAGTTTATGGTGTGGAGTGGCTGGCTGTGTACACCATGAAAGTGTCTGCGTGCTGAAGGAGTTACAGAGATGTAGTATAGAGCAGTTAAGTATGATTTATGCTTTTTTGTGCATATCAGAAGTTCTTTCTAGCTGCATATTCTTTTGCTTTTTCTTAAAAAACTTTTATTTTGGCCAAAAATGTTAAAATTAAAATGGTATTGGCAAGGTAAGAAAGAGTGTTAGTCCAGGAACGTTATCATCTACCCACACATCACTATACTGAAAACTTCTAATTATCTTCCTTTCCTTTCATTTGAATGTCATCATGGTGGTCTGTGAACATCCATGTTGATATTTGAGTCACTGCACAGGAGACAGACGTGAATATTTATTCTGATACAAAATCTTGTGCAGTAGACTTATTTTGGCATTAACTGTTGAGTTTTTAGTTTAATTGTACTTAAGGATTTTGTAGCCACATGGCAATCCTAATGCTTGTTTCTAAACAACAGATTTCTGCCAGTTTAGATGTGCTGGTCAGGCATATGTTGGTCAGGTGCTGTGCAAAAGCAGGCTCTTAGTATTTACGCAGTGTTATGTGCAAGATCATGTTTTTATTATTAGAGTTTCTTGCACTTGGGTAGACTAGCGGCTTTAGTAGGACAAAGCACCACTGTGGCATTATTTTGGTAGCCCTAGAGAGATAAAGCATTCCTAGTAATATTAAAATAACTAGTTTAAAGGTAATTGCAGTCCATGGAGGTCAGTAACAACTGTTAGAGAAGAGGCTTAACAGATTGCTTCAGTGGCACATTATAACTTCCTAACAGTATACGTTCTTACTCTTTCTTATCCCAGTCAAAGTGAATAATAACAGCAGACAATCAACATATATACAATGCTAACATGTTGACTGTAATGACAGTGTTCAGTTAGTCTCGGAGAGGTGCTGTTGCTTAAACTTGCTGAACTACCTGGAGATAACAGCACTACTGTTGCCAGCAGGTAGTAAGGCTGATTGTTTTCAGTGCAACTTGGTAGGATTTTTCCTCCTTCTTTACTTATTGCCATAACATGCCTTCTCAGGCCACGTGGTGGCTTCAACGTCCCTTTTCTTTTTCTCCCTTCTGGAACTGGGAGCTGGGGTCAGTGTCTCTGCCAGGGGTATTTCTCCTCCACCTCTTCGTCCTGACTTCATTGAAGCTCAGTTCTCGGCAAGTACAGTGCAACCCTGGAGTCAGGCTACCGATGCATGCATTTCTTAACAGACCCTCATAGTTGACCATTTTCTCCCATGCTGGGACAGCTCTTCTCACCTGCATACCCATCAAATAGCTGTGCTTGGCCAGTGGGCTTCAGTTACTGCTCGTCTGTTCAAGCTCTGTCCAAGTTTTTGGCTCCAGCCTCTCTGCTGTACATCCTTGCTACATGTCTTTGTTGTTACTGAAATCTGGCCCTAGCTCATGTGCCCAAAGTCCTTTTGGAGAACTGCTGACCCTCAGAAGACCAGTAGCTTCCATCCTTTCTCAACATTAATTATACTAAAGCTTTTCAGGGGCTTGTCCTGCTTGAGCAAACAAAACAGATTTTGTGGGGGTACCTAGAGAAAGTCACTATATACTTTTGTTATAGCAAAGAAATGCACAAGTTTCTGTGGATGACCATAGAGCAATACACACATCTTTGTCTCCATTCCTCTGCTACTCTAAACATTTTTTAAATCTTGGAGTCCTTTTTAGAGTGACAGATGCTTGCCTCCCTTCTGGTCTGCTTCAATGCATTGAGCTTAAGACAGTCTTATCTGCAGCTGGTTTACTTCTTGGCTTTCCTTACATTACTAGCAATGGAATTTGTAAACTTCAGTCCAGTTAAGCAATCATTTAAACAGCTATTTAAATCCTGCCACCCACCCCTGCTTCATTACTGGGTCTTTCACAGGTTGGCCACCCTGTTTGCCGTACCTATTCTTGTGTGTAGGTAATCTGACTCAAACGTAAGGAAGGCAAGGAACCTAACCAAGAAAAGAATACCCCCTTAGTACATGCATGCACATGTGCATGCTGCACACACGCAGACATACACGTGTCTGTGGATGCCTCTTCCGCGTGACTGTACCCATAAAAAAGTTAACCATCACTTCAGGTCTGATAACAAGCAGCATTAGCGTAAACAGGTACAGTGACTCACACCAGCAATTTGCACAAATAATGCAGAAGTACCCCACATTCTGAATTCACCGGGATGAGTGGTGCTGCAAAGAACCCTCCACCAGCGCTGTTATCCACTGCTGCAAAATTGCCAGAATTCTTTCAGTACAAGTGATGATCAGTAATGGCTTTGCTATAAATACAGCACGGCGTGTAACTCTTTGTTTGCCAAGAAAATCCTTATGGTTTGGTCTACGAGTTAGTGGGTTGTGTTTCAGGGTGTAGTTGATGCAAGTGGGTATTAGGCCTTTGTCCTGGCCTATGCAATTAATACATTTCCTTTCCCTCTTCACAGTCCATGACTACTTATTCCTACCCTTGCTCTGCCTTCAGTTGAATTTGTTTAGTGAATCAGAGTCTAGAACTGATCTGGTTGAAAAGAACCAACCATTTTTTCTGTGCTATTCTTCAGCCAGATGTCACAGCATGCATTTTATGGCAACACAGTAAAGGTGATACAGTCAGTGATGGGATGAGGAGAGCAGGCTGAACTGCTCTGCTACTGCCACCAAATCTCTACACATACTGCCAGAATTTTGGTTGGATGTGCAATGTAAGACAAAGATGGCCATTTTTATCTCTGTTGTTTCTTGGTTCTTATCATTTTGATTATATCCTTTTAATTAGGGGAGGGGGAACATACAGATTTGGGAAAGTTAGATATTTTTAATAGACTGCGCTCTGCTCAGACAAGGTCCAACTAGCCCTGCCTGATGCCAAAAGCTACAAAAGAGAGCATTGTGCGTTCCTCCACATCATCCTTTCCATTGCTGCTCTTCTTTCCAGTATTTAGCTATCCTAATAATAAGTAGGTACTAGATTATAAATCTTTTCATGGTGGTAAAAAGCATATTTGTATGTATACTGTATATGTAATAAATTATTTTTTCATGGATTTAAAAAGGACAAAATAAAACAAGTTACATTTTAATAAAAGTAAACACACTATTTGAATAGCAACCAATGAAATATAGTTTATTTTAATAACCTATACCTTACAGGTATTTTCCTACATTTTAATCAGTTTACCTAAGAAATCGTGTTCAAAAATTCAGAAACAATTAAAATTCCTAGACTTGCATGTGGATTGGGAAACCTGTGATAAAATTCCACTCCTATTGAAATCAATATGAAACTTGTGAAGTCAGAATTCCATATGCAGTTTTGTTAAAGCAACCTTGCAACCGTTCCTAGGAAAATAAGATATAAACACAATAAAAAGAAAGTACAGAAAAAACCCTACCCAAACCCACCAGAATAAAAATAGACACTTTATTACAAAGTAGAAAAGAGAACAACTGAATTATTAAATCCGTCTCCTGAATAAGAACCAAAAAGACAGCGGGTTAACAAATAAGTAAACAACTGGTTCCCCATCAAAGGAATAGAGCAAAAAGAGTTCTTGCATAATTTGTCAGTGAACTAGGTTGCTCTTCACTTTCTTCTCCAAATCTCCAATTTTTCTGACTGTTTAAAATAGAAACATTTGGAAACACTTGGACGTTAATGCATATATGCCCAGAAGAACTGCCATTTTCATCAGTATGAGTGTATCAGACCAGAGAGATGGTTATGGGCCTCTTACTACATTACTCACAACACATTACATTTTTCAACCATGTTTGTGGACACAGAAGAAAACATGACTGGGAGGTATTTCTTTGGGAAGCAGAGTCCCTGTCTAGAGTGATGCTCAAGGTGGAGGGTGGCTGCTGGTGCAGGGGGCTGGCAGTAGCCTGGGACAGGGAGAAAGAGGAAGAGTGCCTGGAAAGGGCTGTGGTGGGTGCAGGCAGCCACACAGACATGGCTGAGCCTTAGACTGGACTTGGAAAATACAGCCCTATTACACAGCTGCTATTCTCTGTCTCACCTCAGGGGCTGGCTTAGAGAAAGAAAGAATTTACTGTAAAAATTTGGGTTTTCATAAGAGCAACTCCCATGTTACAAAGTTGATTTAGTGCTGGTTTGCAGATTTTAATGCACTCCCCTGTCTGATCCTGCCTTGCAAAAGCTTAGTGTCATGTTCGGATTTGGGTATTATCTCAGATCCATCTTTACTCTGAACTTTTACAGTACGTTGACTTTTAACAGTAGGCCCGCAGGAAGCAGTAATGGAGCAGAAGGAGTTACAAGTTTCATTTTCTTCCAAATATTTCATGTCATATTTCACAGGGTAAAAGTGTCTTAAGACAAAATTGTTTCAGTATTTTCAACTAACACAAAAAATATCCTCTTTGTTTAGGGTCAGCTTCTGGCTCAAAACCTAAACATCCACACAGAAATTTGTAGGCGTATTTCAGACCTTAATTTTACACTCCACTGATGTAAATTAAGTCGGAAGTTGATCATTAATGATTAATGATCACTGATTCTGAATTGTAATACTTCCAACAATGTGGTTTTCCAGAGAAATAACTTGCAAAGCCGCAGATAATGCTCCCAATTACTGGCGCAGCCCACCCTTAGCAATAAGGTTGCCACGGAAACAGCAAAACTCTGGTTGGGTGAGAGAGAAGGGGTGAGAATGAAAGGGAGATGGGGGCAATTTACAGCAGTTTGGTTTTTTTTTTTAATAAATCAACTCGAATTTGTTAAAATAGTTTTGAGCGGTTTTTTTGCTAGGGAAGAACCATGGCCTTTGCCTGCAGGCAGGGCTTGTGTTTTTTTGTTGGTGGTGGTTGGGATTTTTTTTGCATAGGACAGTAAGCTAAGGTCTGACTCAGACACCCAGTATGGAAAAAAATCTAAGCGATGTTAGCCCAGGCTATGTTTTTTTCCTGCAAAACGTTTTGAAATAGAAGTATATAGTTATGGCTTTTTTTTAATGACACTGATGGAAACTTACGTACCTTTCAATATTTCTGTCAGTCAGCTATGTGATGAGTCTCCCTTGAAATCACAAGGAGCATGTAACTGAGCTCTGTGTGCAGGTATATCAGAGACACAAAGGAAGACAGAATATGATGTATTTAAGTATGTACAAATAGAAGAGATAAAGTTATTTAGAAATGGTTTTTTTTATTAAAATAGCTACATACCTTAAGAAGGTTAGATCATAATGCTTTTTAGCTTGCCTTGATGTTAACTTGCTTGTCTGTAACTACATCCTCGGAGGTTGACTCACATAAATAAAGATGGATTAGGCTGATTAATACATGGATGAGAGATTTCTGGTATATATGTAGCTCTTGCAAAGAAAGCTGGTATTTTCCCTTCTCAATTAACTAATCAAGAGAATAACTGTCCCCACAGGATATTAGAAACCTTTGTACTATTGAAACGCTATCTTTTTACGTGAGGAATTGACCATTTGTGATATTAAAGATTCTGCAAGATGTTTTACTAAAGCAGAGCATTAATGTGTCCATCATATTACAATGAGAGGAATAACATCCTATTTGCTGATGGCTTAATGCTGCATCATAGTAACATTAATTGTTTAGTGTTTGTTGTAAAAAGGAATACCAACTACAATGGCCCTAGGGCTACTTTTTGTGTGATGCAATTAAAGCTCATAGCAACATCTATATTTAAGTTTGTTCAACATATTCACTGTTTCTTGTAACTTAGCTAACCCAAATTCAGTTTGGAATTTTTTTCCCAAAGTCATTGTCTTTCTCATGCTCATTTTTTTTAAATTCAGTTTTGTCCACAAGCAATTTTACTACCATTGGGCAGAAGCTGTTGAAATGCAAATAGTCTTTCAGCAGAATTTTAACAGTTTCTAGCACTTGTTTGAATAGAGTACATATTTAACCACAGCGTGTTACTGGAATGAGATATTTTTGCCCATTCTGATTGTATGATTAATATTTCTCTAAATATGGGTCACTGAAAGTCACCTTTTCTGCATTCAGGATAGTTTCCTACTACAGGTCATGGAACTTAGCAGTTGTGCTGCCTGTGCTTCCTCTTTATGGTGATCAAACTATATTACCTAGTCTAGCTTGTGTATTGACAACATCTCCTACCTTTGCACCTGCAGCAATTTAAATCTTTTTAAACCTCATCCTAACAATGGAAACCAAAATGCAGTTTCTCCCCTTTCCTCCCTTTAATCCTGCCTCCCAGTTTCTTTTTTTTTTCCCTACCCTTTGCAGTTAATAAAACTTACTTGCTCTGAAATATGGGCTTCAGAGGTAGTTAAAATGCAGCAGGAAAAAAGGTGGCAGCTAAGGATCAGACCCTGAGAGCTACTTGGAGGGAGAAAGGGAGGAACACTCACCTGAGACACAGACTGCATCAGGGTGAGAGGAGGATCCATGAGAAAACAGAACTGAAAAAAACACAGAGAAAAAAAAAATCCCCAAAACAGGGAATGGTCAGAGATGCCAAAATTGCCAGTACTTCATAAGAAATGCTGTACTTTGTCAGAGGCAGTGTACACCCCCTCACTGTGTATGTGTTGCGAGGATTATGTATTATTTTGCGTTTATCAACACTGAATTTCCAACTGCCATTTTATTACTGAGTCAACAACGAACTCGTTGTTCCATGGCCATTTGTTACTCATGGTGGCAGTGTCTGGCTTGTATCCCTGCAAAAGGAAAAGAAAAAGGCTCATTTTTCAACTTGGATCCGCTTTACTAGCTGACCTAGCATAGGTACAGATAGAATGGAGAGAAATGGCAGTTTGAGTATCTTGCTGTCAGTAGTGCTATCATGGTAGTAGTAACAAGCTTTTTTAAGGCTAGCATGGTATAGTCAGTGTGCAAGCTACAGGAATGTTGTTGGAAGTGCCAAAGACATTATAATGCTCTGGCAATAGCTAGAATTAACTAGATCCTAATTGTAATTGCAGTTTATGCCCATTACATGGTCTCCTAATTTCACTCATTATTTCCTGGAGTTGGATTTGAACCTGCTGCCCGTAGGGCAAAATTATCTACCTTTTCTAGTCTCAAGAACCATGAAAGGCAAGGTTTTAAAATGTTCAGTTCTCCCAATTTAGGGCCAGATTTGTAAAGGAGACCGGTTCCCAATCAGAAACCGAAATGAGCACCAGATGTCAAGCACTGGGTAATTCAGTGGCTATTACTCCTCTGCAACGTCTAATGTCAGGTTTCCAGGAGAGCTCAACATCCATCCGGCGTCTTGGTAGTGCTCCTGTGTCCAGTGAAGCTGTGTCAGAAATTAGTCCTTTTGCTGGTGCTCTGGGAAGGTTTTATCCCCCAGCCTTCCCTCTGCCTCTCTTTCAGTGACTGATGATCATATCGTTTTTAAAAATCTGCTCTGCTAACAGGGTGAGTATATGCATTTTTCGAGCAGGTTCGCTGTGGGTTTTTTGTTGTTTTGGTTTGGGGTGGATTTTTTTTTGTTTGTTTGGTGGTTTTTTTGGTTTGGGCTTGTTTTTCCTTTTTGCATCAGGGGTGTCTGAAGGCAGACCTGTAAAACCTGTGAATCTGCTGGTGCGCACAGAGAGCAACCGAACAGCAAACAAAATGTGCGCATTCACGTTCCCACCCTGGATGTAAATGAACCGGCTGAATGAACACGTCGGGGAGAAACCCAGATCCGACCCCC
>JANZLQ010000079.1:35544269-35559848 GCA_026212715.1 Elanus axillaris
TTTTTTCTTTTTTTTTTTTTTTTTTTTTTTTTGCTACAGGAAGTGATTTGCAGTGTTCACTGAGCCTTTTGTTGAAAAGGGTCCTTCTCATTTGTGTGAGTCATGCTTTTGCTGTGAGCGAGTTGGCAGCTCTAAGCAGGACTGGGATCTCTGTCACAGAAAACTGTTACTTCACCCAACCTTAACGGGGAATCATAAGAAATTTCTTAAAAATACATCTTTTTTTGTTCTTCCTTATACTCTTTTCTTTTTTATCCCCAAATCCTGTTATCCATCCGTGTTGTTATGAATCGCCTGCTATGTTAGCACAGGCATCTCCTGCGCTGGCATCAGATTTGCCAGAACATATGCAGGAAACCAGATAGAAGGGCATGCTTCAACGTACCAAGTATAACCGCTTCAGGAATGATTCAGTGACATCAGTTGATGATCTTATTCACAATTTGTCCATGAACAGCAAGGTTTCAGCAGTTGCTACGACTTCAACACCACCTTCGTACCTGGTCTCGCCAGAGGTTCTCCGCAAGGACCAAGAAGATGGACCTACCACCCTGTGCACCCTCATCCATAAAGTGTCCCACTTGAAACTCTCTAATACAGGCAGCCTTTTGGGTATCAAAAACCTCTCCTCTGCAGTAAAAGAGCTTGCTGTGTCCAAGTTGCAGGGAAGCTCAGGTGCTTCTAGCTCAGCAGCAGGGGCTTCAGACAACACATGTAACCTTGTCTCTGCCACTTCGTGTTCTCAGCAGGACACAAGCAAGATGAGTATGGAGAAGAAAACACGGTCAGAGGAAACGCACCCGGGAGGTGAAGACTGGAATCAAAGTAGCAGTTTTGTCAGTAAACCCTCTCGAGGATGGCTGCACTCGAGTGAGAAGATCCTGGGACCTGGTGTGACGTACATTGTGAAGGTTGGTCTGATTTCTTCCATTCTCTGTTTTTTATCAATGAAAAATTCTCTGCTGGTTTTGAAGACAGGCTAGACAGGCTGAAAGGATCTTTATTTGTATATTCCTTTTTTTTGTGCATAATGCATGGTATGTAAATGCAGGAAGGCAGGGTTGGGAAGCTGTGTTGTCAAATTAGAGCAAACCTGCAAATAGGTTCTTTGTCAGATAATGTTCTACAGCTGTGTAAAAATACTGTTCCTAAGCTAAAAGCTGGTTTTCTTACTTTTTCGGTTGGGTTTTTTTTTCCTTCTTCTGAATTTTGGTTTTCAGTGTTATCTAGCATACTGTATATATCATGGATACATAGGCTTTCAATATGTCTGGTGCAATATACAGGAGGAAAGAAAGACTCCTTGATGTGTGAAGAACTGTTAATCTTGCATGATATTTCAGTTTGAAAATACCTCTAAGGACATGTGTGTTTTTAAAGTGGAATTATATTTGAAATCTTAGAGCAGTAAAGCAGAGAGCGCAATTCTTACCATGTTCCACAGACAGAAATACTGTTGTGGGTAGAGCAGGAAAATGCAGCTTGTTTTACATAATGAGAATTCAGCCACCTTAAATGTTACTGCTCTTTTCAGTTTGTTGATACAGCATGTCAAGAGCAGAGAATCCTAAGATTAGAGGTTAATATTTCCATATGCTTTTAAAGGATTTTAAAATGACCTGTTAGAGCCTTTGAGAGAAGGGTATGTGCAGTTATTTCTTTTGTGGTCAGGTAAGATTCTGGTTACACCTTCCAGCACGGTGTGCAGAAAGTGTAAAAATAACATTATTGTCCAGAATGCATTCTTCAGTCACCATGTTTTATTTGCCAAGTGGCTTTTGTATCTTAAGTGTTAAACTGTTTTGTGGCAGACTATTAATACAGGTCTATTTTTAATCTCATCTCATTTTGGGTATAAAAGTCACAGTGTGACTTTATATCAGGATGCTTTAAAACTGAGTGACAGCCTTGTTGCTTAACTCTCATCAGTTTTTCTCAAGTCTCATTATCAAAAGCAGAGTGCATATTTAACAGTTGGAGCACTAGGAAGCAGTTTTCATTTCTTTCTGTTAGTGGTGATGGTAGATTTTGCAAGTGATGGTAGGCTGAGTAAGTTGGCCAGTTCAGAGCATTATTGAAATTGTACTGTCTTTTTTACTACTCTGAAATTCACTGGATCTACAAAGGAGTCAGTGCTACCTTTCAGAACACAAACTGCTGCTCTGTTACTGTTCGAGAAATGTCTTGATAAAAATAACCCTCTGATGGTAGATATAGTGGTGTTGAGACGCTGTTGTTTTTTTGCACGGAAATACACTGGTTAACGGAAGGTCATTTACCATTTTCCCACTAACTCAGGTAATTCAACTATTTTATTTTTTATTTTGCTTAGGATGTTGTAAGTAGGCAGATAATGACTATGAGAATTCACTGCTGCTGTTTGGTTTACCTGAAGTGATCATTATGAAGCAGAACAAACACAGTATTAATTTTCTTAATTTTTTCAGTGGTTGACCTTCTGTATGCTAGAGGAAGCCAATATCCTTGAAGTGAAAAGAGAATTAAAATTATATAGAAGTGGACTTACATTTAGAGTTAGTAATTAACCCATATCTAACACTGACAGTAGAACAAATACTTTAATTAGTGCAGCTGGTGTCAAATACATGGAAGTGTATTTATATACATTATGTGTACCAATTTTCAAAATAAATCATTAGCACCATGCAACTTACATTTTAGGTGTTTGTTAATGTAATTAAAGTGTATGGAATCTAGATGATTGTTTCTGTTAAAAAAATAGGGTGATATCTTTAACTTCATGCTCTCTGGCATATACAGTCACAGAACAGTGCTCTAAATGTAAAAACAAAGTTTAAAAATAAATACCAAAATCGGTGGTTAATGAATGAAAATAAACTGGTCCTGGTTAGTTCATAATTTGCCTGTTGATTAAGTATCTCAGAATTTTCCTCAGCAACTGCAGCATTCATATAGATAAGAATAGAAGTGCAGTTACCACATCATTAAACATTGTTAGTTCCCAGGGCTTTTATGCATTCAGACCATCAAATCAATACATAGATAATGTACACTGAAGGGAAACATTCCTTGGATACCTCATGGCTATACTGACTATCTGGGGGACTCGTACCATGTTTAATTAGTACCATATGCCTTGCAGAAAGTTCCATATGCCATTAGTTAAATGAGACAAAAATTAGATTTGTTATTAACCAGCAAAGCTTTTATCATTTTGAGTGTAAATGTGCACTGGGTTACTATTTTCTCATTAATCCACATTCAGAACATGAAATTATCTATGGGACGGGGTAAATTGTAACCACTGGACACTTTGATAACTCACATTGGAATCTTCTGAAGTAAGACACAAAGTTCCTATATGCAATGTATGACAAATCTGTTACTTTACTGCTGTCCCCACGTTTTCACTTATTACCTATTTTTAAAATGGGCAATGTAACTCTAATGCTTAAAAATGGGTGCAGGATTATGGTAAACAGGAACTGTGTTCTGATCTTCATGATCTGCCGTGATGGAATTATTTTCAGCCATAAAAATAATGGCATTTTCTGTGGTTTTTCTCCCTGTGGACTTCACATCGCATTTTTATCTATTATTTTAACAGGAGAACTTTCACAAAACCAAAAAAAAATATTTTTGTAACAAATTGGACAACGACCATAGCTGTATTAGGGGACATTAAGTGGTGAGGTAGTAGTATTTTACTGAACACCACTGCTGAACAGTTTAACAAATTATGGATTAATGAAAAAAAATGAAATAGTTTGCTGTGATGGAAGTCATTGAAGAGCTCAGTCTTTTCCCCATAGAGGGGCTGATTACTATAGGGAGTGATTATAAGTGTTCATGTTGTCAGAAAAACTAATACATGTAATAAAAAAGTGTAAAACTGTGTAATGGAACAGTAGTTAAATGTTTCAGTGAAATCTGTTTCCAATGATAAATGTCTACTGATGAGTTTTAATTGAGTAATGGCATAGACGTTTTGGGTTTTGTTACATTTAATTAAGAGCACAATCAACAGTCAAGAGGCAAATGTAGGTCTGTCTTTAGGTAACTCGTGCTTGGGTTTTGTAACAAGTGTTGAGCTTAAAATGCTCTTTCTCAGAGGTTCAAAACTAAATAAACTGAAAATACTATAGCATAATTTTATATCCCTATGTACAGTATATCTGAAAGAGCTAATGAGCTATAAAACCATGACAGTGGTATAGGACAGATCTAGGCAAATCTAGTGTTAAGAAACGGATATAAAGATAGTATCTGAGAGATAGGAAGGAAAAAGAACTTCATCTAAAAGAAGCACTGCAAGCCAGGCAAATAATAATATTTCAGTGAACAGCACATTAAATTGTTAATATTATAGCAAATTATCTAAAGAGTATATCCTAACTACAATTATTTAACATTTTAACACTTTTATGTCTTGGGAGGGGATAACAGCGATTTACATCTGATAAGGAAAATAGACATATTTTGTGAAGCTATTAAAACATATCACCAAGTAAAGGCTTAAGTTCTGCAAACATTTCTGCATGCCACTGTTTGTGGGAACATTCTCACTGAAATAATTGAGGCTATTCCTGTATGCTGAAAGTTAAGTATGTGCTTATGGACGAACTGAATTGCAGTTTTGTGTGCTCTTATCACATCCTTTTATTCTGTACTATATAGTATTCCCTTCATTGTATTTGCAGGGCAGCTGTGATTTTAGCAGATCTCTGCAAGTAGACACAGAATTTACAAAATTACTTTTCTCTTTAATGGCTAAGCCAGACTGTGAAGCACAGCCTTAAATGGAGCTAACATGGTGGAAATTGCAACTTATGCGGCCTTCCCCTAGAAGACTTCAGGGCTCTTTGGAAGAACGTTTCTCTTTTTTCCTTTCTGTGCTAACTGGAATTGATTTGCTGCTGGTTTAACGTAGGAGCGAGATTCCAATGCTTTGTGGCTTTGCGATGGTACTCTTTGCCAACCTATTTGAAAGATATCCAGTGTAGCCTGTAAGAAAAAAAGAAGAGGGTTTCTTGCTTTCTTCTTACCCCTTTAAACAGACATAAAGTCAAATTTACAATCTACTTGTTTAAAAAAAAAAGAATATTAACATTACAGCAAGACTTGTTAGTTTCTCTTTTTGGTCGATGTTAAATTTATCTTCCTTTGTTATAGAAGAATTTTTGCAAGGTTTTTTTGCTTGGGTTTTTTTTTCGGTTTGTTTTTTTTTTTTTAATCTGATTTAAATTCTGCTTCTGTCAGTCAAGCTGCAGTAGTGTTAATGGTTAATCACTGATAGTTTGACATGGCCTGAGTAAAACCATACTCGGTAGGATTTCATGCATGTGATTCTAATAATAAGGAACACAGTCCCAAAGTGTCCTGCTGTAATGCGGTTTGCATGTTTGAGAAGTGGGTTGTGTGTTTCAGCCATATGGTGATAATAGGACTGAATACTGATCCTGTAGTTCAGAGTCTGCTACCCTCAACCCAAGTACCCAAACAGTGTTAGACAGAGCTCAAAGACTTATGAAACTGGCTTATCACCGTGGATTTTAAAGCTACATGCATGCACGTTAGGGGAGAGAGAAGGAAGTGACAAAGACAGCGTTGGTTAATCCCTCTTAGTATGCTATATTCCTCTGCAGTCAGTTAGTATTCACATTTTCTTTCACTGTTGTTTGGGCTATGAAAGATATTGATGCTTGTTGCTCTGTCGAAAACCTATTTTTTGAACTCCATGAATCTGAAACACTGTGGGTCTCTTGTATGGCCCACTGATATGAAAAGAGCATTTTTCACAGAAATTAAATTAAATCCTATAGGAAGAAATCATACAGTAGAGTCTTTAATTATAATATTATTCTAATTATATGACTCAAGTATTATTACTGTACATTTGCACACCTTTCATAGAAAGCAAAGCACGTAATCATTTTGGTGCTGAAGGATTCAACTCAGCAGGAATGTCTGTTCTGTAGTACATTTGGAGTGTTTGGAAAATGCCTTGGAAGCTTTGGCATAAATTCCACACCTAGGGTTATTTCATGAGTGACACAATTTAGGCACTGTTAATGTTGATTTAAATAGTTAAAGTCAGATCTGTTTTCATTTAAAGCAAAAATTATACAATCCTACTAGTTACTTACAGCTTGAAAATCCACTGATGAATTCAGCTGGTTGGTTTAGGAGGTAAAACTGCATTCAGCCAGAATTCCTCTCTGTTTTTCCTTGGAAATTGATTTATTGGTTTCTTTACTTGTCTTCAAATAATGGTTACAGTAAGAATACCATGTACCCAAAGTAAATATCTGCTGCTACAAACATAAAGAAAACACACAGATGAACCCAGGTCTTCAGGGAAAACCCATGCCTTTCTTGGCTGCTGGAGACAAGGCACTCCTTTGTCCCAGTGACAGGGCACTCCTTTATCCCCTAGCCACATAACGCATTGAGGAACCTTGTCTCCACTAACACACTAGCTATACATGTGCTGCAGCCTGGCTTCATTTTGTGGGAGAAAGTTGAAGTGAATGCACAAAGTATAAGTATTAAATTTTCCCATTGTTTGCAATGGGAAAAAACGCAGATCTGCCCTGGGACAGTGCTGGAGACAACCAGCCTTCCCAGTTACTGACGCTCTTTCAGCGTGATTACTCCTCTAAGCAATGAAACCAATTCCATAGTCATAGGGGAAGAAGGGATCAATATTGCTTCTCTGCAGTTTTACAGTCATGCAATATTCATATTTCATTTGATTCTATACATTTATGATAAAATGTGATGCAGCTCCACCTTTGGCCGCTCCAGGCAGATCCGAGGCAGAGGCTGTCCATTTAAGTTGTGATGGAAATAATGATGGGACTTGGTGCAACCACATTTCCAGTCATTACTTGTTTTCACACAGGGGGATCTGGCACAATTCAGTAAGGGTAATCTAGAATGTTTGTTTAATAAGTAATAGATATTCCCCTAGATTTTTCAAATAAGTTTTCAAAGGGCCAGGAAAGTTTTCAGTCTCAAAAGGTTGACTGAGACAATCCAAGTCACAGCTGAAAGTTTAAAGACTGAAAAAAGCCCTTTGAAATTACACAGGAGTGGCAAGCAAAAAAATGAAAAGTAAAAATAAACAGGGTATAGGGAGATGCAAAGAAAATAATATGAGGTAAACAGAAAAGGCTGTCTAGGCCTTTTTTTCCACAAGTGCCATCACATTATACTTGCTGATACAGAAATTTTTGTCTTCTTTTTGTTATCTCAGAACAAATCCTGAAATTGGAGACATAAGTTGACCAAATACCTGAAATAATAAGGACAAGACTGAAAGAGAGATATTTCATCTTAAGATGTTGTCTTAACTTGCTCAGCACCATTTCCAGCTTTCTGGATATGTTGTTTTACTAGCGTGCCCTTATTCCCATTTTTGGCTCTTACTAGCACAGGAATTATACAAGGGTGTGCATGTCTCATTGGACACCAGCATCCTGACTGACATTTGACACTGCATACCTCTGACGAAGTAATTATCAGAAGCAGTATTTTGTTTTTCTTATAGACAAGCTGCTTTAATTAACCACAGGACATTTAAGAAGTATTCTGAACTTCCTAAGAAATTAGAATGTTTTTAGAAATACTACCTTTGCCTCCAAATGTAGGGGCCATGTTTTGGCACCACATGTTGAGCCCAGATGCTACAGTGTAATTCACTTTTACTTACTTCTTTCTAAATGCTAAGCAGGAAAGAAGAAAAAAGGCCAGGCAGATAAACTGTGCAGAGTCTTCTGAAAGGAAAGGATTAAGTGTGAAGCTGTGCTGCAAACACCACAAAAAACTGTTAAAAACATAGCAGCCAAGTGTTTGGAATCTAAGCCAAAGCCTTTTCTTGGGTCAGAGACAGAAACTATGAAGGCAGTCCCCAGTATCATCCTACTGTTCTTAGATTACTGTTATCCTTAACAACACTCAGGCATAATAGAAAAGTTCAGGATTAATGAGATTTACAAGGGCCTGGTATGAAATCAAGCTGTGCGGGCAAAGGCATTGAACCTGTTTCTCTTACAGCACTTCAGCAGCATTAAGAAGGCAATGAAGTCTGGCTCACTCTACTCTAGGACTAATAATAATATTAATAAAACCTAGTTCCTATGGAACACTCGTTGTTAATAGATCCTCATGCTCTACAAAGTGATGTTTGTTTACTACCTTTAATACAAAGTACTATTTAATGCAAAGTATCAATCTTTCAATTTTACTGAAGAGGAAATAAAGATGTAGAGGATTTAAGTAATTTGCTTGAGGGTGTCCAGGAAATGATTTGCAGAGGTGAGACTTACACAATACCTAAGTGCAGTGCTCTTCCACCAGACCCAGCTGCTCTGTAAAGTCACTAAGGTGAAGGTCTGCTGCTGTAAAAGGTCTTTAGCTGGCTAGGCAGAATAGGCAAATCAGAAAATATCTTTTTCAGTTTGCAAACTAAATGCATTTATGACAGAAATTAGTGTGAAATTTTGAGGGACAGAAAGACAGCATTTCCCAGATCAGCAGGTGCTGCCTTTGAATCATGGTCTTCTGTGATGCACTTGTAAGGGTTGTCAAAGAAGGTTGTCCAGCACACAGTGCATGCAACAGCGGATGGGGAAAATAGAAGATTCACTATGAACTGCATACATAAAAATGTTTTGTAAAAACCAGTAAATTGTTTATAAGCTCAAAGTTCATATGATGTATGAAAGTTTTGCAGGATCAGTGTTGTGGAGAATACCCTGGATACAGTGAGATACAAGATAGGTTTTGTTCATGTTAGAAGCTTAGTCTGGTATGTATTGTGAGGTTGAAGTGAGCAGTATTTATGAATGCATTTTTTTAGATGAGCGTTATGAATTGCAATTCAGGTTGCTCAATGATAGGCAGAAAGAGTAGTAAGTTATGTGAGAGGTGCCTGAAGAAGTAGAACTGATGCACAGCCTGTAGAGTTAGGTGCAACAGACTTTTCAAGTTGAAACAAGATTGAGACTACTTAAAATACTCTTACTTATGTAGTGTAGATTACCCCTATATTTGAGACTGTTCTGTAACCATTCATTTGTTACAGCAATAGTTACACTGGATAAATAGCCTGTACATGATGCAGGCCTATTCTGGAAGAGAAAACTTAAAATACTGATTGTTGAATATATAACTTTCTATCATTGTGAACCTTTTGACTTTACTTTTTGTAAGTCAATTTTATGGTCATAAAATAAGCAGAAAGCACTAACTAAATACAAACATTATATGAACCTACTCTTTGCAATATATTGATTTCTGCCAAGCAGCTGGAAGAACAGGGCTGCTCAGCATGGGGGCACAAGCTGGGAGCTGTGGATGCCCATCCTGCTTTTGGGCAGTGGTGGTGGGGAGGGGTCCCAAGACCACCAGAGCTGCTCTGCTGGGATTCTTCGTGGCCTTTACCCTACAAGAAGACCTTTGAGAGATTTTTTCATGCTTGAAATCCATCCTGGGACATTCCTCACCTTAGTCCTCTGTTCTGCACATTGGACGTCATCTTTTGGGCACTCTTACTGTGAACATTAAGCATAAGAAGGTTAGAGATTGATAAAGATTCAGGAAAAAGGATGTGTTTTGATTGCTGGATTCTTGTGTGGAAGACCAGAGGTACATGTAGCATTCATATAAAAAAGGATTCCTTTTCCCTCCCTGTGTGTTTTGTATTTTCAGTTTTAAGAGTGACGGATCCTTCCTAAATCACACCTCCAAATGTACAGTTTCAAAAGTGTAGCTGTATAGCATGTCCGATACTTAGCATAGGTTTATATTTGGCATAGTGGAAAAGCACCTGTTAGATCTTCCATCTTCTGGGTCAGTGCTTTAATAATACTCCTCATCAAGCGGTTCTACTTAATGACTGAGGTAGTATAAGTTCTTTAATAACTAGTTATATTTACATTGTCTATATTCATAGTTTCAAATTTCTAATTATGATTTCCAGCTATTGAAGCATAATGTTTTGGCTGCAGAAGCTTTTGCATGTTTGTGTTAAAGGAATTCCGATGCAGAACATAAGCTGCTAGAACTAATCTGCATGGTGCTTTAAAGGGAAATATATCTTAGTGGATATTCAAGGTAGCAGGCAAAACAGTCTGGAAAGTGTTCACTGAATTAAAGTATGCAACTGTGAAAATGAAACAATTCATCTGTGATACTGCAGTGCATAAGTGGTTCACACCGATTAATATCACACTGCAATAATTGCATTCACCTGGTATTATATATTTTTAAAATTAAACCTCAAAAGTATAGAACTAAAGATTTTCCCAATTGTAGCCTTTTTTAAAGAAAACTTTTGGCACATAGAAAAAATTGAGGCATAATGCAAAATGTGTTTACATTTAAAATAATAGTATAAATCATTGACCAATGTGTATACTTCTGATTCTAGCATTTCTGAGTTTTTCAATGCAAAACCATACATCTGTAAAACAAGAATGTAAGAAATACTGTACATGCAAAACTACTGATATGGGATTTTTGTGGAATCTTGTGAAAGCCCAGTCCATTTAGCATCTGTACTGTGTGAATATTTTCTGAGCATGATGTTGGCAATCTTATTTCATCCACATATAAGTGAGAAATAAGAAAAAGGTATTTTCTTTGAAGATGTGTTGATTTCAGCCCTGTTTGAGATGGAGATTAGAAAATTGTCAGAAGCAAAATTTGCTTCCCAGTGGTATCTTTCCCCTTACTAGCAAGAAATGAGACCTTAGAGTTGACTTAAGAAATTGCTTTTCGAGATAAGATAAAATATATTCTTCTTCCCCTAGTTGAATCCTTCACCTTTTTTTTTTTTTTTAGGGCTTCTGAATCCTTACCATATGATTTGACTGTGAGATGCTGCTAGAATGCTTTCACAGGGGACAAATGTAAAACCACTATTAATATCTAGTGAGAACTGTAGATATATCCCAAATAGAATGGATTCTTCTTTTCTTATGGAGGTTTATGGCATAGACTTTAAAATTGTTTTCTTACTGGTAAGATGCCCCATATTCTAATGTTGTGTAGACAGCTACTCCTGTCTACAACTCTGATACAGGAAAAATAGAAAAAATCCAGTTTATTCCACTAAAATTAAGTGAAAATGCATTCTGTCAACAGAGGGAAACTGTAATCTGAAGTATGGTGAAAATACTACATGTTTCACATAGTTTTTCTACAGATACCTCCTTTCCCCAGCAACTGATAATATTTAGTCACGTAAGATCTTCATGATACTTCACAGATGTGTTAACAGACATGGAAAGTATTGCTTAGTATTGCTCTACCTTCTGTCCTGACATGGGTGGCACATAAGTATATTTTCTGTTGCAAATGCTGTGCTCTCTCTGTGCCTCATCATCAAGATTTGGAGGTTCATATTTTCTCCAAGCTCTCTTTGGTTATATGAATCCCTAGCTACTGAAGAAGAACTTTACAGGTTTTCGGATCTTTGTGAGAGTAAAAGGAGTAACTTGTTTTCAGCTTTTTCAGTGTATTGGCAAATCTTGCTGTCTTTTTATATGTAATCATATTTGCCAGTTTGTTAATAGATATATAAAGCTGCCTGCTGAAACTTTAAGATAGTTATAAATGTTTATACACTGTGTTTCAAAAATAATAAAAAATTAGCTTTTTTTAGACTTAAGCATTCTTAATAACAGTGACACTGTATATTTATGCATGCTTGAAGTAAATATATAGGATTTCAAGGTCTGTGTATATATAAAAATATATACATGCATATACATAATACTTCTAAAATAAAAGTAGGTATATATAAATAAAAATTTTTTTGTCATGTTAAGGTGGATTGATACTTTTTTATCATTTAAGCAGATCAGTGCAAGGAAAGCATGTGAAACAGAACCATATAGTTGCCTTCCTTAGTTTAGAAGCTGATTTTTCTACTGGTAGTGGGTTAGACTTAGGATGAATTTATTTAGATGAAAAAGTTTCACAGCCTTTCAGTACTAATTAGTCAGTGCTAGGCATTTGTTTTATAGCTGATCCCAGAATCCCTCTGGAATTTAGTCTCGTTTTACTTATGACTGAAAGCCTTTATGAAAATCTTCAGGAAATTCACTGTAAAAGGATTTACATGATTAAAGCTAGACGTCTAGCAAATATGCAGTGACTCACAGTTATGCAGTGAAAATTTTAAAACATGACCTTTCTTTTTATTATTTTGTACTCTGGATGTTAAATAAACACTCTTTCTGTTTGGTACAGTGAATCAAAATATATCAAGGCAAAGATACACAGAGAAAGTCTTACTTCCCTGCAGTCTCTTACAAAAATGTTTTATAACTCTACTGTGATAATTAAATCAATAGCTTATGCAGCTACGTCTTTTACCAAAATAGTTTAATAGTGTAATTTAGGAGCATTCCTGTTACTGAAAATCCAAGCATTCAGTTAAAAAAATAAAATAGAGAAGCAATACATTGTAAACATCATAAGTTGCTGAAATAGCACTGAATTATACTAAATAGAATGTGTCAATTAGCGAATCAAAGTATATAAATCATAGAAGTAATTTCTGGGAGGTACTGACCTCGTGCACAAAATATGTATGTTTGCCTCCTAAATCCCTTTATTATTACAGTTGTGCACACTTGAGCCTCGTGTTCAAATAGAATAAAGCAGTTATTTGAAAGAGTAAGCTAACGTTCAGCAGTTAAGAATTGTTAAAGTGCGCATATATAGGAACATTTGAAATATTTTTATACTACAGAAGCTAGTTATTGTACGAGGACATAGGAAAGAGCTAGGTGTTCGCCAAAATTGGAGTTATTCTTGGGAGAACTGTGTTCTCCTGTCACCCATTACTGAAGAAGCAAACCAGCTATTTCCAAGAGAAATGCAATTGACAGTCATATCCATCATCATTTGTACTAGTTCAGAAGCTTTGTTGGTTTACTTGTCTCACGGAACAATTTGTGATGATAAATTTACAGCTGAAGGGTCAAGGCTTATTTGTAGTTGAACCCTGAAGAAGACTTGGATTTAGATTTTCCGTTCCATTTCCATTCAATCAATCCTTACTTAGAGTTTTCTGTCTGGATTAGAACATGCATTCTTTAATGAGAAAAAAACCTTTGGGGGAAATATTGATTCGCTGTAAAGCTCTATACATGATTACTTACTGGTATAAAAATTACCAACTGCAGAAGTATGAAAGCACAGAAGAGTGCCTGTTTTTCACGGCAGCATATGTTTATGACACATTTTTGGTGTTCCATTCTGACAATGTCTAAATATAGGGCCGTTTCCTCATTCAGAACAAGGCTGCCAGTGTTTCTTTCAGGCAGGATTGCTGCTCCCTCGAGCAGGTGTGCTGTTGGGCAGATGCCAGGGAAACATAGGACAGAGGTACAGAGTGGGTCCCTCAGCATATGCGGGTAGACCACAGTCACCAGGTACCCCTGGAGATCTGCATCTTCCAGTAGTCCGAAGATGTGTCTTGCCCAAGGGGAGGGAGGGGCAGGAGACTGTGGCATGGCTGGGAGTATAACACTCATCTTAGGTAAGACCTCAATACTATGTTACTTGATAGCACAGCAGAGCATTTAAAGGCAAATATTTGTATCCCGAACTACCAGTGAAATTGAAATCTCTAACAGCTGACTTAAAGCTCTGTGACTACTGCTCATACAAATTTATTTCTCTCTGAATATCCAGTCTTGCTTCTGCCCACAGCTTTTTCTAATATTGTAACTCACCCTACGTTAGAAATGTCACGGAACTAATCTTCCATTCCATCCTTCTACTTAAAATATCCAGGTACACTGACATAAATCTGAATGGTTGTATGCATGCAGAACCTTCTTCCCTCTGCACTATCTGCTCAGTCAACGGTAGTGAGCATTTGCCAAAGGCTGCCTTTTCTGCCCAGTGATGAGTGCTTTGTGTTATCAGCAACACCTGCGGTGAAAGGGTGTCCTGCAGACTTCTGTGGTGTCAGAGTTTGGGTGGGATGTTTGCCACAGCAATGGCAGGACAACAAACAGCAGTTCTCCACCTACCAGGAAAAGGTTTGCCCGAGGTTGGCAAACACCCTCTTGGCACTGGGCAGCTGTTAAGGTTTAAAAAAAAAAAAAAAAAAAAGAAAATTTATTGCACATTAGAGTGCAGGTCTGCAGAAAATAATGACTTTTTGGTGAGACAGAAAATTACCTCCCTATAGTGCTACTTTTTGTTCTGGTTTGGCTTCAGAAGTCATTCCTGCTCTCCGGTGGGCTAGCTGACTGTTGAATCCAGAAACATTTACTGAGCTCTCACCAAGATCTATGTCCCAGATGGATAGCTGAGCCACATTCTTAGGTCAGTGACTAGCATCATATGTATAAAGTCCCTTTACATATACTCTTTTTCAGTATTTAAATATTTATTCAAATTCAAAAGATTTCAAATGTAAATTCAGCCTTAGGAGCTTCCCACAGTCTTCAGTCCTCATAACTGCTCATGACACATCAGCTCATATCCTACCTCGTCTGCTGTACTGATGGAATATGCGTGACAGCTTCAGTCTTTGCTATGTAGAGATGTCTTCAGAGTACCCCTTCTTCTAAAGCAATCTTTTTATTCAATGTGAATTCAAAACATAGGCTGCCTCCATATTTAGCCTGAGTAAACGAACCATTTACCTGTTTTGAAAAGGTTTGAAAGTCTTTCTGGTAATGGGTGAGAGGATTTATGCTTTTCAAGCTGATGTATACTCCATCATATTTTATATCAGTATTACTGGAAACAAAATTTTATACAAACTTACATGAGTGCTGTAAATACCAGTCAGTATGAGCTGTTAAAGAGTAAGCATTATTTAGCAAATGATTGCAGTTAAAGGTAACTGCTTAAGATGTTAGCCCCTGAAGAAGCTTGCTGAGTTTGTGGGTAACATGCAATGCATCCCCACCGTTGTTTAGCCCACTCTCCTTCTTTCCTTCTGTCCTTTTCATTTTGCTTTGCTAATGGGAGAATCTAGGTGAAAAAGAACTCAGGAAGGTCTGTTTTCTATGTCTAGGCCATTTGTTGTGATCAGGATGAGGAGCCACTCTTTCATATTAGAAAGAGGACTCCCACAACTATCTGGATGCGGAGCCATGCCATCAGACCCTCTCTGCCTCTCACACGAATCTGATGAGCTAGCTAGGTACAGGGGCGTACACACTGCATCAGATTCGTTGGTGTGGGGGCTTTATGTCCTCCTTGTATAGGCTGCATGAGTAAGGATAGATTTATCTGCAAAAATGCCATGCAGTTACATTTCCTCCTGAAGATGTGGAAGGAAAGGTCCTCCTGCCACATGCCAATGTCTTTAGAGCCTTCTGTGGAAGTGCTTTACCATAGGGTAAGGGATTTTGCTACAGGTAACTGAAAGTATAATTATGTATTTCAAATCCTAGGTATAACTCTGTACGCAGTTTATCTTAAAAAAAAAAAAAAGGACTGTATTGCTACTGTATTTCTTCAGACAGCTTTTTGTCAATGTCCTGGTTTCAGCTGGGATAGAGTTAAGTGTCTTCCTAGTAGCTGGTATGGCACTATGTTTTGAGTTCAGTATGA
>JANZLQ010000079.1:35559948-35585056 GCA_026212715.1 Elanus axillaris
CTGTTCTTATCTCAACCCACGAGTTTTACTTCTTTTCCCGATTTTCTCCCCCATCCCACTGGGGGGGGGGAAGTGAGTGAGCGGCTGCGTGGTGGTTAGTTGCTGGCTGGGGTTAAACCACGACAGTCAATGACTTCTTCCTGTTTCTGTTAGTGGATGGATAATATGACTGGCAGACTGGCAACTGCTGATCAGAGGGTTATTTTATGGATTGGCAAGGATTTTGTATTGCCAGATGTGCCTGAAGTATTTCAGAAAAATGTAATTTTTTCTCACAACATAAGAGTTTAGTGTTTTCATGAATTTATAATGCTTCTAAGATTCCACTGTCTTCAAAAAATTAATAAATACACTGCTACAGGATAGTATGTAGTTTAATCAAATACATATAACTACAATATGACCTCCTTATGAAGTAAAGAAGCAAATGTATGTTGTGATAAGCTATCTTATCTTTTTGTGGTCTTCCTGCTGATTAGCTAAGTAATTTGTGGTGCATGTCTCAGTCAAATTAGTAAAGTATTCAAGGTAATAAATAAATGTTCAGTTAAAGCAGAATTTAAAAAATTAGGAAATATTGTGACACATTATTTTTCTTTTACTTAGTTTATTTTATTAAAGGGAACACCTGATTACAGTTCCTTGTTAATTATCAATCCTGCAGTCTCTGGCTATGACTTGGTGCTTTTGTGCTTTTTTTTTCTCCTTTTCATGCATCAATATGGATATTAAAAATCCTGACTGTGTCCACAGTTACTTGTAGATTAACTTACTATCTTGAAATCAAGTCCTGGGCTGTTACTATTTTTATTATGCCCTTCTTGTTAGGGTGTATCTGGGCTTGAATCTTAATATGATTTATGGTAGATGGGAAACTTAAAAATAAGTTGTAAGTATTGTGGAACATTATGGAACTCTCAGTGCTTATTTCAGAAGCCCCTTCGGCTGTTAATGATGGTATCTGAAATTAGAAGGAGCTGTCACTTTGATGCATAAATAAATGCATATTGCAACAGAAGCAATATAATCTGAGTTTGAAGTAAAAGCTCTTATTTTTAAATAAGGGAGTCCTCAACTGGAATTAAGTAGCATTAGTCAGTTCATACTAACTACTCATTTACTTTAATGGTATACTCTAATTCTGGACTAGCTCTTTGGCTAACAATAAAATGCAAACCAACAACAACCACACAAAACCAAACAAAGAAATTACACACAAACACACACACACCCTCCAAAGAAAAAGAAGGAATAATGAAAAAATCTAGGCATATGACTTGAGATACTCATGAGGAACAGATGCAGCAAGTAAAAAGATGCTTACTTTTGCACTTGCTGAGTAAAACCACAGCCTAAGCCTGTGGGTGAGAAACTTGCAGTGGATTGACCAGTTTATTACAGGCTATCTTATAATATGTTTCAGAGATTTCTATTTTCAAAAATTATATCTGCATACACCACCCAGAACCCCGTGAATCTGAATCTGTTTTTTGAGCCTCCTAGGCTATTATCAGCAGCTATGCAGTGTTAGTGCAGATTTCAGATACATCAATATTTGAAGGCACTGGCTAATTTTTGGCTAACAATGCAAGTGCATGTCTGTTTGGTGATGTAACCATGTTATCTCTTACATAACTTGCACGAGGCTATGTGTGTTGCAGGTACAATCTGCAGTGTTGTGAACTACTCAGATTTGATGGTGGTCATCCAGTAACACAGATTAAAACCAGTCTGTCTTAATGTACTAAGAATACCCATGCAGTTTTGGTGAGCTAATGACACTCCAGTAGTTCAGACTCAGAGATTGGGAGTCCTTATTTTGTTTGAGAGCAGATGATGGGCAGATCTTCATGCTACCCATGTTCCGGGCAGACACTCATCTGCTATTAGACATACATATGCCGTTCAAGCCTTCAAGCCATTGTCAGTCCAAGGTTGGACTGCTGCAGTGCTCTATGGGGCTACATCTCGCTACATTTTTATAAAAACGTTTGTTGCTGTTGGTAATACTAACTTCGGAGTCAAACAATGGAAGATTTCTTCAGTAGCTTGGTGTTTTGAAGAGCTTGTTAGGAAACACTGAACATGGTTGTTTATGTTCATGGAGCAAAAAGGCATCTCTGACAGTGACTACCCTCATTTGCCTTTTCTCTTCACTCCGAGCACATGAATGGACACAGTGCTCATGCGTTGAACTGTTTGTTTCTGACAAATGTTGGGAGAACTCAATACCCTTTCTTGCACGGGGTACAGTAAAGATTTTTAGTTGTTAAACAAGAATTTTCTGACTGAGTCATAGAGAAGACAGAGGTACTTTAGGGAATGTGGAAAAATCTTCACCTATGGTATGAACCAGAAACTTGGGATATATATGGCCACCTCTTACACACACCTGGAAGAATTGTAACTAGTAAGAATGTTGGAACCTCATGCAATGAGAGAGGTATGGTCCCAAGAGTATGTGGCAATCTGCTTTTAGATTTACATCAGCTTCCTGCAAGGTGCTGTTTAGCATGCAAAGTGCTAGTTATGAATCTAAAAGTTCTGAATGGGAAGGTATTCGTTCGTATGAAAGACTTTTTCCTTGGGGCATAGTACCGTTCAATGAAGCTATACAAGCTGGAAAATCATTCAAATATCAGAAAGCAGACAGCAGCCAGAATGTTACCTGAGAGAGCGTGGAACTCTTAGTCCCAAATCTTCCTACTTCAAGGTGGGCTGCACCTCGGTATATTTGTTTCCTGAGCAATGAGAGGGAGGATGGTAGTGGGAGCTTCTAAGTATCACAGTGCACAATAGATGATTGGTTAGAATATACATTAAGTGCTGGGTGAAGAGGAGCTCTTTTAGAAGTAGACTGTTTTATAACTATATTTTAAATGTTTCATGGAATGCCTAAAGCAAAAGATAGCATTTCTTTTTAATCAGGATATTTATTTGTTGAAATAAATGAATAATTTATTTACTTGCTATCTTGGTTGTATGTCTCCTTTCTGTGGATCCTTGTCAGGATGTACTTCAAATGGATATTTTTAGAGAGCAATGTTGGTCTTGGGGAATAATTGAAGCATAGAAGTAGGTGAGTTCTATGTCCCTGTAGTTGGCCTTTGGACCTTTTGAATGTCAGTTTTTATAGTAATTTCGTTACTTGCAAACATGCCGTGGTGATTAAGTGTTTACATCTTTTATCCCAGAAAATCAGTTGCCATCTTTGCCTTGATCAGTCAGGAATACTGCAAGCCTTACTATGTTGTGTTCAACTGTCTCCGTGCTATACATAAAACAAATACAGGGTAATTTTTCCATCTGACCTTCCTTCAGTCTGGTTTTGTCTCTACTTTTGTTGATGCAGATCAGGAAGTATGACTCAAAGGTGTCTAAATGCACGCCTTCTAAGTATGTTTATGGGTATTTGTCTAATTATTTGTGTGTTTATTTTGACAGTGACTTGTGTGCACATGTGTTTGTGTATTTATTTGCACGCCTGCATGTACTTGTCAAACTGCCTTCCAGAGTTTGCTTCTAAAATGTTGGACCTGGTTCTCAAACTTGTACAATTACTTTGCTTTGAAAGACTTGTGGCAAATACAGATAAATGAAAGAACAAGTGCAATCCAAGCATGTTTTAGTATTGAGTGGTCTAAATGAACAGGCTGATGAAATAATGAAAACCAAATATTCCAGTAACAAAAAATCACAGGGATACCTTTGAACAGTTATACCATTTACAGCTTATTTAATGATAAAAATATCTCATATGAAACAAATATTTGGGAAAATTTATCTATAAAAGCATCCTACAAGTAAAATAAAATGACACAAAAAAGTACAGCAAAACATCTTTCATTGCTGTATATTGGCATAAGTTAACTGACTTCAGCTGCTTATCTCAATTGATGTTTAATGAACTTCATCTCCAAGCAAATCAAATCACCCTCAGAGATACTTAAAAATAGAGTTAATGGCTTAACTTCCTGCATCAGAGCATGAAAATCTTGTTCTGGATGCTTTAAATACTCAGGCAGAAGTATATGTAAAATAGGAATCTACTTCTAATAATATATGAGGGTTACTTAATTTTGCACTCATAGAGGAGAGAGTATGACCCTTAGCTTGAAAGCTTCATATGCCAGGATCTCTATAGACAAGGCATTTTCCATGAGGATTTTACAAGCTTTTGAAATATGTAAGATTGCAGGAGATTTCTAAAAAATTCTAGGAAATGGATCTTGAATCAACCCTTCCCAGAAACTGTGGGCTATTATAATCCAAGTTTGAGCAATTTAATGAATACAAGTCACCCGATATTCTAGTTTATTTTGTTCAGTGTTGTAATGACTTCAAAACATTTGATAGCAATAAATTAAATAATAATGGACATGTGAAAACAAACTAGATACTCCCTTGGCTTGTAAACAGTTTATGAGAGACATGTTTCTTTAGAGAAAGCATTGCTGACACTCTAGATAGTACGGTTACTGATGTAGTAATTCTGTAATTAAAAGATCATTTTTTCAGTATAAATAAAATTCCCAAACAGACATAAGATGTTGGCCTCACTTGATTTTTTGCATCAGTTGGCTGAGAATAGATATAAAAACTGATAGAAGACTGATATAAAAGCTGATATAAAACAACAATACTAGAATAGCATCATCATGCTTGTTATGTAAAGACTCATCCTTGTTTCCCCTGACTTTCAAAAGTCAGGTGTGTAGTTGAATACTTAACCTACACGCAAAGATAGTGCCATGGGATATGCTAGTCATGAGTTGGTTTGTACAAAGCCAGTATCCAATTATCTGACAAGAGCTGTAGTTGCATGTAGGCTTTAGCCTGTAAATTATGCCCACTTTTTGAAGCAAGTCCAGAAGAATCACCTGAGTTTTTCTCAGTCCTGTGATACATACTGTTATATTTTAACATATTTTCTAATAGTACTCCCTCTTTTTCATAGAGATGCAGGGCAGAAATCTGGGTCAGTAAGTCTGGTCTTTTCCTAGTTATTAACTAACCTTCATGTAATTCCTCTCTTGAATGACATTGTTGAAGCCATCTCCCAGCATGGGTTTTTAGTATATTTTGTTTGCATTTTCCTATATCTTTATACTAGTGTCATTAATGAAAATACTAAATCCCATCTATCCCTGAGATGGTTATTAAGGAATCCTCTTTGGATTGCTGGTGCTTTTCTCATCTTGCCCTGCTATAATTTACCTTTTTTGTTCTAATGAGGCTCAGTTCTCTCCCTCAAATAAGATTTTCATGCTAACCAGTGCTAGATGAATTTGCTTTACTACACTTCCTTTTTCATTAATATTAGTTTTTACTTCGATTAGCTTTATATCTAAAATAGAATAATTAAGATAGAGGAAAATTAAAAAACAGATCAACACATTATGAACTAGGTGTATTACAGTGATTAGATTAAATGTAAAAAGATACGTTGAACCAAACTTGAGACTTAAATGAAATAAAATGCTTATGGAACAAATCTGTGACATACAAGAAAATAATCATAAAAACCTACCTGACACATAGGATAAATCAAATGTAAAAATAAGAATTGTACAATGCTTTTTAATGATTAGCTACATTTTCTCCCAGAACTCAAGAATAATTATAATATCTTTTCCAACTGTTTCTTTTTCCTTACAGTACTTGGGGTGTATAGAAGTCTTACGCTCAATGAGATCTCTTGACTTCAGTACTAGAACACAGATTGCAAGGTAAGACTTTGTAAAAGTATGTTTTTTAAAGTAACTTCTGAATTGTGTCCCCACAGTCGAAAGGCCAAGAAGATAGCAAAACATATAGTAATTAATTTTTGGATACCATATGTCCACTATTTAATTTTGCTTTTAAGGTAAATCTCTCAGCTGGTATTAATATAGCTGCAACAAGGCTTAAGGAATATTTTCTTTATGGTCTTTTGATGTGCCAGGAATTGCTTTAAAAAATTTTGGCCCATTTGTTATGCCAAATAAGGCACTTATCTTGGTACCAATTTCATGACATTTAAGCCACCAAGAATTACAATATGCTTAAAATCTACAATGCATTTGTCAAAATTAGTCTAGGGAGGTGGTTTGGAGCAGCATTTTTATAGGTTTTGGTAGTAATTTCGTATGAAAAGATGTCAGATTACAAGCTGGCTGTACAAATGATATAAATGAAATAGATCACCACAATGAAACCAGAGACAAATGAAAGAATGTTGTCTTTTCCGGCCTGCATGTGAGAAGCTTGTATTAGGTTCTTATTACATTTTTTTTAAACGTGTCACAGTATTTTTGCAAGAGCTACATAAGTACAGCACTGTCTTAGGAAGTGTCCATGAATAATTTTTTTTGCTAGACTGTTTTCTGAGAAACTACAGGAAATAGTGTTTTGCAGGCATTTTCACTTGAAAAGCTGAGCTCATTGGTTTCAGAGGACTGTAGCACTGACGTCTTCTAGCAACTGGAGACCATGTTTTCAAATTCTGGCATCAGAATAATGAAGTAAACCTTTCCAAAGGAACACATATAAAGTGGTATGACTGGATACAGTGCTTGAATTTCACCTCTTTGAGGCGTCTTACAGTTGCTGATGGTCTATCATAAACCATTTGTCATACCATAGACAGCTAAGTATTTCTTTAATTAAATGAGAAAAATTACTTATTTTTAGACTTGAATGCCAATTGTATGGTCTATATGCATTGACTGTGATTTACACTTGCATATATCAGTTTTGAAGCGGAGTCCGTAAGTCCTCACAAAATGTTAATCATTAATTTGTCGAGATACTGTGTTGATGAGGGGTGTAAAAGTGCAAGGACAGGTAAATAGCAGAATTCAGGTTTTCAGGCAATGTAGACTGTGGAGATATTTGAGAATTTTACTACTGTACTTTTTTAAACTCATCATGTACATTTCTGTGGTATTTGCAGCAGTGACCTTTGAAAATGATTTCTTGTCTAAGAAGGCTTGTAGTTCTAATGCAGGTGGCACATTTGAGTTTACCACTTGGAAGTTAAATGATACTGGCTTATGAAACAGTTGTGATAGTTATTGTTTTTGTACTCTGTATCTGAAAGTGAACTCAATTTGGCTTTATTTTTCTTCACTATCTCTTTCACTACATGTCTTCATTGGAATGGTGTTACACTTTTTTTATCATCTAGCTTAAAGGCATAACTCTGCCATTAATACTTAAGCATGTTTGCTGATCTAAAGCAATATGGTCTGCACAAGGTATCTTTATCTTACAGTTCTTTCAATACAAAAGTGAATCTTGGCTTTTCCTGTGAAACAGGCTTGGGATTATACTTTTTTTCTGTTGAAGTTACAGCATATTTGACTACATGGCGGGCATTTTCATGGCTCAACTTCCTCTGGCTACATCTAGAGCACAGGATGTTTTTTCAAGCAGGAAGCCATATCTTCCTGTTTTGCTTGTTATTTTGAATTTCAATTTTCTGTTTATCATAAAACAATGAAGACTTGTCATTCTGATCATGAAGTTCCTGATCTAAAACTTTTTTGAAAGTAGGAGGTTTTAGGTGATTTTTGAATCAGGATCTAGCATCTTAATCTGAATTTTGTTTACTCATCTGACTCTAGAAATCCCCATGCCATGTCTTAAGTTTTAAGAACCCACATATTTTGTCATGTAGCATTTCATATACAAGCCTATTCTTTATTAAGAAAACATTATTAAGGAATTATTAAAATTCACATTTGGTGATTAACTTGCTCATGTGCGTTAAGAAACATAACATAGGCCTTAAGGTATGCACTGAATTAATAAGGCTGATGTTCTGATATTACAGGCACCAATTCCCTTTTAAGAAGACACCCAGCACCAAATGGTCTGTGCAGCCCTTTGATTACAAATAAAATAAAAGCACCTGAAAGTTACATTTATTGTCTACTATGCCATACGTTTATGTTTAGGTATGTCCATTGCTGATTTCTCTGCAGCCTGCCATCAGTAAGAAAACTGTCCTTGTAATGTCATGGCTCGTGGTAGAGTGTGACTGAGAGCTGGGACTGTAGCTCTAGTAATGTTAACTGTGCCTGCTCCAGCTGGGCAACCTAGAACCACAGCTGCAGTAAAAGCTTCTCTATGTGTGTGTGTGGGGGGCTGTGTAAACTTCTCTGTGCTGTTTCCCACAACTGGAGAAACACATGTCAAGGCAGCTCTGATCCCTTTCTGACCCATAACTTTATAAATTGATCCTTCTGCATGCATCACACCTGTTTAATCTGTTCTTTTTTTCCAAGACCTTACAAACCCAGTCATAGGAGAAAGTGATCTGTCTGGGGCCAATATGACTTCTGCTATTATGTGGTATTTACTAAGTATAATTAAAAACCAGAAAAGATAAGCTAAGTTACCTGATTTAGTGTGGAAGTCTGGATGCATCTCTTCCTAATAAGCACGCATCGTGCTTGACACACACAAAGCACTTACTCCCTTTCTAGTACTGCATCACATCCCTGTCCCTGCATGCTTTCTTACCCTTGCTTTTTCCTCCACATTGCAAGCTCAAACATAGGAAGTCAGCCATTTGCCTTTTTTCTGTCTTCCGGTTATTGCATGTGTCATTTTACCTTTCTGTTATACTTGAGAAGGCACAAAACCCCAAAGTAAGGTGAGAAGCACCAATTCCTAGAAGAAAAATCTTCTTTGGCTCAGTCTTGGGAGGGTGAGATGTGTAGTCTTTGGCTCTGCTGCAAACTTGGGGTGTTATTTTGGAGAAACTATTAGCCTCAGTCACAGACAACTGTGATTAAATGAATTAGAGCTTGCAAAGGGCACTTAAATTGTTGAGTGAACATTTAGAAATTAATTAAGAATTGGGCTAAGATTTCCAGTTATCTAGTGAATTAGACACACATTTTAAATAAGTAAATGGGAAGAGTTGTCCAGATATTTTGCATGGCTTTGAAAATCACAGCTGTTATAATTGATCCATTAGGAAAGCATATACATCAGTGTGTATGTATGGACCAGTTTGACACATGAACTGTGACTTCAACTCCAGGAACTGGATTGAAGCCCCAGTGTAAACAGTTTGGCCAGTGGTCTTTCCTTCTTGTCAGTCATGTGAAAAATCAACTTATGCCATCTAATGCTGTTGTACCTGGCCTATAACTTGCTGTTGGTTTGCTTTTTCACTTCTTGTAAATTAAAATGTTAAAACATGCAGCAATACATTTATCTTCATGTGAAAGCAGTGAGCAAGCAGTTTCAGTTGTCATACTCCTCATTGGATCTTAACAATCTTGGTGGTGCCTGACAAAAGGTATTGACATAATTTTGGATCTGATTTGAGGAAAAATGAAAAGCTATGTACAATTTATAACAGATTTTTCCCTTTATCATTACACATTTGAAGTCTCAAGATTCTTTCACTACAGGAGAAATAGGACAACTAGAGTAGTATTAATCAGCTATACTGTATTTATTCTTTTCTATAATGAATGTAATGTCATGTGAATTCTTGAGCAAATAAATGGGTGCAGAAGCCAAGGGTCAGCAGTTACGCATAATGATAAATAAAAGCCAGATGAATCCACATGTTGCATCATTAATTATCCAGTGATAATTCTTGTAATACTTGAGAAGTCAAGATCACTTTCTTGGGCAGCAAGACGAACAGAAGCATTTCATTTTCGATGTGGAGGAACAGGAGGACTAGCAGGCAAGACTACTGAGCTAACTGCAGCTGACAGGTGTTCCTAAGTTCATCTGGAACCATCATCGCCACAGAAAGAGGCCACTCTTAAACTTGTGTGGCCAGGCCCTTTGTGCCCTCGGGCTGTTTATTTAAAAAAAAAAATCAGGTAAAATTCTGTGCAACATGTGCAGTGTTTGCAGTTCATATAGTATGTTTGTGTGCTTATTGTTAAATCTGTTATAGTGTAATGAGTCTTCACTACTGTGTTTTATGCATGAGTATAGTTACGCACTGGTTTGAATTAGAATAATGTTGCATGCACTGTTTGTTGTACAGCAGTGTCTGGACTACAAGCCTGCATGTTCATTGGTATTTAATTGAATGCAATCAGTTTACTGCATGCAGCTTCAGAAAGTCACACCTCCCTGTGCTGAGTAAAACATTATACTGCATGCTGTGTTAATAGCAAGTAGATCAGAGGACTGAAGTACTTCATATCAGCAGTGGACCTGAATCTGGACTCTGATCCCAGTCCTCTCCATGAAATCTGTCAGGCTGAACAATTTGAAGGAGATTCCGCTCCAGATTTGGGGCCTGAACGTATTAATTTTGAAAAGCAAATCCATTTACACCAACATCCCAAGCTTCTGGAGGGGAGATGATGGAAATCCAGATTTTTGAACTGGGTTTGAGTCAGATGCTAAACAGTATGAATGAAGTTCAGTTGATGTAGTGTTTCTTTCAACCACATCTATATTCTTTGCAGAAATTCACTGTCAGCAAGCATCACTGAAAAAAGGATGGAAGACATTGAAAAGGAAGAATGTTTCCCCTGTGATTTTTGAAGGCAGATAGGTAATGTGTTATCTGCAGTGAATTCTGTATTCAGTCTCCTCCTTAATGTGCTTTCTTGCTTGGGAGGTGAGTGTGGTTCACAGCTTCTTTCTGCTGCATGGACTATGGATGTGGGGTAGTGCTTAGGGGATGCTGATTTGAGGATGGCAGAACACGTGTACCCACACCACTATCTGAATACACAGCTGTATGCAGGAAGGGGTGTGAACAAGAATCCTCTTTCCTTGTGCACAGTTACTTCAGGACCAAAGTTCTGGGAAGCATGGGATGCTGATTACTGCTCAGTTCAGCAGGAGGCAGGATTCTCAAAAGTGAGTGGGGACATCCTTATAATTCATACAGCACTCTTCTAAGAGGGGCAATGAAAGCTATAGTGCCTGATACTGTAAAAGAATAATTTACATTTGCTAGTTTAGCTATCATTAGCACTGAAATGGGTTAGAATAAATAGGAGTTTGTATGCTTAACATTGAAATCTTTCATATCAATGTAGTATTAGTGGGGAAAATGTTAGCTAGTATTTGGATTAATTGGACTAATATATGGGAATGCAAAGCCTGAGTGTGAGTAATTAATTGAGCTTCCCTATTCCACTTGCCTTTGTGAGAAAGCAAAGAGCCTCTCAGGGGGAGGGGAAGGTGGAGAGTTGAAAGCCAAATGGTCAGGGAAGCAGTTACGGGTATAGCTATAACCCTGCGCTTTTGGAAAGCTGGTGACTTCATGTGGTCCTGCAGAAGCAGAAAGACAAGGGCAGAATGGTCTTAACATGTTTTAAATGCAAATCACGATGCAAAGTTAACAACTGCCTAACACCTTGGAAACAGAGACACTCTCAAGTTCTTTTGCTAATAGCACCTAGCAGCTTGATTACATGGAGAAAATAAGGAATTTCAGTGTCTTTCTTATGTCCAGTCACACTAGACAGTTCATCACCACTGGATGGTCCTTTTTGGCAAATATAGCTTGTACACTTATAAAATGTCGTGTGTCTTACGGTGTTATTCAAAAGGGCAGTGTTAGAACTTTAATCGTCTAATAAAAAAGAGGTTTTGTAAGATACCTATCTCCAAAGTCCTTTTTTGGGCATGAAGCCAATTAGGGGTTACAGAACAATATTCATTAGACTAAATTTTTTCATTTTAATTTTGTAAGGTTTCCTATGCCTTCCTTTGAAATACCTACTATGGGCTACTCTTTGAGAGAGAAGATGCTATAGTAAATGACCTGAGGTTGGACCTAGTTTGGAGGTTACTATGATAGTGATTTAGCAACAGAAGACAGTTTTAATTTCTCTCTCTCCATCTCCCCAACCACTACTAGGATAAACAGCTAGAGACCAGGCTGAGTGGAAAATACCTTGAAGGTCACAAAAGAAGTTAAAGGATTGAGCTACCTGACAGATCTAAACCTTCAAGTACATTTTTCTTTAGTTTTTTGGTATCATTGACCTTTTTCTTGACAGATGGAGAGTTGTGCAGAAGGAAAAGTTTTGTAGGTGTGCATTCAACACTGAGGTTTTGTATACCCCCATTTTATGTTCATAAAAGCTGCAGCCAATATTTTAAGAGGTTTCCTCTTCAAAAGGTACCCCAGATTTTGGACCAAGGTTGTCAGAGTCTAAGTTATGGTTAACTGCAGATATGTATGACTGTGTTCTCTGCAGTGGAGGAGTGGCTGTATGCCTCTGTGGCATTCTCTATTGGGGCATACATTTGTCATAGCTGTAAGGAAAGAAATGTATATATTTGCGCCAGTTTTGCTAAGCACAAATCTGACTGTCTGTGCATGCAGAGTGAAGAGATGTATCTAAATAACATGTGGTACTGGATAATCACTCTATTTTTCTAAAAATAAGACCATTGTTCAGAACTACTGTATTAGAAGTCATCATCAAGTTCAGGTACATTTCTCTGTTACTGATGAATGAAACAGAGTTTCTGAAACTTACTTGCATGTTATAAAAGAAGGTACAGATTGTACTGAAATTGCCTCAAATATTCCTTAAAGTTAGATGATCTATAAATACTGAGAACAGAGCTGTCATTGAGCATAGCAATGGATGAAAAGTTTCTTTGGCAGTAAAAGCAAAAGAGTCCTCTTAAGTGCATTGACTTCTGTTAGCAGATTGATGTAAGTCTCACACTGAAGTTGTAGGAGCATAAGGATAACAACCGTTGGATAGATTGCGTACTACATAGCTAATAGCATGTGGTACTTTATGTCTAACAGTTGCCAAAGCCAACTTTTATAACATATAAAGTTTATTCAATAAACCAAAAATGAAGTTGGCCAGCTTCCTTTCATTTTCTGCTTGTAGATTTTCTACATGTGAAAAAACTCCGTTTCAAGAAACAAAAGGAGGAGCGGAGGGGAAGAAAAGGAGGAATCATCATCTCCTTTCTCTACGAGTGACAACAGCTTGCGTGCCACATCTGCTGATGTCGTCTTACTCTACAAACCTTTTCTTCCAGGCTTTCTGTCACTTGTGCATTCAGGACAGGCTTTGCTTCGGTCTGGCTGGTGTGACAAATGGCATCGCTGAGTCTCTGCACCACTTTCCGGGGGGGCTCCCCTGCAGGGGTACTCCCTGCATGGTACTCTGAATTCATGGCAGTAGGCGCATCCATGCCATGCTGTTGCCTCCCCTTCCTATCCATTCTCTATGTTGTTTTCCTCATCTACTTCTCCAGCCTTACATCTTCCAGACACGGTCAATTTACCAGGTGGCATTTAAAATTCTGTAAACAGTAATATACTGGCTTAGTCTTCAGAGCTTGCGAATATCCCCTATTCTACTTCAGACAGCACACGCACATTTTGACTGTTTTGCACATGAACAAATAATATTTCAATTATTAAATGGATTTCTAAAAATGTAGTTTTGGTCTCTGTTTTTTTTTTTATTTTTATATTCAGTGTAGACTTTGTTTCTCAGCAAATACTGGTACAACACTTGGTAAGGATTTATAAATTATTTTAAAAAATGGCAGGAGTATAATACTGTTAAGAAATAACTGGGAGCCTTCTGTACAATTCTTCTAGACAGTCATGCTTTCATTTAAAAAGTCCACCTTTTGATGTCTGTTTTTTTAACCTGTGAAGACCTATGCATTGGAGGTGGCAAAGATAAACTTGGGAACTATAGGATACTGGAAGATATTAACAAGAGAATATTGGTAGGTTTTAAGTCTTGGCATACAAAACATTTCAGACTAAAAACTAGTCACAGTTTCTCATCTCAATATTTGAGATGGCTGTACTTTTTCCAAATACGTTGAGAAAATCTGTGCAATTTGTATGTGCTGTCATTTCCCTGAAATATGAGTTCCAGAATTCTGTTTTTTAATCAATTAAATCATATTAATTAAAACCAGCAACAACAAAACCTAGCATCACAGCCAAAAAAATATTTGAAACCACAAGAAGGGAGGGTATTTTCATGTGATGGTGTTTCATAGAGGAACAGATTTGAGCTTCCTGAGTGGGCTACTTTATATAACAGTCAGAGTAAAATATGACTAAAGCTATGAAAAATATCAGGGCATTAGCCTTTTTAATGGAACAAAATGGCAATGTAAAATGTCTTTTTTTCTATATCAGAGAGGTGTCAAGTCACTTTAAAGCAGAATAGGTCAGCCTGAGAAAATGCATGTTGGTAATTTTTCACTGGATACATTTGCGTGTTCAAATTATGTTCAAGATACACAACATGTTTTGTGCCAAGAAAATGACTCCACAGTATGACCATCTGTAAAGCAGAAAATACTCTTGGACAGATTTGGAACTCAGCATGTGGTCCCTACTGCAGACAGTGCAGTAGCTAATTTTACAAGAGATCGAGATAACTCTACACTGGTATTTATCTGAGCCTAGCTAATGAAACAGCATGTGGCTTAGAAAGGTGTAATGTGTGTCTGTGTTGAATATCTTTCTTATTGGAAAGGAAGCAAATGTAGTCACATCCAACTTTTCCAAACTCTGTGCAATTGTTTAGCCATGCAGACATGTCCAAAACTTCAGCTTTTTCCTTCGTTAGACAAGCGTTTGCATGCACAAGTCAGGTAATGGCACTCTCAGCGTAGCAGCAATATCTATTTCTGAGCTTGATTTGTGGCTCAGGTGTTCATGATGCAGAGGCATTTGCAAATTTGATTTGCTGCAAAAAAAGCTTACATCTGCCCTGTGTGCCTGGCAATTCAAGCTAGAAAGAAGTCTCTAGGATGTCTTTTCCTCATCACCAGGCTATTTGTGTAAAGACCCCTCCAAACATGATCTAGAATGTTCTAAACAGAGAGATCTGGGAACCTTCCACTGGAAAATGCGTATCAGTGTGGTGGCAGATCCAGCCGTCATTTTTCTTCTTGTTTTTACCAGATACTTATTTAAGACTCCCTAACTCCAGGTGAGAAAAGAACTGTGCCTTTTGTTGCAGGTACATAAAGAGTTGCTGCCAGGTCACTCCGACCTTGCCTCGGCAGAATTGCTCTAGGAATATCTTTTCTGAAGTTAGCAACATTTTCACCAAAAGCATTGTTAACTTAAACCCTGCAGTAGCTTGAGTACATTTAGTATTCATGGAGTTTCAAAAACCAAAGTTAAAAGAATTGTGAAATTCAAGTTCAGACATCCTGCCTCATCTGACATGATGCCTCATCTCAACAAGCCGTCACCTTTCTCAGGTCTTCCCCCCCACGTCCAGTCTTTTTGCAGACTTTGGGAACACCCAGTTCAGTAACGCTGAGATATTTTGCTAACAGGAAGACAGGTAGTTGGAAAATCTATAGCACTTTATTACTGAGCAAGAGGATGTATATGCTAGCTTTTCGGCTGCTTGGTTCTTTCCCCGCTCTGCCGAAGCAGGGCGTACAAACCGTAATGCAGGCAGCCTTGCCAGCTCTCGGTCCTGGGCTTCAGCCTCTTCAGCGGGTGCATTTCCTCTCCTATGCTCAAGTGGCAGTTTTGATCAACAAGGTCCTTGAGTTAGATGGGTCTATTAAGTAACATGCTTAATGTCTGATTGTCAGGAGCTGGCAGGCAGAAGAGGTAGTAGCAAAACCACTACAAATTCCAGCCCTGCACCAGAAAAATAACAAGCTTATTAATGTTTTTTTGCCAGGTGCCCTGGCCTGAAAATTCCCTTTTCTTCCTACCTGCTCCATGTTGCTGCTAGAGAGAGAAGATGGTGGAAGCAAACAGGAAGAGAAAGAAAGTTACAGTCCAATTTATCCCTCACAGTTCGTATCTCTGAAACGCAAATCCCTTTTGTGAGAGGCAAAACCTACGAGGGGTCTCAATGCACTAATCAGACCACTGGAAGAGACAAAGAGGATGAAGTGCTGTTGACTCTTCTCTGCCAGCACCTTGCAGCCAAAATGCTCAGGAAGCTCAGATACACTTGGTGAAGCAAGAGGCATGGGTCGGAAAGGCAGCGGTGGGCTGGGGACTGCTATAGGCCTGGCTTTTCCACCCCATTGCCTCCAAAGGATTTGGTTCAGTGCAAGGAAGAGATGGGAAGTCACAGGTTTGAGCCCAGTAGCAAGGCTGAGGGGATGGGTCTGTATAACATCATGTCTGTTTGCTTTTCCTGAGTCAAAGAAAAGCATTTTTGGTGAAGACGAAGAATATGACTTTTTCCTGATTACATTTTCAGGAGTAACCTCTGTCTCAGTATTGTGATGATCACTGCATGTGATGCTTGCTGTGCTGTATATCTAAGATGCACCAGGGCTGCTCTTTTAAACCAACTGATTTTTACTTGCTTAGTAAGAAAAGTTAGTAGCTACTTTAATTATAACTCTTGTTTGGAGTCAAAGCAGCATTGTGGTAAATGTGGGAACTAAATGCAAGCGCTGAACTGTGAAATGGAGTGTGGTTGTAGCTGTGATGGTCTGAGGCCATATACAAGGCAGGGTTTGTAGTGAGAGGTGATTTTATTAGATGAGCAGATGTAGTTGGGGAACAAAAAAAGAGAAAGACAAGCTGTGGAACAAACAAGTTCTCCTTTAGACCTGAAGAAAGGATTGTGTGCCTGAAAGCTTTTTTGACTATCTTGCTGTAAATCTCATGCTTCTTCAGAATGACATGACTTTAAACCTGCTGCAAGGCCTGCTCCACCCCCACAACCACCCACCACCCAAAAATAATAAATTGAAACAATTCTTTCAGATGATTCAAACTTTAGACTGGGCCTTAGGTAAAAGCACCCAAGGCATAACTATATAGTTATTACTGATTGCAACCGGATAAATCTGTGACATTTACTGAGCCATTATATGTTGAATGCTGATATGTATATGACATTTCTCTCCTGACTCACTTGTTGATCCTGTGCATTCACCTAATGCGTAGTTGAAATATCATCCTGCACATGGTATAAAATTAAAACAATTTATGTTTTTATCAAGGTGATGTTTCTAGGTTTTGATTATTTTAACTGTTCTTTAGCTTGTGGTTCATTGTCTCCCATTCTGTATATTTTATTGCATAAAATACATGTTATTTGCATGTTTTTAGGTCTAAGTATAATGAGCTGATAGTGTTAATCCATATTTAAACCAGTTAAACCAGGTTAGGAGCCACCTTTACTCACATCTATGCAACCGTTCTGTCTTACAGTATCAACAGGACACGTCTGTTAAAGCTTTGTAGCTAATGCTCACAGGGAGGTCTCTGTGTGCATGGAAGCAAATTCTAAATACTGACTAGACTGACTATTCAGCTAATAAGTTGTTAAATACTGAAAGGATCTATAAAATTTGTTTGTAGCAGTATGATTTCAAGAGTATTTGTAGTATATGGTTACTGTTCTATGAGAGAATGAATTCAAACTCATTTTCAACATGCATTTCTTTCATTGAACGTAAGTGTGATGGGAAGAATGAAGCAATATTAGAAAACTGAAGCAAAATGTTAATGGGATTAATTTTGCTTACAATATAAAAACAGGGCCACAAATAGATTATTCAGATCATATTGAACAAATATAAATTAAAATTTTGTACATCGCACGTATTGTATACAACATGCATATTACCAGGAATATTTTAGGGTTCTGGTATTATCTAAATCCAGGTGGTTTTGCTGTGACTGGAAAAGTGCATAGTATAGTAGTGAGAAAAAATTATAGTTACTACCCTTTACATGGATATAAAAGTTTTAAAAAAAGGTGTAAAGCAATGTTGATTGAAGACATGTCTTATGATCAGATTCCTCATGACTTAATAAGGTACAAAAATGAGACTTGGAAATGTATTAAGAAATATATTCTAATTTACAGTAGGAAAAGGTCTTTTTAATAGTGTAAGAAAACATTTTTATCCTTTGTAGTTCTCAAGATACTCTTCCTTACACTAACATTGACTACTTACTGTCTTCTGCTTCACACCAAAATAATCTAAGTTTGAATCGCACCTGTTTTAGCCTTGAGAAGAGACCTAACTGACCCACTAACTATCCTTACTTGTGAACAGAAATATGGTATGAAACTGTTCTGTCCCAGTGCATTTCAAGTGTAATGAAGAAACCCACACATACATTTGCCATAAAGCTTTTTTTCTGTCTCTTCAGGGAAGCAATCAGTCGTGTTTGTGAAGCCATGCCTGGTGCCAAAGGAGCCTTCAAGAAACGAAAGGTATTTTTCTTTTCTTGTAGTGTGGTTTACAGTATTTTCTTAGCTCAACACAGATGAGACCAGGCACAGCAGGCAGGTGACTTTAAAGCAGCTTTGAGAATCACAGATCATTAATCATTTAAATTATTGGTTGTTTTCACCCACTGTATGTTACCTCTTGCCCTTTTGGTCAGGGTCTGCTATCATAGGCAACTAGAAGTATGAGTACATCTAGGAAAAAGATTGTGGCTTGCCTTTATGTTCCTTCTGTAGAAACCCCCTCCTTTTCCTTTTCTTTCTCTTGTAGATTGCAGGTGGAAGACTTAAAACAGACAAAAAGGGATGCTTTTTCATAAAATGCATGAGTAAATTGTGGAAATAGGTGCTGGAAGCTATTGCAGAAGCAAAAAATATATGTTCTGAAAGTGACTAGATCTGTTCTTGGAGCATAGCTCTACTGGTGACAATAAATGAGTTTGGAAATCCCTGATTTCTGGAAATGGACAGAACATACTGGATGATCCTCTGTTCCCTATGCTCTTTCCATAATCACCTGTGGCCAATGCTCAGTGGCCGGCACTGATGGTGAGTCCAGTGGGTGTTGGCCTGACAGGGTTATTACAGGGTTATTGCTTTTATTCTTATTTTTGTGGTAGGAGTTAGGATCTGCAGGCAAGGAGTGGAGGAAGCCTTGGCTCAGCTCCTGTACCCATGGCTCTCACTGGTCTTGCACTGCCTGCTCTTCCAGGGGCCTGCTAGCAAAGCTGGGGTTTAATGCTAACTCCAAGGGAAGGAGCATAGAAAGCAGTTAATTCTAGCCCTTGTATGTGTTGTTGAGTGCAGCAGGAGAAGGGCAGGTGAAGGAAAAGGTCTGCCTGCTTCCCCACCTGCTCCACCATCTAGGCAAGATCCCAGCAGAAAGGGATGGTATGAAATGCCACTTGTCTGCAACGGAGAATCTTCCCATAATAAAAAAAAGGCATATGTGACAACATATGTCACAGAATAACTGGAAATTGTCACAGAAATTAAGGTTGTGGTTTCCCCACCACTACCACCAAATTTATCTGATTGGCATTTCTAGGTTCTCTGGCTTTTGTTTTTAAACCTGAAAGTATAGTGGAAGACATCTTTTTTCTTGGAAAGCAAAATGATGCAAAGTATCATTGGAAAAGGACGTTAAACAGAGTCCCAGGTGCCTAGTGAGACACCTTGCTGTCTTACTGGTTTTAGAAGCAATGTTGCTTATCAACTATTGAAAAGAAAAAGTGTTTTTAAAATCAGTGCACTGGCTAAGAACAAAATTTGCCCAGCAATAAAATTTCAGATAAATGTTAAAGACAGTTATCTTTTGCCAGCCTGTACTTTCACCATGTTTTAGCCACTAGTAGCTTATGAATTTGGTTAAAATGACATGTACTTCTTGATGGCAAGTTTTCATGCTTTACCCATGCTGTGGGCAGGTGATGTTGAAGCATGAGCTGGGAATCACAAAGGTTTAAGGAAAGAAGAGAAGCAAGAATATTCAAAAGGGCTTGTTTTAAATAAAAATTAATGAAGTACTAGCTCTGTCATGTGACAAAGCTAAAATAGTGCAGCCCAAATGTTACATACAAGCAGTATGTAGGTAGTGTGTTTTTAATCAATTAAACAGAAGGAAAAGAAGTTAAAACTGAATATATGTAAGCTTTAAGGAGTTATGAAGCACAAGTGTCTCCATCCTGCCAGGAACAATACTTTCCAAGCTTCCATGCAGCTTAGGATAAATGCAAATACAGTGGCAGTAGAACACTGCCTCCAGTCACAGCTTTGCTTTTATATCCTAATGACCAGCATAAATATTCACTACTGCAAGTACAGCAAGTGGAAGGACTTGGTCTGTTATTGCTGGGAAGCCTGATTTTCTACAGGCAGTGGTTACCTGAATGAGGGTGCTGCCATGCAGCTGTGTGGTTCTCTGTAGCTGTCAAAGGTGAGAAGTTCATAAATTTTGCTTTGGCAGCATAACTTGTATTGCTACAAAACCTTCTAACATCTAGTAAAAGGCCTACAAATGTTATCAATGTGATTACATCCCCTTTATTACATAGCAACACTTTGTACTTAATTCTCTGAGTTAGGAGTAATCTTTGGCTGCATGTTGTACCCCAGCATACGGAGGTTTTAGCCTATGTCTTGGCTTTTACCTGCTGCTAAGAAGTCTACAAGCATAATGACACTGTGTATCCCCTTTTGTGAGCATCCCATGAGTATCACTGGAGTCTCGTTTTCCATGTGGGAAGGGGGTAGAGCAATCAGTAGATGCAGAGCAAGCAACAGATTTATCTTCATGAATTAAAGCTGTTTTTACAGAATAAGAACATGCCATTTTAAGATACTGACCTAAGGCATTCATCTTAGTCTGCTCACTTGGTCCCTTGGTGAAGGTGAGACTTCACCATCTCACAAAATCCCTATTTTGTTAGGTGTTATGTGCTTGTTAGTTAGGTGTTACATGTTTCTTAGTGGATGAATGCCTGCCTAACTGCTGCTGTTGTTGTTATTGTTATTATGTTGTTATTATTATTATCATCATCATCATTATCAGTAGTATAAATGAAAAATTATCTCCAGAGGAAAACAGCTGTTGCAATGAAATAATCTTTGAAAAGTCAGCAACTTTTTAGAAACCTTTAAGATTACAGCTAATCCTGCATAGAATGAAGGTCATCCCAATTAAACAGAACAAAAATGTGCTTTTTTCCCCCGTCTCACAGCCACCAAGCAAAGTTCTTTCTAGCATCTTGGGAAAGAGCAATCTTCAGTTTGCAGGAATGAGCATAATGCTGAATATCTCCACCACCAGCTTAAACCTAATGACTCCTGATACAAAACAGGTGAGTGTAACTGCCATATTAATTTGTGAAGCCTTTGATGAACAGCCTACTGCACAATTATTTGTTGTGTGCCAAAATACTCAGTTGCTCAAGGTTGTTATTCCTCAGTAATGGCTATAAAATGAATGAAAACAGGATATAAAGCATAGTAGGAGTCATTGTTTATTCCTGTATTCAACATAGCTTTGGTGAATTATTTTCTTCTTGCCATGTTTCAGGTAGCTTGGTTTTGCTCTTAAAAGACCTATGACAAGAAGCGTCATTTTCTGGTAGTGGGAGTTCTTGTTGGGTACAACTACAAACTTTCAGAGTGTTAAGGGATGCATTTGGACTAAGTGACTAAGGGACTAAATGTGCATCCCAAATTTTGTTGTCTTTCTTACCATTTAGAGACTTAAAGGGCAATCCATTCCTGAGGTACTGCTAAAAACACAGCCTCGGGGATTTTGCAGTGCAATGAAATGCCAGTCTTATGGAGACACAAGGCAGCCATTTTTCAAGCAGCTGATTTTTTCTTCTTCATTGTGCTGAAGGTACAGACAGACTTCAGGGAATCACTGCAGTGGATTGTGACTGATGTATGAGATGAGAAAAATCCTTGCTCAGGGTATATATAAAGAGAAAGTAGACAGACATGCATAGTCACTGCTGTGCTGTTTGCTGTGAGCCATGTGCTGTGTTAGGGCATGCAACTTTCTGCCCAGATACAGCTAGAGAGAAAAAAAAATATTCCTGCTTTCCTTAGGAGTGTCAGGATTAAAGAATAAGAAAGAATACATACATTGTGTATTCAAAAACTTGCTGTTTATTATTATGTTTTCATTGATTTCTCTCCGTTCTTATGCTTATTTAGAAAATACCATAATCTTCTGCAGTGAGCACTGAGACTGTGGGACCAGCATTATGGCTGGCTGCAGCAGTTTGGAGCCTTAATATGGAATATACACAGCAGTGCTTTTCATACGGACAGTTGCCCCAAGTCAGAAGCATAGGAACTTGATGTTAATTAGATCTGCTATGAAAGTGCCAAACCCTGAAAGTCACCTTGTCTTCAGCTGATGCCACAGTAGAAATGGAGTTAAACTGATTTATCCCAGGGAAGAGTCCTCCCCAGATATTTTGCCTTTTCTCCGAGTTGACAAAACTGTTTATCTTCCTCTCACATAATTCTTTTTGAGATAGACTTGATCTGGGTGCTGCAGGCTTAGGAAACATCTGGTTTCTCAGAGATCCCCAGTCAGGCTATGGTCTTCATTGTTCCTTGTTTGTGCTAAGCATTTGATGTGAAAGTAAGCATGGCCCAACAGCTGGAAGGAAAGAAAAGACAGTGTTGTTGGTCCTTGGGCAGCAAGCAAGCAATTGCATGTATCCCTGCACAGCAGTTTGGGGAATATGTTGAGCAGGGTTGGGTGGAAGATAATTTTCTTTTGTTTTGTTTTGTTTATTTGTTTAAAATGCAGATTTGGATAGATGGAAATGTGTCTAAACTATGTGTCAACATTAGTGAATTGTTTAATTTTAAGCAATGCAAGGCGTTGATAATTTGCTATGCCTTGCATTAGTATTTGATGGGGGGAGGGAATACCCCTACCTCAAACTAAACTAAACTGTTTCGTGGTGGAATTAAAAAAAAATAGTGTCTGACTTGAACTGATGGTTTCAAGCACTTTTTTCAAGCACTTGCTCTGAGGCACTAAATAAGGGGCCTGGCCTGTATCAGATAAATTCCTTGGCATGGTTTCTGTGACTCATATGATCAAGTGAAATTTTCTTCCAAATGACCTTTTCTTTCTTGCTTGTTACACGATTTCATTATTAAAAGATTTCTTAAGTTAAACCTCAGAATAGTAATGGAGCAGAGCTGTTCTCCTTGTGTTAGAGGTTCATGACAAATTGTCTCTTCCCAGAGAAATAACATATTAGTTCAAATTGTACATAAGCAAATTGAATTTCAAATGCCCTGGAGTATGCCTGAGATTTTGCCCACAATGCTACATTGCAGCTAGACTCAAAGTTCTGTTTGCATATTGCGAACATGTTGGTGTTTGAAACATAAAATGACACAGTAGGTATTGAAAGCAGTGTTAGGATCCTTAGCTGCTGTGCAGATCAGCATGATTTCATTGAGTCCACGAGAGTGGCATCAGCAGAAAAATATTTTGATGAGTAGGACCCTTTGCTCCATTCATAACTATCTGTAATAAGGAAAGTGAGCTTTAGCAGGTTAAAATTTCTCCAAAGATACTGTATGACAGATCTATATGATTTACTAGAGTTCTGAGCACATTTAGCAATTTTGCTGTGTCCTGCTAGGTTCTAAAGAACACGAGAATAGATACATTCATCCTTAAGTTTGTTTATATTATAATGCTACTCTTCGCACTCTTTGTAGGTGAAATGCAGAGGTCATTTTGATCTTCGTTTTGGATTTTCACCCCTATACAAACCGAAAAAGAAATCAAAAGGATAACTGTAAGAAAACCTACTGACTCACACTTATTCTTTCTGATCCATACAGATCATAGCAAATCACCATATGCAATCTATTTCCTTTGCATCTGGAGGTGATCCGGTAAGCATTTCTTTAAAGCTTTCCCCCACATAGATATTGCTTTATGAGGACTGTGTGACAAAATTTATTGCACAGGTTACTGTAAGAAAAATATAAGCGCAATAGCTCCTGTTTCTTGTTTCATAAATTCTTCTGGATTGTTGCCATTAAACTCTTTTTGAGGAAACGACTGACAAGCAGTCATAAATCCTCCTCTTTGAATGACTGAAGCAAAAAGTATGAAAGGGTTGTGAGCATTCATATAATAACTGATAAGCAGGGCTCTGTTTTTCAGAGTAATGTGGTATAGTCATATGGGTATCATGTGAATTGTCCTGATTGTTTTTTATTTTGTACTTTTTACAGTAAGACTATGTTGCAGTTATATTTATAGCAATGCATTTTTTTTTTTCTTTTTGTCTTTAAGTCTGCATTGAGAAGACTGTGCTAAATACTGCCTTCAGATATATTCACTACATTCATGCAGCTTGAAGACTGGCTTTCAGGAAAAGCCCAGATATTTCCTTCTTGTTTTGCAAAGCTTTCAGATACACCTACACATTTGGTTCATTTAGATCAAAGGGCAGAGTCCTGCTTGTGCTTCTCCCTATTTTCATAAGCAGTCCATCCAAAGGCATATTAAATGTGCTTAAAAGGTACTTGTCACCCTGGAAGCAATTGGAGAATTGTAAAATGGGGACATTGCTCACCTCTTACCTTAGAGGCTTGAAAGCTTTTAAACCTGGATTAATTGAAAGAGTCTGCATTTTCCTCCATCATACGATTATCTGTCATTTATAAGTTGTATGCTACAGGTAAGGCAATTTCTAGCCTGCTTTGTGAGTTAGTTCTCCCAGTTCAACTCTGTTAAGTTGAAGATCATTGGCACTTTCTCTGTGCATTTCACTATCCTCAGAAAACATAAAGGCAAACTTCAGTCTTAGTATAGCTGTGCTGAGCTCAGTGCAGTTCCAGAAAGGAAAAGGACACTGTATCATAATAATTTGGGGAACAAGAAATGGATCAACTGCAGCTTTGAAATAGAACAGATTGCAATGGATGCTGTAAATGAACAATTCCTGAAGTGGGCAGAGGAGTAATTAGCACAGTTCCCTGCCTCCGTAAGAAGATTCTTCGCTCTCCATCTGCCATCCCAAATGCTAAGTCCTGGAAACACCATTGCACACTGCCCACTGATAGGGTGATTTACCAGGAAAGAGGAGAGGAGCAGCAGCAGAGATTGGATTTGGAGTAAACAAGCTCTTCCAAGTGTTTTGGAGAGATAAAAATCATACTACTGAGTCAGTGAGCTACCAGAGAAATAAAATTGTATGGTGTAAGGGAGCCTGCAAGAGACAGTGAAATTATAAAGTTGTGCTCCAGATAGGACTGCTGCATGGTGATCTCATTCTGGGGATGGCGAGGGTAGGTATGAGTATCTAATGATGCTCTACAGGCTTCTCTCAGTGGGCTAGTGTCGTGGTTTAGGGCCAGCGAGCAACTAACACCACGCAGCCGCTCACCCCTTCCCCCACCCCAAGTGGGAT
>JANZLQ010000079.1:35585156-35618029 GCA_026212715.1 Elanus axillaris
CATACTGAACTCAAAACACAGCACTGTACCAGCTACTAGGAAGACACTGAACTCTATCCCAGCTGAAACCAGGACAGCTAGTATCTGACACAACTTTAAATCAAAAGCTTGTTCATAAAGCAGGTAGTTCCTTTGTCCTGCATACACATGGAAGAAGACAAGATGCAAGGATATGATTTAAGGTACAACTTTATTAACCCATCTGAGGGTCATGCAGACATAACTTTCATCAGCCCTCAATGATTTCCACTTGGTGGAGGACTGCTACCACCAAACCATATCACCCAAACACAGGTGGGCTCCAGCCCATAAGCTCATCTCCTTACATGAGATCTAAAATGGAGGGAGAAAGGTCATACTGAACTAGGAACCCACATCTATGCCCACTTTTCTTCAGGAAATACTTCCCTTATTTTGAATTTTGAAGTTTGGTTTATTTAGAAGTGAGACTGCCCCCCCTTCTCACCACATCCACTTTTCTGCTCTGGGTATCTGCCACACATTAGGGCCAGCAATTAGCTTTGCAAATTTCCTCCCACTCCCTATGTGTTAATTACCTTCATCATTCAAAATATATCCACTGGAGAAGTGTTCCACAGTCGTGGAGAACAGCTTGAATACCAGATATATATTTTTGCAATATTCCCCTTTGCAATGAGTCAGACAGTTTCTGGCTGTGTCAGTACATGGGAGCTTAAAAATCTCTCCACCAAATCCTTTTACACACCATTTCAGAATAATTTTTAGTTCACTTCCAAGTCTGTGTTCTGGATCTGCTTTAGCTCTCTTCAGCCCCTCCTTATGATACACTAAACAATTTTCATCCATAGTCATTTCAGGTGGCTCTTTCCAGGCTGCTAGACAAGACATCTGTTTTTGAAGATGTCTGCTGAAATTTCAGAGAGGCAGATCTCATAGGGTCTAATAAGGCAGGTCTCTCAGAGGTCCCTGAAGGCAGTACTTTTTCAGTTTCAGCCCTGCCTCCAAATTGTAACACCACAATGCTATTTCTTTGAGGTGAAAATTATAGCTTATTCATACTTGTCTTCAGACCTTGAATATCAGGGACCACTTTGCTGCATCAGCCCAGCCCTGTATAGCCTTTTGATGGGAGTCTTCTAATTTAGTGGAATGTGAAATGTGCCCACCTTAGGTCCTTAATGGTTTGTCATAGCTTGAATCTGAGAGCTTTAAATGAAATAAAGAGTTGGTGGTTCCAGTCTCTCACACCCACACTAGCTATGAGACAGATACTTACTCAGGCATAAATGTATCCATTAGCTATGTCTGTACTAGTAAATAAAATTATCAGTGGCCTGTTTTCTGGCCCTGAAACTAAATAGCACAGTGCAATTTGCATCCATACATTCATTCTCTTCCCTCCCAGTGGTCTCTTGGGACTGATGCCCAGCATGTGCTGGTGCCTCAGAGAGTTTCAGAGCATGGCATGGGAAACCAGCACACCCAGACAAGGGAGAGTAGCAACAATTAAACAGTATGGACAACTGTGAGGCAACTCTCAGGCCTTTACTTGGCTCTGTTTTATTTGCTACTATAGTCATACCCACTTTTCTTGTCCCCTTATTTGTTGATATGCATCATTACTTCCACTCAAGTCATTGTCCAGACACTACGTCACTGGGTGCTTAAGAAATTACTGGACAAAATGCTAGCTCTATTCTTCTCTGCTCTGCTATTTTATAGACCAGCCTCAGCTGTGTCTGAGTGCCTTCCAATAGTGCATTAAGCGATATGGCTACACATCTGTCACCAGAACCATGAATGTGCTTCATCGTTTCCCTTGCTCTCTCCTTAGGAGGGAAATTGCATTGACATGCAGCACAGTGATTTCTTTTGGGTGGGTTGTGGTGGTGTGTGCTTACACTAGAGAAAGCTAAGCTAAAGAAGTGTGTTCTTTAACTGAAGACTGGTGTTTGTTCTGACATTGGATCTTGACATAATTGTCAGTGGTCTTGGATCAGTCACCTGAAAAGGCTTTAGGTAGATCTATGCAGCCATCTGTAGTGTATCTTATATATAACTCAGTTAGGTTTAGCTATACCTGACTAGCCAGTCAAGTCAGGAAATATCAGATCTAACCAGATGCGACTTCCTGATCGTATCAAGGATGTATGGCATTTTCCAGATGTGTCAGCAGGCCTCATGTTTCCTGGAAGCACCGGCCTTTTTGTTTCATCTGCACAGTGATAAACATCTGCACCACTTGTGCACAGGACCGTGAGGATGGCAGGAAAGCAAGCAAAAAATCCAGAAAGAATGTTTCAGCCTGCTCTTGCCAGAAAATTCACCTGGCGTGTAGCAACAGGAATGGCTGGGAGCAGCCCATGAGCTGGTGGAATGTCCTGGGTTACTGCTTGTCACACCCAAGCAGTGGCTGAGCACTTCTGTGCCATATGGCACTGTAGTCAGTAAAGTAAACACACCTCCTTGTCACGCATGAATAAATGATATTGCTCAGTATTTCTGGGGAGCAGGGCTGTTACTCCCACTCTTTCTGCCACAAAACCAGTTGATTATTCATGTTCTGAACCAAAATCTCTGGGTAGTTTGAAGATGAGGACTTGTAATTCTACTCTCTTCTAAATGAGGCCTGATCCAAATCCTACTAAATTTGTTTAATTGATTTTCAAAGGCCTCGGAAGAGATTTTTAACTTTTGCTGGAATAGATCACACTCTGGAGAAAGCAAAGGGGTGGGATCAATATGAAAACCCACAAACATTTCTATGGGGTTTAACTAGTATACGACTGTAGAGCTAAACATGTCATTTGAGGGTCTGCCCACAGGGATGTGTACACTCTGGACTGTGATCTTTTGCTATAATCCGTGCAAAGGTTTTTTGTGTTCACTGTAGATATCTTTTTTGACAGGATACAGCTGACTATGTTGCATATGTAGCTAAGGATCCTGTTAATCGGAGAGGTAAGTGAGAAATATCTATTTGGAATCCTTTTTCCTTTGAGAAACATGAATTGTTCATGGTATAATTCAGTTGATTTTCTTTTTTTTCCCTGGAAAAAAGTAAGTGCAACCCAATAAAAAGATTGCCTTTGATAAAGTAATGGAAAGATTGTGTAGCAATAAGGAACAGCCATGCGCAAGTTGATTCTCAAACTTGGAACAGGTCTTGCCTGTAGTTCATCTCCAAATATCAGTTTGATTCTCTTCATCTCTTAAATCAAATACTCGCCTTACTTGGCTGTGTGAGCTTTAGGCAACAGCTAACTCTCACCTACACCCAATCACTATATAAGAACTAAGCAGTCCTCTGCTTAAGTCCTCTGATGAAGTGGCTGAATCCATTAGGTCTTCTCAGTACATGCCTAATTCTTCCTGGCAGAATCAGATTCTTTACCAAATAGTGAGCTTGCAAGCCAACTTGCTGGAGGCTGTAATCCTCTTGCTCAGTGAAGTTTTATTCAAGGTTGTATATCTTTATGAGTGACCAGTCAGGAACAGGGAAACTCTTGGTGATTGTCTTCAAAGACTAAGATTCAGTTCAGATTTTCAAAAATAAATAATAAAAAGTGTAAATTACAGTCTGAAATAAGAGGTACAGAAAACATTCCTGCTTGTAATGCAGAAAGCATCACTAGGTCTTAATGCTAGACACAAAGTATTGTATAATGTACCTGAGAATCTATTTATTATTCATAGATTCATAGAGAAAAAAGGACTAGCTCCAAAAAAAGACTCAAGCACTTACAACAGAATTTCTGCAGAATTCAGGCACTTTAACTCCAAAGTGCCAACCCTGCAAACCCTGAGCTGCCACCTTACAGTGGCCACAACTAATTCTGTATTTTGTCATCTTTAATGATTTTAGATACCTCAGCAATCTGCTGCATCCATGTGCAGCGATCTCCAGACTTGAGAGCATTAGCTCATAAATAATACCTGCACTAAACATACTAATATGCTGAATATTAGTGAAACACCTAGAAAGCTTATGGGGAGTGGGAAATAGGTAGATAGTCCAGTTCTTTGCCATGCTAGTTAAGTTCCAAAATAATGTGTCCCTCATTAGAAAGGCCCTGGCATCAGACTGTAGACTGTATGGTGCAGAGCTGCTCTCTGCCCTACCTGCTTTAGCAGTACTTTTCTGCTAAACCAGAGACTGATTTAGTTGTTCTGAGACATCTCAGTGGCAATGTAGTGGACCAGGATTGCAGACCAAATGTTTTCACTGTAGGGTTTGGAGGAGACCAATGCTCTGTTTTCTGTTCCTGTGTGAGTGGATTTTATATAAAAACTGTTTCATGGACTGTGTTCCTTATATCCAAGTTGAATGTGTTTAGCCTTAGCTTCCTGTAACTGTTCCTTGTTGAGTTAGTCTATCCTAGATTGAGTGAGGAGTCATCTAAGCAGCTGGTACTGTCTTCTTGTGGTGTATTTAGTTCAAGCATTTTCTTCAGGAAAAGTTTTTCAAAGTGAACTCTATAGGTGTTCATCTGCAGTGCACGTCCTCCATCCTTCAAATAATTTCTGTTCCTCCTTTCATTTCTCTGCATTGTTTTAAAAACGTAGATGATGCCTGTTATTGTTTGGAGTAATCTAGTATTAATGCCAGCAATCTCTAACAGGGGCTGTACCTTCCTTGTCATTAGCTGGTTTCTCATAAGCCCTTTTTGCTGCAGTGAAGTACTGTTATCTCATGTGAAATTATTTCACGCTGTGTTCTTTAAGCCTTCTGTGTTACAGCTTTCCATGGGAGCTTTCCCGAGTTGTGTGTGTACATCAGTGGTTTGCAGATCAGTGACTTTGTATGTGACAAGTATTAAACCACTTTTTTTTTTTTAAAGTCTAGTTTACCAAGGGATCTGGATTGCTGTCTTTCACCATCACTGGCCATTCCATCAGTCTTTGTGTTATCTGCAAGTTACTTTAGAACTGACTTTGAATTCAATTCTGTACCTAGTAAAATGTTACTCTTGTTGTTACTGACACTAGCACTGGCTGTAGTGTAGCTTTCACTTACATATTAGACTAATTTCTTTCCAAGGATGGAAAAGCTCTTTTCATGCTTTATATTCTGGATCTAGCAAGCTACAGGTTGCCTGTCTTCTGCTGTAACATTCACAAGAAATCATCTCTGTGTGACCCAAACCTTCTTATACTTTTACAAGAAGCACATCTCCTACCTGCTGAAAGTCCATTCATGTATCCAAGGAAACAGGTTACTTATTATGTCACCTACTGAAACTACTTAATGACTCATGCTTCATTTCAGCTCCAGACAGGTTTAGCAGTGAGCAATGTAGCCTCTTTAAATCCCCATTCTAGTTATAGAGTGCAAAAATTAGAGCTTTGTTTGGCCTAACTGCTTTTGGTCCACATTCATGGAGATAAGTCTGCACCTTATCTGGGGCTGATTGTTCACTGCCACCAGCAATGGTGCAGAAGTGGTAAAGAGCACAGATCCTGCTGCTAGCTGGGGATGTCTGCCTCTGTCTTTGAATACATGGAGGTCCTGGTTTTGGCTGACAAATCTGCTTTCAACATGCAGCTAAGGACACTTCCTCTGAGTCAGGCATTGCCTCAGCATGCTGGTCGGCACAGCAGATGCTGTAAGGTGAGAAGAAAGCATCACTGGATCTGTTTAGCAGGGCAGCACTGTGACTGGTGCCATCTGATGCTGCGTGAGGTGCTGCTGCTGCTGTTGGAGAGACAGCCTGATGCCCTGATCATTCCATGCCTGCCTAACTGCAGGTTTCTTGGCTTTTTATTCTGGACTCTTCAGAAGTCTATCCAGCAGATCAGCCTCTGAGAAGTCATTGCTAAACCTTCTTAGTCTCCCTATATTGCTTTAACTAAAATTATGTCAGACAAATGTAATGACCAACACTTATTTGTAGGACACTGGCATCCAAAACACTTGATTCCACTGAGCTGGACATGGCCATATACTAAAATGCACTTTTTCAGCTGAAGGATTTATATTCATTTTAATAAAACAGTCAGGGGTGATAGAAGTTAGTAACTTTGAATGAAGTCCCACTGTAGTGTGGCCGGACTTGGAAAAGAACCAGGGTTTCAAAGCCAATACAGGCTCTAGTCAGTAGACCATGTGCTTGTCCAGCACTAAGTATGGAAAATGAACTTGTCTGGGCCTTTCTGAATATCACCAAGGTGTTGTTCATTCAGATCTTTAGCTTTCAGCTCTTAGCACCTATCTGTGTTCCTGAAGTGTTAGGTGAAATCTGCATGAGTTTGCCTGTTTATGTTGTCACATACGATGATATCTCTGAGCCACTCTCTTATTTAAACCCAGGATGGATTTGGCTGCTTTGACAGGTGATAAAGGTTTCTTGGTCTCTCATAGGAAGAGAGCTTGTATTGCCAGTATCCCTCTGTACTGCCTCTGTCACAGTGGGTTCAGAAAGATGGCACACGGGGGAATGCTGGAGTTAACTAGGGTCCTGGCTCTGTGCTCCCCGGTGATCCTACAGTTTGCTGGAAGTGTCTCCATACAGATAAGCAGGAAAAGGTACCAGCCTCTGTATTACTGAAATCAGGTCAGGGCCTGGGATCTAGGAAGTAGTCTAGTTACTGTTTCTCCCTCAGCCTGTGATTTGGGAAATTCTGGAAACTCGAAGTGAACAGCTTGCAAACTTGGGATGATTAGACATAAAACTGAAGTGGTAATAAAACTGAGGAAAACAAAGAAAGCTTTTTTGTTGCTACCATCTACTAATATTTTTGTAATTTCAATTTAAAGCTTGTAATTCTCATATAATCTATTGCATTCTGGTAATAACAAGTGAAATTTTATGAGAATTCCTGTCTTTATGGACTTGTTAAAATTGTGGAACTGATTTGTGGTTTTGCCTATTGCAGTTACATGCCCGAAAAATGTTATTTAATCTTTAAAAAGACCCCACTGCCTGAAAATGACTGTGCCAGAATTAGGTTTTATTGAAGCATACACACCATGAATAGGGCCAGACGTGTAGGTGTTTTGTCATAGGTCAGTGCATCCCACCATAACATAAACAATGATTTGCATGTGCATGTGTCAAATCTTTTTCATTTAGCTTGTCATGTACTGGAATGCTGTGATGGCCTGGCCCAGGATGTCATCAGCACCATAGGGCAAGCGTTTGAGCTTCGATTTAAGCAATACTTGCGATGCCCCTCTAAGTTACCTACTTTCCATGATAGGTGAGTACGATTGCAGAAGACTGCTAAAGGATCTTCTTTAGCTTTGTATTTACTTAATAAAATGTGCTGTGGACAAAGATGCTGGAGATGGACAGGATTTAAATACTTTTAAAGGATTTTTGCTGAATTAGCAAAGCAGTGTTTGCCTAATGAATATGAAAGGAGCACAGTCATTTTAAAAGAATGGGCTAAACATGGATTTCACAGTGAATTTATTGAAATGATCATGTGTTTTCTGTTGTAGTTAGTAGGCAGAGTTGGGTGGCTGCGAATGGATGTTATTTGTGGCATTTCCTCATTGTTAATCTCATAGCAGCTCTGTCAATTTAGATGAAGTAAGCTAGAGTTGCTGGGCTTCCAAAATGACTAGTGATGTTTCACTGTTTCTGATATTAGCCAAGGTGAAGTTTTTAGGAATGTGATGTATTGTACACAGGCTTTGACTGCGTTGTTCTCTGGAGGATACAAAATCTGTCTGCTTATATATGTTTAAAAGGCTGGGATATAGCATTCTGGTTTTTTTTTGTTGAGCTGTGTTTTTAACATGGATTGCTATATACTTGCTAATATTAGTATAAATCCCAGTGAGCTGGTACCCCGTGTAATCTCATATATCAGAGTAAAATGAGTTTATGGTGAATACAAAATGCTACTATCCTAATCTGTAAGCGTTCTGTACTCACTTCAGACTTGTGTAAATGACTGTTAAATGTAGACTGAAAGCACAGATCCAGTCTCTTGACTTTGTGAAGTTCTTCCAGATTTATATTGGTGATAGAGCAGCCATGATTAAAGACAAAGTTTTAGAGCTCAGTCAATCAATCAAGTAATAATATTAGAAATACCACTGTAAGGTTAAATAAAATTCTTTGTTAATGCAATTTATAATGGTCTTTAAAGCTAGGTTAAAACATCCTTTGCTCAGCATAAGTAATTTCATCCACTGCTAAGGAGGTTTGTCTAAACATAGAAGCTCTGCTGCATGATCCATCATTGCTTGCTGACTTATATAATGGTAGCTGAATTGTCAAAATAATATGCAATAGTGATCCCTTGACAGGCAGTCTTAACATGCTGGAAGTATCTGTAAGTGCTTCGCAAGCGAGGGGAAAGATAAAGCACTCACTTTCTTATAGGACGCAGAGTTTTGATGAGCCATGGATGGAAGAAGATAACGAGGCAACAGAATATCCCTATTACAACAACATCCCAAATAAAATGCCCCCCCCTGGTGGCTTCATGGATGCCAGGCTCAAAGCAAGACTTCCCACTGCTGCAGATACAGCTCAGGTCAGTGCAATTGCATCTCCACCCTCTTGCTGATGGATCCCAAATTTTTACAAAATATGTGCTTTAATATGGATACATTGGGACCATTTATAGCTCACAGCTCTTCGTGTCTGGTCAGTTTCCTTTTGAATGGGCACTGAAGATCTAGGGGGCAACAAATTAGGCAGGTTCAGAACAAACAAAAGGAGGTAAATTCCTCTTGATGTTAAAAGAATATACAGGTTCAAGCAAGAGAAATCCACTGAGGGTTACTACATTCGTAGAAACCATGTCTGTTTCAGGGAGTATCAAATAGTGCACACTAACTGGGAAAGATCTGGTGCAGAATCATTTAAACAGTCTAGTGCAGTCATTGCTAACAGTTCATTATGTTAGTAACTCATCAGCAATCTGTATTCAGCCAGGTTCCTAAGCAGGTTTGCCACCTCATGTTGATCTGAGATCAGCTTGGCTATTTCTACCAGCATTGCTGTCAACAGTTTGACTCCAGTATCAACATAGCTACCTAAGAGGAGTTTTCAGATCCAGCACAACTCTTTTTAAATCCAGAGGGGCCTTGTCTGTAGACAACATCCTCCCTTCCGTACGTGAGTGTGTCCCCTGGTACCAATATGAGTCTTTCAGCTCATGCTTTGGAGGATGCTGGGGGTGTCTTCTTGTCCCAGGTGTGTTACTCTGGAACACTTTTCCCAGGCATGGTTTGTCAGGCTTGCTATATGAAGACAAATGTACTAGAGGAGATGATGCATCATTTGGGGTTGCGGGTGTTAATGAAAGCAGGAAGCAGGGAAGTTTACATGAAGGTCACTGGTAATATCTTACTCCTACACAAATGCATTTGTGAGACATATATTCTGACACCATGATGAATCGGAAATGAAGAGTGGGAGTACACAGAATACAGCAAAGGAAATTGTCAGAACCACTCATAATGTATCTGAGCATTTTAAAGGTAATTGAAAATTTCTCTGCACATGTGTCCATTCTAGTCTGCAGCAGGAGTGGGAGGAGAGCAAACCTATTACCAGAGTCGCCACTTAGGAGACAAATTCATTGAAGACTGGCATCATTGGCCTGTTAAGCAAGGTGAGTTTTGCTAGTTTTAGCTGTAATACTGCAGGAGGTCTTGGGTGGGCAAAGCACATGAAAGTCTGATGCCTCAAACTCTTAAGGCAATGAACTGCACTGTATTGCTTGATTCCCCTTGTCTGAATTTTAGTGTTGATCTCAGTGAAAAGCATTTGGTAATTATGTCTGGATAAATTATTAAATGCACACCCTCACAAAATCTTATCTTTTGCAGAGCAGTTCAGAAATAGAGTTGCCCCAAACCTTCAGCTCTCTAGCTTGCCATGTCTTAAAACCCCATGATATTTAAAAACAGGTTGCATTGTCTGTTCTGAAAATCTGACCCACTAGGCTATGCAAGATGGAGTTTCCAAAAGAAGAGCCTGAAGTCAGACTTTTTTTTTAAAATGTGGAGCAATGCGTTTGTTTGCACATGATCTCTGCTCTGCGAATAACAAATAATGCATAATATTCTTTTTGGTTTTGTCTATGAATTTTAAGTGAATCACATAAAAAATGTGTGAAATTTCACCCCATCCACCTTCATGTGACAGCTTTATTGTTTTTATGGGGACACCTTCTTTTCAAATGCTAGAATATGTTATCTCTTGTTAATCTGCACAGATTTGAGGATTTTATTCCATTTCCTCCTCTCATGACTCCCCAACTGAAAATTATTTTTTGTAACTGGCAGTCTTTATTTATGAAAGTTTCCTTTCTTCCTGAATAATAACACCCCTGCCCCAACCCTCATTGGAGCACAGTTCTGAATCCATTCTTAAAATTTTTTTTCCACTAGATCCTGCAGTTATTGACTTTACATCTCCCATTGCAGGGAATTTTAAACCTGTGGTGATGGGGTGTGATGTTATTTGGTCATTATAACAACACTGTTCTGTCAAATACAAAAAAAAGAAGAAAAAAAGTCTTGAATTTTCTAGGATCTCTGGATATTTGTAGTATGCCGGAAGGGAAATCACAAGTAACCCCAACAGCAGAGATGCCAACATATGTAAACACCCAGCATATAAATATAGAAGCTCTATTGGCACTTCAGGCAGATGCTGAAAGTACCTTCAGTGGAACAGCAGATGATACCAAAGAGAGCAGCCCAGGAAAGGATCTGTTTGACATGAGTGAGTTCCCTTCCTATTCACTCCCTTTCTAACAAGTGACCCAATATGTTTATGTATATGCATTACTTCTATATAAAAATAATTTTAAAATTTTCCAATTTTAGAATTCCTGGTGGAATTATGGTGAATTTTAGAATTCATGGTGGTTTCATACTGGACTGAGTTAAAATAAGAGTGGCCAAAGATTTGAATCTAGTTTGTATTATATCTGAGTTAAGGTGAGTTGCACTCTATGCTATCCTTAGCATCACAGGCAACTCGGTCAGAAGGAAAATAAATGAGAAGGCTTGTCATGCAGGAAAGTGAAGGAGTGAATGGCTGGAGAATTAGCTCCAACCTGTCCTGTGACTATGTTACTAGGAAGTCAATGCATACTACAAAACCTTTGTGCAACAAGGAAGCTGGGAGGGAAATCAAAAGGCTGTTATCCCTTGTTCTGGATAGGCTTACTATCCTATCTAGCTATCTGTTCCAACTTCGAAGTCAGCTTTTCCAAAATCAGAATCAAGGCCATAGCTGTAAAACAATGGTTTAAGCATCAATTGTAATTTGATGTTGGTGCTACCAATACACGTTTTCAGCCTTGAAGAGATATTTAACAGGAAATATGGGGAAAGCAGTTTGATGCACAGAAAATTTTCTTAGTTTTTCTACTCTTCCTACCTCCAATCAATTGCTGACACATGATTTATTTAATTCAGTTCACATAATTAAGAGGAATTGAGACAAAGCAGTTGGTGCCTATATGTTATTTGTAAAATAACATATCTACATTTCTGTTATGTCAGTATACATAAAACTGTCTTCCTGGCATGTTCTGCTGAGATATGGCTCTATTTCCACAGCTTAGGGAGACTTTGTATTGAAAGAAAGGGGGCGGGAAGAAAGTTGAGAGACTATCTATCCGTGAATATAGATCTGAAACGAGAAGAGTCTGCTGTCTGAAATCAGGGATGTTAACCTTGACTTTTAACATGCCACGCCTTTAAAACATGCACATGCTTACTTCTATTTTATACGCATTCTTCTCCTAAAAATAGATTTCTCACCTTTCAGCCTTCATTAAATTTTACTAACCATTGGATCATTGGGGAAAAGTAGTATTAGAAAACGTGTCAACTAGCCCTAAGTGAGTGGTTTGTTGAGCTAAGCATGTTTGGCTTAGTGCAGACTGCAATGTAGTGACTATGTATATAAGCTGGTTTTAAGAATTAGCTGAGGTATCAATAAGCTGTGACAGCACAGTATTTACCCTATTTCTCTGAGCTAAATTAACCTCTCTGTGGCCCCATGCAAACATGGCTATGTACTCCTCGCATCTGAGCAGTCTATTTAGAGCTAGTGTATTGCTTCACAGTACTGCTCTGCAGATGTCCTTTTGTAAGTCTAGTGGGCACAGAACAGAATCTCTTTTTAATATGCACTAGTTGGTCAGATGAAGGTCTTGCATAGGAAAATAGCTTCCGATAGGTCAGTACAGCATTTAATGAAGCATGCACTGACCTATTTACTATTTCTGTAAACTGTTGGGATCTGTAATGACACATCTTTCTATTCCACTCTACAGAAAGTAACACTGAGTTCAGGATTTAGCTGAGGTTTAAAAGATTCTTCCCCGAGGCTGATTTCAGCTTGCTAAATCTCATTAAAGGTGTTAGCCTGTGCCTATGTTGCAAAGTCCTCTTCCTAGGTGGAGGATAGGGGTAGGCTGAGTGGTAAGGGCAACTGATCCCTTCTAGACATACCCTTGGACTAGGGACTCAGTAATGGGTAATTTTAATATGAATATATTGTTTGAAGAGAGACCAGATATGATTATAATGACATTGGGTACCCATATTATGCAATTTATTTGAAATGAAACTGTCAGACATACCTGGCAAGACAGAAGGAGAGCTCTGCCCAGTACCAGGGCATATAAATGCAACTGTTGACAATAGCCATTACTGAAATAAAATCAGTACCTTTCAGAAGCTCCTGCCAAGGTTTGCTCTCATTTTTGTCAGCATCCTTCTCTGCATAACATACATTTTTAACATATTACACTCCTTGGTCTTAATATAATCCATAAATCAGTAGGCCTAGCAATATATCTTCCCTCTGTTTTATCATAAAGACAAAGGGAAGTGGCTATAACACAGAATAAATCCAGTTAAAAATGACTGGAATATCACCATTTTGTAACATGATTTACCTCTGAATGATCTTGCCCTTCTTTCTGTTTCCATAACCAGAACCGTTTGAAGATGCCCTCAAGAGCCAAACATCTGAGGCTGCACTGACAAAATCCACCTCCATGGGATGCACCAGTCCTCTTTTATCCAGAGCAGCTGACCGGACTGTAGCTGAACAGCTGAGCACAGAGCCGTGGTATCAAGGAGAGATGAGCAGGAAAGAAGCGGAACAGCTGTTAAAGAAATGTGGAGACTTCCTCGTGAGGAAGAGTACCACGAATCCTGGCTCCTATGTGCTGACAGGCATGCACAACGGACAAGCCAAGCATCTTCTTTTGGTGGACCCAGAAGGAACTGTAAGTGCTGACTCCTCAGTAATACAGGAGGTTTCTGACTCTACATATTTTCTCTAAATGTGTTTAATCTCATTTACAGCTTATTCACAACTGATCATAAGTACAGCCCCATATCTCGAATATGCTGTCACATCTCTAATTCTCTCCCTGCTGCCTAGCAGAAGATCCACTGCATGATTTCTGTACACTGCAGGGAGCCTTAAGGACCTGATTCCCCAGCAAGGTCAAGGTTTGGCCACGGCAGTTACAGTCTTAGTCAAAAGTGAAGCTAAACCACTTCTTTAGCCTTCCTGCTGAGAAGCTGCTGGTGGCTGTGCAAGTTTGGTCAGCCTGCGTGCCAGCAACTTCCACATGACATCTGTCAGCCAGGGTACGGACCAGGCCCTCCGTGTTTTCCTGCATTTAAGGCCAGGAGAGAACTGGGGTAAACCTGCTCTATCTCTTTGCTGCCCAGAGACTCCCTTAGCCGACAAAGGGATGCTCCCAGCAGTGGGATGGAGAGGGCAAGTGAGCTCCTGTTTTCTGTAGCTGTCCTCTCGTGCTTCTGGGGAGGCTTAGTCTCATCTGAGAGAATGAAAGCATTGCCACATGTTTTATTCTTGGCTCCTGGTAACTGAGAGTGGGCAACTCCTTCTCCTCTGTAAAAGACAACTTTAGATGACAAGCCCCAAAGTAAATTGAGAAATGCCTGTAAAGTTTTCCTGTTGACATCTGACATCTGAGGAACCTGCGGCAGAATTATGCCAGTCCTGCAGAGGTTGTAACACTGCGGTGAGAAATGCCTGTGGTACTTGTTGTAATGACATTTGCCACATGAGGCCAGTCAAAGAATGGTTTTGCACTTTTTAGGTGCCAGCTGCCTTGTCCTCGTCTTGACCAGGACACCAGCCTGGGGAACTGGCTCCATCCCTCTGGGGAGGCAGCCTCCTTTGCTAAACTTTTGCCAGCAGTTTTGTGACTCCTGCAGCAGGGCCCCTAATTCTGCCTTCAACATAAACCCACAAATTGCTGTTACAGGCTACTGCAAGAAAAATGATGCTGTGTGATGTGGTGAGTGCACAGATGCTATGTCCCATCGGGAACTCTGCTGCTTTGCTGACTAGCATAGAGTACTCGGACCCTGTGATGACTCCTGGGACATTTTCCTCCTGCAAAGGATGGAGCTTCCCTGCATACACCCCCCCACCTCCCACCCCCCCATCTTTTCTGCACTGCCTCTAAGAGCAGCACTAATTTGTTGACCTCCTTGTGCAGAGACCTGGTTGCTCTCTGCACCTATCCCCTCCCTCAACTTACTTGTGATGTGCCATCATGGCCCAAATGGCTCTGGAACTCTTTGCTCAGGAGGCAGGGCTTGAGAACAACAGCTTTTCTGTGGCTGTATTTAGGTTAGCTGTGCTGTCTACATGATTTGTGGGACTCTGACACAGCTCTGGAGCAGGCCTATTTACTACTTGTCGGAGCAGAGAATTGTCAATAAAATGCCAGTGCGTGGCCAGCCGAAGCAGCATGCCAGCAGCTAGCATTTCTTCCACATGGCCTTGGCATGATTATTTGTAAAAAACGATTCACACAAAGGCTGCCTGAATATTCATTTCACACACAAATTTCCCAGTGACACATTACAGGTCTTAAGAGTGTGTTTTCAGAACAGAGTTAACTGTCCAATTTCTTCTGCTCTCATCCAGCTGACAAAAAAAAAAAAAAAAAGGATCTATATTTCAGGCAAGAGATGCTTAAAATGGAGGACTGCAGGATTTTTGCTGGCTTTAGAACTAGGGCTTGAACTCTGGTGATGACGGAGCATATTGCTTACCATGAGAAAATCTCGCAGAGTTGAATGGACTGAAAATGTGTTAATCTGAGTATAGATAAGGAAAGTTATAGCTGTTTTAAAGATATCTTTTCACTTTGAAAATACAGCTTCGAATAATTACAGAAAGTGATGTTTCAAAGCAGTATGTTTCAGAAATCAGGAGAGCATGCTGGTTTTCTTCAGTGATACAGCTACATGTGGAGTGAGCAGATAGCATCATTTGCCATCAAAGTTGTTTGTTTCTTTTTTTACCCTGTGACAGACATCCTGTGCTAAGTTTCTAGCAGTTTTGCCAGAACTTAATGATGAAGACTGAAATATATCAAACGAGGTGTCCACAACAGCATAAGCTGGCTTTGGAAAGTTTTAATAAAAGTTGTTCTCACTTTCTGAGAAAAGTTCAAGGAAAATAGATGGCATTTCAGAGCATTGCTCACAGGCGTTTTCTTGAGGCAGTGTAGAGCCATCCCAATACAAAGCTTTACAGCAGCATGACATTCACTTAAGAGGACCTCTGCTCTGCCAAGAAGACAATTGATCCAAAAATCTGACTTAGAGTGAAACAAAATGTTTTACAGAAAGTTTTCAATCAGACCTATTCAGAAAGTAATAGTAGTAGACTGGCCCATAGGCAAATTATCTGTTTTGCGAGAATAGAGGGAGTAAGAGACAAAACAGAAGCAAAACTCCAGAAATGCCTAATTTCCACTGATTTCGATGGGAAAAGGATCGGTCCATAAAACATGATTAATTGTGTTATTTTATTTTTAGAGAATTTTAGTGCAAAGTTAAAGGAAAAAGTATTTTTCTCTTTAATCTATCTTCTTGCATCCTTTTTTTGAAGGTTCGGACAAAAGATCGTGTCTTTGACAGCATAAGTCACCTCATCAATCATCATCTTGAGAATAATTTGCCAATAGTTTCTTCTGGAAGTGAACTCTGCCTGCAGCAGCCTGCTGAGAGGAAACACTGACTCCAGATAATTATTTAGTTTTTGTAATTTGCAAGCTATAACTGGTAGAGATTGCAGATCTGAAAAAACATGTATATTATAAAAAAATGCATATTCACATATATTTCACCACTATGTTTTCTTTAGGTTTGAGAAGACCCATTTCACATGATACACTTGAAAATTCTCAATGCTTTATGTAGACAGGAGGTCACAGCAGAAGGCTTTCTTAAAAAGTAATTTCAATAAAATTGTTCAGATTCTCTAATGTGAATATTGATAGTGTATATATACACATTATATATAAATACAGTATATATTTATATTTTTCAAGTCAGTCTGTTGACAGTATAGAACTATCTTCTGTGCCATGTGTTTTTACTGGAAGAAAAATGCCAATTGTGATTGTCCAGATAAAAATAGAATTCAGCACTCTCAATTTCTTGAGAAAATGAATATTGGGAATATTATTTCTGCTTTTACCTAAGAAGCACAACTATGGGGATTACAAGTAGATTATGCAGGTTAACTATGGAAGGAGTCTGAATTCAGCTACTAGTATTCCAACTCGGAAATTTAGCATAAAATGGTTTTTAAAAGTGTTATTCAGTGTCACTGATATAAAAAATATTTTATCTTTCTGATGTCAAGTTTGAATTCTTATATGATGCTACTCAAAACATTTGTATCTTGCTTTAACAATGATTTGGTGTGATCTCTCTGTGTATGAGGTGTGTGCATTTGATTTTTCTAATGACAATATAATGATATTCTGTAACTTTAATTTATTAATTTGAGTGCTAAGGTTGTTTATAAGTAGTTCTCTGCTTATGGTGAAGATCTAGGTGTCCTTGACTACCAGTCTGCAATGAGATGTTACATAACGATTAGGCAAGTTCAAATAATTTGTGTTTAATAGGTTAAATGCAAGATGTACGTGGTTGTTCAATGACATATCTGAAAAATCTTTTCTTCTGATAAACAGTGAAAACTATCATGACTCTGTGGTCAGTTCTGCAAATGAAACCATTTGCATTTACCTACCAAAGCATAACTTCACTTCGGCCTTCAGCAAACATACTGCTTTTCTCTAAATATCAAGTTGAAAAATACACATACACTAAAGATGCCTTTCTGGCAGAAACGTCCTTGGCTTTTGATACAGGGAAATGTTTTCATGAAGGTTTGTACTATTCAAATGCAAGCACTATATAAAGTTATTTTCCTATTTTATGAAGCTTATCGAGAGCCAAATTCAATAGACACAGTTTCTGTAAAGGCAAAGTTTATGCCAGAATCAGGATTTAGCCTTCAGCATTCCAGGGTCTTCTCTAGCACCAGTATGTCAGATCAAATCTTCAGACTTGATTCATAAAGGCCAAGACTCAGCAGGATAAGTCTAGGTTAAGCACCTCCCTCCACTGAAATAGTCAATACTTATATCTACTTAAAATTAGATTTGTTCTTAAGAAGTTGCTGAGCTTAAAAATTTGTCAAACTACAACCAAACTGACTGAAGGATTCACTTATAATACATTCAGGTAGGATCATGACATTAAAATTGTGAAATAATTTTCTTGTACCTTCTGCTTTGAAATATGGTGAGATTACAACTTGGGAAGTTTGGTTTTGGTTGATCCCAAGAACGAAAATGATTGAGGCATCTAAGACTAATCATATGATCTGCGCAATAAAACTATACTTGATTCTGTAATCAAGACATTCAGAAGCTAAACTAAGACATTAGTGAACCAAATGCTTGTGATTAGTTTTAGTGCAGATAGTTATTAGCTGATATTTCTAGGTCTGGGTGGGATCTGAGAGCAAAGGAAAGAAATTAAATGCTGCATTGCAACCCAAATTAGTATGGCATGGAGGTTAGTGAAATTCTTATAATTTGGGTTGTCCTTTTACCAGGTTGGAAATTGCAAGGGAATGTGAGGAGATCTTATACCCCAAAGCAGTATCCATCAAAACAACTTTAAGAGCATCCATGTCTCACCATATTCCTGTTTGAAGTATCTCAGTTGCCACCTTTTTTGCCATATGTAACACTTGTCATTCCATGCTCCCACCTCCCTATAGGCACATCTTGGAAACTTTTAAGTATGCTATTACTAAGAGAAAGCCTCTTTTTGTACTTCATGTGTTGTATATCATTTCAGTAAGAGCCAGGTGCCAAACTCCCTTAGATGCCATCAAAAATCCCACCTGCTGCCTATGTATGTTTTAGATTGCTAAATACCCTGTAAGTGTATGCCTGGAAAAATGTGACAACATACGGGTGTATGAATGAAGGCACTAAAGATACACTGAAATAAGCATCTAAAATTTTTTACCATTGTCCTACCTGTAGCTTAATAAATTAGCAGCAGCTTAGCTGCATGTTTTGGAAATTAAAGCAGGTGGCAAGGAGACACAAAATTAAACAGCTTGACAGAAATATTAAATTCCCCAGACTACATTTCACAAACTCTGCCTCCAGAAAAATGTGGCTATTTTAAGCTGCTCTGTCAGCACAGCCAATTTGCCCAGCTCAGCACGCCCATTGATGATGCAGAGGTTACACATATCTTGATCAGATGCAGTTTGGTCCTAGGTAGTGTAGCACCTTTGGGCTGCGGCAGTGCCCTGCTGCCACAATGGTCCAGCAGATTCTGTCTGGCCAGGTGCGATGATCCAGAGTCTTTTCTGGGTCACTGGGACCCAAATGATCTCAAAGCTGTCCAGGAAGGAAGGGTATGTGGGCCAATCAGTGCTCCTTTTGTGTATCCTGCTATTGCTTTTTGTCACTGTCACTCTGGTAGATTTGGCTTTCCCCTATATAAAAATGGTATCAAAGCTGTAATAGCCATCTGGATAGCAGTTCCGGACCTGTTGCTGTCAGAGTCAAAGACCGTTTTACACTGAGCTCAACAAGAGCTAACTGAACCTGCTAGAGGGGCAGGCCTCATTTCTGTGAGGAGCCAACATTGCCAGCAATTTAAGACATGTAGAAGTTTTGAGATAGGCTCAAATGCTGTGTGATTGGCTGAAGACCAGATAGAAAACAGCATAATAATTAGAGCCTTTTAATGTTTGCCCTCACCTTTTTTTTTATTCTCTTTTATGCAGTCCCAAGGGCTAGACACTTGCTGGTGATAATTCAGTACCATGACTTCAAGAACTGGGACTTTACTGAGAGAACAAATTTGCTAGACACAATAGAAATCACTGAGATTAGACAGTATTATGGTTTTCTTTGGTATTTTCCCAGGGGATAGCTGAGAAGTCAGAACTAGAGCTCTAAATATCCTGCTAGGCTGTCTATGTTGCTTTTGAGTCCTATCAGATTATCAGTTTTGATTCCACTTGTGTTGCAAGTATGTGAACTATGGACAATGAAAACGGATTTGATTCCTTTAAACAAAGAACTTTCAAAAGTGAACCAAATGTTTCTGATTCATTTCATTGCAGATCTAGAGTAATTATTAGGATAATAAAATTTTCCAGTGAGGCTGGCAGTGATAGACTGGACATTGAGGTCCAGTCATGTTCCCAAACTTTCAGTTATTTCAGATGCTTCAGAAGCAGTGAAACCTCAGAGGCAGAAAATGTCATTTGAAAACTGAATTACCTTCTGACTTCAATGGGAGTTTGCTCAGAGTGAGGTCTCCCACATTCCCTTCCCTAGTGCAAGCAGAGGTTGTTCAAATTGGCCATGCCTGGGTGGAGACCATAGGAGGAGATGCAATTTCCATGGCTTGCTGCCTGCCTCCCTGCCCAGGACTTTGCACACATAGTGAGGACAGAAGGTTATACAGTAGCTTCCCTCCACTTCACATCCTACAGGGTTCACAATGGGAGATACCGCTGGTTCTGCCAGAAGCCTCTCCGACACACGTGGTCAGTAAAAGCTTGAACAAAAGACATAGTCCTGGTACTGAGATTTGACTGCAAGATGTGCACTGTCACCAGAAGAAAATGTTTACTAACAGTCTGGTAAATGTCAGCTCCCAGCACTGAATTTTCCATATCCTGGATTCATTCTTTTTGTCCTCTGTGGAAGAATATGCTCACATTTCTTATCACCATGGTCCCCAGGCATCATGTTGTGCAGTAAGATGAGGAGAATTTAAAAAAATTTATACCACAGTGCAATTGCTTCTGGCACATCAAGTGCCAGATGCCAGCTACAATGTATTCATAATAGAATTGATGCATATTTAGATATTCGTAAGTAGCAAATGCTCCATTTGAAAACTAGCAGAGTTTTGCAGCCTCCAGGAAATTTGCAGCTCTAATGGGGAAATTTGGAACTTGTGAATGTTCTGACAAAAGGTTACAAATCCTGCTTCCAGGCCTTTGTTCTTAGCATCCAATGTCTATCTGAAGTAAGTGGTAGAACCAAGAATTTATATTAAGTAAGCCATATTTGCATAAACAAAGTCTAAGCTGAAGTAACAGACATACTTGCCCTTTTATGCCTCAGACGTTTAAAAAATATGTCTGTATAAAATCCAAATTCAGATTTACCTTAGTGTACTGCCAAAATATGTTCATTTGCTCGGTCTTTTTGCCCAAACCTAGGGTTGTGCTCTCCAAGAATCTATGCTTTCTCAAAGCTGTCAGGATATGGGCAAATTCCCACTAAAAGCTCTGTGCTCAGTTGTACTTACTATACTCACTGGCACACAGTATCTGTGGACCTTGCTCACAGCTGTGTTGCATTCAGCTGGAATGAGGGCAGGCCTGTGGAAAAGATAACATGGACTAGCCTGCAGTTCACCAGAGGCTTGGACAGGGAGTGAAAAGCTGTCTTGGGAGAGAAAACCCCAGGGATAATAAATGTGAAGCCTGGCAACATGAGCCAATAGGCTTATAAACCACTGATGAGAATAGAGAGCTATTGCCAAATTATAAACATGCTAATTGGTTGATAGAGTTAAAGCGGAACCTCAGGGGAGGGCACCTGCAAACTACTTAGGCAATGCCTACTGCTCATCTCTTTTTGAGACATTTATGTTCATAAGCCCTGGATCTGTTCTTCTGCATACTCCAACATAGGACTCTTGTATGGCTTCCATTGAGAAAAAGCAGGGCTTTTTTTTTTTTGTCTCAGTGAAGGGGATAAGATTTCAGAGCTATACATTTCTAGCAAAAGCACTGTATAAAGAGTGTTCAAACCTTGTTTGACAACAGAACAAGCCAGGGAAACCAACGGAAGAAGGAAGCCAGAGCTGGGTGACTCGTTTGGCTACCCCACTTCATGGAAGACAGCACAGATGACTCAGAAAAGGAAGGTAGCCTCAGATTTTGAGATTAAGATGCAGATTTACATTTTATGTAGCTATTGTGAAGGTCAAATAACATACAGGTCAAATGGCATCCTTTTCCAGCAGTCCTTTTTCATCCATGAGGCAAACCCCACCAAACACACCCAGGCATATATTCATTCAAGATCAGTGAAATTTTTTATTAAGTGAAGAATGTAAAGATTACAATTGGTATATATTTGTGTCTTTTGTGGCTGGATTGGTGTGATAGCTGCTTCTCGGTAAAGTCCTGCAGAGTTAGACCTCAAAAGAATCCATGTTTCTTCTTTTGAGGTAATTGTTTTTCTTTGCACTGTATGGGCAGCAACAACATAACAAAAAAGTGAGTATTTTGCTGTAAAAGGGAGTTTGACTGTACATTTGTTATTTATCACTTTTAGAAACATTTTTAACTGAGAATTGCAGGAAAAATAATTTATGTGGAAATATTGTGATCATTTATTTTTCCAACCACTTTCACAAATCTGAAGTTTTTGCCTGTCTGCTGATTGTGGTATTCTGGTTATAGAGGCAAATTTTGTCTCTGAGGAAGTCCTTGAGCAACAGAATTTGGAATATGTGTGTCATGCAACTGTTTTCCGACTATTCAGTTTGTATATGATTAACAACAGTAATAAAATAATGAGCACTACTATTGGATTGAAATGCATGTAAAGTGGGCTTGAGTCTTTTCTCCTACAGCCACGTTCCCCAATGGCCTACTTTGGTTTGTGTTTGTTTGGTTTTATTTACCTGGAGGGATGCCTGTTTTGTAGCAGAATAAATGAAATTCTTCAAGGTTTACCTGAATATTGAATATTAGTTAGTCAATGAACTACTCATCTCAGTAGAAACAGGGATGACATCAGTTACACTAACTTTACATCAGAGGAGCTCCATTTACTTTGACAGAGGCAACACTCATTTACATGGGTTCATTTTTGACAAATACCATTTTCACGATGCAAGTAATTCCTCATATAGGCCCTCTTTCTAGGCCAGATGATGCCCTCTCCTGAAAAGGCAGCTTTCCTGCTCGGCACACTGAATAGGTGAGGGTAGCCAAGGGTAGCCCACTCCATCCATGGTCTTTCTGCGGAGACTGCAAGGACAAGGCTCACACAAGAGCAGCTCTTTAGTGTACTCTGGAGAGGAGAAAGGCTCCATGTCAGAAGGAAGCTTAGCTGGGCTGATAATCCCCAAACCCTCTTCCTCCACTGCCTGAGCGTCTCCTTGCAAAGGCCCTTCCCTCTTGTCCACTTGACGAAAAGCTGAGCCCAGGGATGCCCTGGGCAGTTATGTTGCTCTTCGGGAGAAGAAATGCAGCTCTCAAGGCAGCATGGGCATCAGGATGCCTTTGCACAGTGCCTCCAGCCCACTTCGGCTGCCAGGAGGCCTCAGGGCTGCGGCAAGCCTCATGGCTCAACGGTGGCCAAGCAGAAACCCATGATCACTGCTGCCATGCCCACCCCCTGCCCCCCAAGTTTTGCCATGACAAAGGAGCGTTGCCAGGCCTGGGATGGCCACAGGGTCCACAGCTCCCAGCAAAGCCAAGGGGCCAAGCTGTGCCCTTGGTTTTGTTGGAAGGTTAAATGGCACCACTCGGGGCAGACGCCAGCCCACCTCTGCTCAACAGGGACAGACCAGCCACTGTCGGGACCCCAGCTTTTGGCACCCTGCACTTCACGTACTGGTGTGTTTTCCATTTTCTTACTACAGCAGGTGGAATTGACAAACCTTGTAGGCAGCGTGACACCCTAATTACAGTCGCTCCTCATAAAATGTGCCTTTGCAAGGGAGCAGCTGTGCACGGTGCTGCTGGAGCAGACAGCCCTCTGAGCAGGTGAGCCAAAGGACTGAGTCGGCTTCCAGGAAAGCACGGGCAAAGCTCTCCCCCGACTCTGGGGATGGTGAAGGCAGAGCCTACTGCCTTTGGCTGCACAGTGTTTGTTCCCACAGGTACTGCTTTCAGGCATGACACCCTAAGTTTAAATGCATGTTTTCCATAAAAGGCCAAAACCTTTTTTACAATTCTTTGAAAAAATTACTGCTACACAACAACTTTGGTTCAAAGGTTTGAGATTTAATTATAAGTTTTCAACATGTTTATAGTACCTAATCAGTTGAAAATACTCTCTAAGACTGTTGGCAATAAGACTTTTGGAAAGCATCTTGTGAAAGCTTTTTTTTTCTCCTTAGGTCATTTGATTTGCCTTTCTTTTTAATCCAGAACCAAAATAAATATTCCAATTAATGAAATAATATGAATGAAATGGTAATGTCCTTTGTAGCTTTTGCTCCATGTAAAACCAAATGGGAAAGGGAGACCTGATTCAGTTTCTTGGATGCTCAAATCAGCCTAGATGATAAAAAGCTTGGATTCTGGGATGTATTTTAAGGAATTTTCAATATCTTAGCATGAAAGAAGTTATTCTCCATCTTTTTCCACCTTCAAGGATAGGACATCTTCCTGGTTGTTTACGGCCTACTGCTGTTAAGCCCTTCATTTGCCCTACTTGAAAATCTTTCTCTGAAATCTTCCAGAAACTGTGCTTTACCTAATACGTCCCAGTGGGATGTACCCACTGAAGACTGTATCCACAATAGTTCTTTTTCTGTTCAGTCATAAGTACTTTGTAAATTATATTATCAGTGTTATATGTGAACCCATGAATCTTAGGAGCCTGCTTCAAGTACAGCAAGGTAGTGAACTAATAAAATATCCCCACAGCTCCAAAATAAAGAGAAGGAAATCAGAGTAGAGTGAAAGGTTTTTGTAGTGACACGCAATCACATGGCCTCCAACAGTGGAGTTGCTTGCATTACTTGTACCTTGCATCAACTCTGACAATAGCTAAGGCTAGAATACAGATGTTAAAACTCACTTTTATGTGCATATTCTTGGACTTTGGCTATTAAAAAATATTCATTTTTTTCACCTAAACAGAGACAATCACATAACATCCTTGACACGAGAGATGGTGTGGGGTCAGCCACAATGTTTTCTCAAACCATTGTGTTGCTAAGGCCTTTCTGCTCTACAATAGCAAGGAATGCTGCCATGTGCCACCACTTCGTGAACTAACATTTAGAAGCACACAAATATTTTAGATGGCAGTTTTCAAAGACACAACTTCAGGGGAGAACTTTCACACTGAACATACAGCCAAATAGCGCTGTAAGGTCTAAAAACCTAAGCAAGCCATGGCAACGCAATGTCACCAGTTCTACTTCTCACAAAGCTACAGAGCTGCTGACCCAGCCTGTATCTGCAGTTCATATAGTTATATCATGCTTAGCTTAATTTAGCTGCTTCTTTTTCTCTAAGTGCAGTGCTTTTCAACATTTTTGCCAGAAATTATTTCACACTAACTACACTCTTTCACAGTTATTTCATTCAAATACAGTTTTTCTTTGTTCTTACACTTTTCTAACACCATAAAACATTTACAAGCAGACTCTTAACTTGTGAAAGATAATCACCAATGCAAATCTCTACACTTTAAAGGCTTTTGCTACACATATTACACAACTTATACACTGTACGCCCTTGGGAAGAGTCTAATGCGGCTGCTTTAAATGATTAAGACCAGAGTAAAGCTAAGGGTGAGCTCTTTCAGGCTGCATATTAAAAAAGCCTCAACTACTACTGATTGTGCATAAGGCGAGGTGTGATTTGAGACATTAATCACAAATTTTTTAAAGAGCCCGATAAAGTTAGATGCTTACATTCTTACTAAAAGGCAATGGGAACTAGTCTCAAAATTTCCCATCAAACCCCACTGAAGCCTCCAGCCACAAAGTACTATTGATGGAAGTACCATGGGCCACTTCCATACGGACTGGAACTACTGATGGAAGTACTACGGGCCACTTCCATGCAGACTTGAAATCAGGTGTTTATGAAGTCTTAACTGCTCTAGGTCTCAGGGAATCCCTTTGAAGCTTAACACCATCCTGTACTAAGGCTGGTAAGGCCGTAATGAACTGTAAAGTTGTTTCCATACAGGTTTCTCTGGAACAGCCTCTCAAAAGAGTAAGTCTGGGGCTCCAGGTCTTCCAAACTAAACAGGCTTTCATTCCAGATCCAAGGCAGGGTCAGGTATAAATGGAGATATGCCCTTCAGCAAGATCCTGTTGTACCGCATCTTCCCTCTCGTATCTGCAAAAGTGCCTGGAGACGGTAGGAGCGCAGGGTCCCGTTGCCAGAAAATGGGATCTTGTCTCACTGGGTGAACTTCTTCCCAGGGAGAATTTCTAACACAATCCCATGCTGTGGTAGTGTGTGGAGAGAAAAGAAGGAACTCCACAGGGACCCATTGTGGTTCATTGCTTTCTGAAATGATATGTCTCTGTTTCAGAACTGAATAACCTCAGCTTAAGTAGTGCATTCACAATGTACACAGGTTTACATAAGTTTGACATACATTTTTAAATACATTGGAAATAGTAAGTAAAAATATATGCATTGCAACAGTACATACACTTGATACACATGTATTACTGGGTCACATTTTAACTACTTTAAACAGTGAACACATATAGCCCCTCTCAATTGTTATTTTACTACTCCTTGTTTAAAATAAGTTGTGAAATGCCACAGTGACAACTGTCATGTTGTCCTTCACTACACATGAAAAGTTTGAATAACAGCAGAAAAAATAAAAATACTGCATTGATATGACATGTTAAAGTTCCTGTCAGTTAAAAGCTACTACTTCATATATCTTCAAATATCCCCATTGAAACACATCTATTTGTATAATTTGTCACCTTACACTGTACACTGCAATACAATGTTTAGCATATTGTAAACTTTTACCAAACAACTTTGTAATAATGAATTGTACAAATATACAGCTATTTATACCACATACATATAAGGCCATTAACGTAACAGCAAGATCCATACAGAGAACTATAATCACCAACATATGTAATGAGCTTTTCTCCCAGTTGGCAATAATTGGGCTCATTTTCTGTTCATCAGCAGTATTTAGTGAATGCTGAAGTTTCTAACAGGTTTTATTGATGTCTTGCTAGATCAGGCAGTGCCAAATGCAGCCTCATCATGCAATGCCATCATGGTGTACAACGTCATTAGATGTGCATGGACTCTGTCCTGATTGTTGGATAGCATGAAAGGTTGTTTTTTTTTAATCAGGTACGCTACTGAATGAACATTCAAAGCAAATAATCGTTGATAAATAAGTCCTCAAATAAGTGGTTAGTGTTTTCCCCTGTGACTTAAGTGCAGGATTACTTAAACCACACTTGTAGTTTAAATCTAAAAGCCACAGAAAGGTACTTGTCTTGAAGAGTCCTTTACTTACAGAATTTTCCATTGTGAAATGGAGATTCATTCTTCTCGGCAATATATGAGGCAACATTCATCGGTGGGAAATCTTCCTTTGGCTTCTGGGTATTGCTGCTGCTGGATTTACTTCGACTGTGATCTGGCGTGGCCTGGATAGGCAAAGATCTGGCCACTTTGGATTTCATCAGGCAGCCACAAACAAGGCGAAAGAAAGCCCTACGCATTTCCTTACTCGCCAGAGTGTAGATGATGGGGTTCATTGCAGAATTGATGACTGCCAGAGCAATAAACCAGTTGGCTTTGTACAAGATAGAGCACTCCTTGACTCTGCAGGCCACATCAATGAGGAACAGGATGAACAGAGGAGACCAACAGGCAATGAAGACACTAACAACAATCACGACGGTCCTAAGGAGTGCCATGGACCGCTCCGAGTTACTGTGATTAGTGACATTACGACTGCTGGACTTTACCAGGATGTAGATACGGGCATAGAGGATGACAATGGCAACCAAAATGGCTATGAAGATACTAACACAGAACACAACATACTTCTTGGAGTACAGAGGCAAAATTGTTGAGCAATCTGGTAAGTTGTTTATACAGTTCCAGCCGAGGATGGGTAAGGCACCCAAAGAAACTGAAATAAGCCAGCATGTACCAATGAGAAGGAACACTCTGTATTTTTTATTCGCGTCGTAAGGCCTCATTTTAATCATGGTCAGATGCCGCTCAATAGCAATTGCTAGTAAGCTGAAAGTAGAAGCTCCCAGGGCAACAAACATGCTGCCTTCCCTAATGAACCAGATTGTGGAGGACAAGCTCAGAGTTTTCTTCCCAGACATAAGAATGTTTACTTTGTAAACAATCCCAGCTAAAAGATCACAGAGAGCTAGATTGCCAATAAAAAAGTACATGCGGTTGTGAAATTTATTGTTTTTCCATATGGCAATCAACACCATCAAATTTTCCAGAACTATGAAACTACATATGATCAGAAATGCAATAGTGGGCAGGTCTATGTTATCAGTTGCCTTCTCCCTTAAAATAAGCTTTCCTGTGTAATTATAATGCAGTACGATCAGAGAGTCTATCTCTTCATTTCCTTGAGGGCCGACAAGAGCATCAGGTGGCACGGTAATTGCTGCCATCGTTTGTTCACTGATTCTGGACTTTTCTTCTTTACTATCACAAGAATCTAGTTCCAGTAATTTTCCACAAGAGGGAGATCAAGCCACATTTCTCCAAGCACTCCTCTGGGCAGGTGGTGTGTATCCCCAGCTCCAGCAAGCCTCGCATATTAATTTGGGAGAGTGGCTTGCAAACCAGGCTCTGAAAATAAAATCAACAAATGCAACATAAATCTCACTGTCTTCTCATGTCACCCACGGCCTGCGCGGGTGCTCAAGCTGCAACATACACCCAGGAACCGAGGGGAATGCTGACTATGATGGGGCACCAAGGTCTAGCATGGCTGCATGCTTATCAAGGTAGCTGTGGGTAAGCCGCCAGTCATGCTCTGCACACATGCATCTCTGCTGGAGAAATAGAAGGGCAATGGGGAGAACTGCTCATAGATGTTTCCCCCTACAAAATTTCCGTGCTGAAAAAAATGCAGAGGAGCAGTGAGAAGGACTAGAAAATGGTCCCAGCAAGCCCCAGTGTACACAATGTACCACCCAACCATTGCTGCCTGAGCAGCTGCAGGGCAAACTCACTGCTTTCAAAGCTTGTCCCTGTTCCCCCTGCAGACCTAAGGTAGCAAAGACCTTGAAAAAGTTGGCACCCAGTCTTGATGCCAATGCCTAAAATACCTTCCCACCCTTAATGGTACAAAATTATGCTATTTACAATTAAGGAGGTGCTCATCATAAAATCAATCCTACTTCCCATTCAGATTAGTTGGATTTCTGCTACCCTTTCTTAAATAAACAGCAAGTCACATCTTTGTAAGTATTGCTTTTCTTTATGATTCACTTCACTCTTTTTTTTCCTTCGCATATGTATACAAGACATACATTTAATGTTCCTGAGGGTTTTTTAAAATAAAAAATACTTATACCAACTTTAATTGTCTTTCTCAATATACTTCTGTTTCTCTTAAGTTATGACTTAGGTTAACTGCAACATTTTCCCATGGACTTTGATAGGTTGCATTTTTGCAGCAGATCCTCCTAGCTGTCTTTCTTCCAATGCCTTATATAAATATTGAAAAAGATCTGCACAGCTTTGTAAAAACATCAGAAGATGTCAGAAGCACTTACTGTTTTACCAGAAATATTGCAGTTTAGTTGCTGCATACTCCAATGAGAATCATTGCTCACGACCCAAACGTATGTACTGAGGATGAACAGATAGCTAACTTTTCAGCTTGGTAACTCAACCAGGATGGGGACGAGGAGAGACCCGATTCCATCTGAACTGAGTGCATAAAGATTTAATCTTTCTCTGAGAAAGGTAAGAAAATAAAAAGTTGTACTGGATGGGAGGACGCTTTCCACCCACCCAGAATTAAATAATTTAGTTTAAGGAACTCTCTAAGAGCTAGAGCTCCTGACCTTATCATTTATTTACTCAAGGGTCACAAGCATTTCCCAAACACATGAAAGACACTTTCAAAGGGTGGGTATTCAAGGGAAGGGGGGATGGGACTAGATGATCTTTAAGGTCCCTTCCAACCCAAAGCATTCTATGATTCTATATACAGGTTTCTTAAGATCACAAAAACATGTGAGCCACTGCTGTTCCAGCACTCTGTTTTGGGCTCTCGGAAAGTAGGAGATGCATTTTCAAGTGCCTTCTCGAAGAGGGAAGGAGCAAACTGCATCCCAGATGAATGTAAAGGGATTTAACGGATGACGCACATCCTATTTCCCCTCCACCCCCCGCCTTTTCCTGGGTTCCCTCCTTCAGAAAAGAAGTAATCTGACAAAAGCCTACAGTGAATTGACTTGAATTATTTAGTTCATTTGAGATGTTTTGAAATTATTTTCTGAGAAAATAATTTATTATTATTATTGTTATTGTTATTATTATTATTATTAAGTTCTTAGGTCCAAACTGCTTTGGGGAAGAGACCCACTGGGAGAGACATATTACCCAAGAAACACAGTTACTGCTTGGTGTCCTCAGTCTTTTTTACTCTGAAGATGACAGCAACCACCTCATTCATTTCCCAGGAGTAGAACTGGGCCCTGGAGTTGTTGACCTCTTTTCTGAAGCATGGTAACAGTTAAGGTCTTCAACAGAACAACTTCACCTCAGCTAAGGTTCAATCTAATTGTAATTCAGTTGCCATCTGCACACTGTTATCACATAAACTATCACAGTCTTTCATTGTATTGGCTTATAACAAAATGCCACTGTGTCCATATGAACTGCAAGTGCTTTCCACTGTAAAATAAACAATTACATTTGAATAGAAAAGTTCTTGTTAACAATGGCTCAACTAGCAATACTCACCAGACTGGCCGATGGCTGCCCAAGAGAATCATATTCATGTCATTTAAGAGCACCACATGCAACAAAATAAATATTTCTCTAAATCTTTTCCAAGCAGAGTTATCATACTGGTCTACTGAAGGACAAACACTCTTTCTGTGAAGAACATTATATGCCAGGCTCAGGACTTTATCAGCCACAACTCAACAGCTGTAAACTATCATGACTGTACTAAAGGTAATGGTGCTATACCAGTTCCCCTGGCTGAAGGCAGGGACAATGCACTCAATCAGCAGAAATCACACAGGGTCTCTTCCATTGTTTGTAATTGCTTCTTCCCTTAAATTTATTATAGCAAACTTAGTATCACAAAAGTAGATCTTTGCCTCTGACAGGCTAGTGGCAAGGCAATGGAGGCTGTAACATTATTGCTTGCCAGGACACTCAGGGAGTGAGTATCACTCACAAGCGACTTGAAAGTTAATATAAATAATAATGTAATAAATTAAAATTTATTCTCTTCTGGCAGCAACATTTCCAGGTAATATCTTTCAGCCATACTACTTCTTTGTTTTCCTCCTGCTTTGTAGTCAGTAACTCGGAAAGCACATTCATTTTTTAACAGTTAGGAAAATTAAAGTTGGTGATATAACAAAACAGCTGCAGCCAGGTCCAGCATATCTGTGTCAATGCTTCCTGACAGCTCTACAACTTACTCCTCAAAACACCTTTGTCCCAGTCACATACAGAGGACTAGCCACTAGCTGCAAAGCATGGACCTCAACTCAAATCATCAAAAAAGGACCTGAAGAGCCTGCCTGTAGGCATGTTGTGTATTGAGCACTGCCTTGGTTACATACCTCAATACCCCAAGCCCTTGATACCACTGGAATTCAGTTTTACTCTCTCTAAAGCAACCCGGAAGATCCCTATCACTGCCCCACCAGCTCCCACTAGAAAGATAAACTTATTGGTAGTGCAGGGGCAATCTGGCTATGTGATGTGATGTGATGGCCAAAACAGCGTTTGCTGAATTACTTAAATAAAGGCTGTGGTACAATGTCAAGAACCACAGTCATGTGGAAGACAACGCAGTTGCCTCCTTCAGCTATTTGGCTGACCTTTGTCCTCCCTGCTCCAAGGATGGAGGGAGCAGTTGGGGTCAGCAGCAAGCACCATGACTTCCCACTCCTGGGCAACCTCCCTGCCCACTGCCATGCTGTGGGGTTTCTACAGTGGTTAATGTGGTCTCCTGCTGATGTCAAGGATCCCAGTAGGGTTGAGCACCCTTCCAGGTTGGAGCAGGGGTTCTCCACCATGGCTCACATCCCCAGGGTCTACCAGGGTCTGTATGGTCCCTGTGCCACGTGTGCCATGGAAAGGGCAATGCTGTGCCGTAGGCTACAACCCCTTGATCTGTCCTAAAGCAAGGCACACGTCCACTGCCCTCTCCAGCCCCACCGCACAGTGGCACAGGCAGAGACTCGGGGCCATACCTCTCACCAGTTCCCCACAGATAACACCCTGGCTAAGGTAGCTGGAGTCAACCTGCAATTTTCCTGTGGGAATGTGTAATTCCCAGTGCCGGGAGGCAACAAGGAACTTGTGATAATGGGGATGCCAAAGCCCTTCAGCAACCATCCCCAGTACATCTCTGCTCTCAGTTCCCAGCACGCGCTCCAGTGAAAGTCCCACGGGGAGCTGAGGGCTTTTACCATCTCATGAGCCACTGGGTACTTTACAGCTGGAAGATTAAATCTGTATTTTCAAAACTGCTCTCAATTTTCATGATATCCTGAAACCAAAGCAACAAATGAGAATAAAGCACAAGTGAGAATAGGACTTAACTCTCCGCTATGTACTTTTGCCTACACAAGAACATACAAAGCTATACGTTCAGTGCACATACTGTAATTCAGCTGGAATCGTTATTTCCCTGCCTTCCAGATATCCACAAACAGCCTTGGCCAAAGAGACCAGATGTCCCTTTGCCAGCACCACACACTTTGCAGTTCTCCCTTCTCTTCTGCACACAACCACATGCTTTGGCCACCACTGACAATTTTAAAAATGGCAAAGGGAAAGACAGGAATGCGTATCTGAAGCCAAACTTTTGTGTATTTTATTTATTTGTAAAGACTTTCCTGATGAAAAGTAAACATGTAGTTTATCAGGCACACCCTGGCAGTGTTAAATTTAAAAGCAGAAAAGGCTTTTGGGAACAGCAGCACGTTTCAATACACATTTCCATTCTGAAATTAAGCTGTGCTAGGTGCAAATGAAGTTTAGACAACAAACGTCTGCTGCAGAACAACGTCTTGCACAACTCAAAAAAACTTTTTAAAAGATTTTTTTTTTTTTTTTAAAGTGAATGTGCTGGCAGCTTGCAGCCTCAGACAAGCCTTTAATAAATGCTTATTTTTCTTGGCTTCTCGGATTTCAGAAATCAGTTTGTATTCTGTAATTCCGAGAAGCCCACATGCGTTTCTCACGCAGGAGCTCCCGGCCGCTTTACCTCCCCCTGCTCGCTGAAGGAAGGCACATCTGCTTCTTCCCCCTCCCCGGCTCCCAGCGCTCCCCACCCACGTCCCCCGCGCTCCAAACTCCAGTCCTCCCTTCCCACACTTGCGTTCCCGCAGCGACCTGCAACTCTGGGGAGCGCCAGACGCCTCGCCTCGGGTACCTAAGCGCAGCCCCGACGGGTCCGCGGCGTAGCCGTCCCGCAGGGGAAACGTGCCTCCACTCACAGCCTGGTGCTTCTTCCCCAGCCCGCCGCCGCTCCGCGCCCACCGCCGTGCGACACCCCGCTCCCGCCGCGCCGGCACGGCAGGCGCAGCGCCGCCGCTC
>JANZLQ010000079.1:35618639-35634362 GCA_026212715.1 Elanus axillaris
TGGCCCGCCCCGCTTCAGCCCGCCCCTTCGCCCCTCACCACCCACCCACCGACCCCCCGCGCCGGAGGGAGCGGCCCTGCGGGGCTGGCTCTCTGCCGTCAGGGCCGGGCGGCGGGCGAAGCCGGAGGTGCTCTGGGCGGCCGGGGTGCGATGTGGGACGGCGGAGCCCGCCGCCGGGTATTTGTAACGTCCACGAAGCGCGAGGGGGAGGGAGGAAATTCTGGGTCGTCCTCACTCAGCTGAGCTATTAGCCGTGCTTGAGCGAGGTGTACCGCTCCTGCATCTGCCCTTCTATTGTACCGTGTCTAATAATGGGATCTTCTGGGAGCTTGACACGGGTGACACGGGGTGAAGCATTCAGGAACTCGGAGCGAAAGTATGGCTGGTTTGACCCAGAGCTGCCAATTACAGCGTGCTCTTAGTAAGGTAGCTCTTGACAGAGTTATTGACTGAGTAATAGCAGCAACTCAAGGATAGTGATAGGCACGCAGATTGCCTCAGTAATGGAAGCAGCACTTTGGAAAAGAAGTTGAAACCCGGGTATAAATACAACTTGTAGGATGCCTGCGGGTACAGCAAAACTTTCTGTCAGAAGGGGATGTGATGAGCTGACAGACAGGACGACTACAGCAACCTTGCTAAGCGCGGGCAGGCATGTTGGGTTGCCTAGCTGTCTTGCTGCAATCAGTGTTTTTCTCGGGAGCTTCCTGTCTGGAGCCGAGCACCGTCATGCTGGGACTCGTGCCACGGGCTCAGCTGTCGGGTCGCCTGCGCTGCTGCTCCGTAGGGAAGAAAAGTCCTGGAAGAAAGCAGAACTAAGATTCTTATAGCCAGAAGTTTAAGCTGATGTAGCAGAACAAGCAGTGTGTTTCTGTGACTCCTTTTTATCTGCTGAAGACGAGCAACAAAACTCTTCTGCTTTAGGACCTTGATAGGAAGTAAGGACTCAGTAGGGCAAAATGCTGGTAAAATTGCTTCAGAGCTGATGGACCCAATGGATGCGGCCCTACTTAGCTACGGATAGGGCTATTCTGCAACGTGTGGTGGTCCTGGCCTTATCTCCTGTCCTCCCCCCCGACACATGCTGCTCTCTCCTGTGGAGGGGAAGAGGAGTGGAAAGCTCCTTCCATGCCACGTAAAAAAGCACACACCACTTTTCGGCAAAGGGGAGCCTGGCCCGGTGAACCAGTGCTCTCCCATCGCACAGAAAAGCCTTGTCCAACAGTTTCCCTGCAAACCACGCCAGGAAGCTCTGTAGTCCTCCCAACAGCTGCTCGCCACATGCCATCAAGGCCCAGTGCTTGCAGAGCAGCAGATGTTTCAGTAAGCAGCCCCTGGCCTGGCTTCGTGGTCTGCTGTCTTTCCTTGGTTTTTTTCCCCTATTCCCTTGTATTTCCTTTACTACCTTTTGTCTACTTGGAGGGGTGAGCCGGAAGAAATAGTCATTCTGATCAGACTGTTGTAGGTGAGGGGACAAGATACTGCCAGCAGAGAAGTTTTTTGGCAGTGATGCTGGGAGGTGGCAAACTGTGCCCTGCTGCCTGTGATGGTTTCGATGTGCCTTCCTCAGCTGGACTTGCCACCACCCTGTAGGAGCAGCCCACAGCAAGGCCCCACTACAGTGCAGAAAAATTACTCTCCTCTGCAGAGGAGTATGCATGGGAAGTGGTATATCCACGGTGCAGGCCAGATGTTATCCCTGACTGATGGTGGTGTCTGGCATGGTGGTGTCTGAAAGCCTTTCTGCTGCAAAGCACCTTGAGCAGTGCAGTCCCACCAGTGAGCACAGGGATCTCACGCTCCAAGTCACCTCACCTTCATGGGAAACAGACCCTGGCCACAGTTGGGCTGGAAGGGACTCTGGCTTGTCGGCAGGCAGTGGCTTCTTGCAGCTGCCTCTCAGCCCCTGTGGTTGCAGTGGCTGCTGATGCTGCAGGAGGAGGCAGGTGGCGGGACACTGCGGTGCAGGCTGGAGAAGACACCCAGGAGCAGAGTGTGGTGGGGAGTGCTTGCAGAGAGGCTGCTGGGATTTTGCCTGGGGTGGCATCTCAGGCCAAAGCGGCAGCCTGCAAAGACCTTTGGGGAGCTCAGCCGGTTCAGCAATAGCTGATACAACCCATCAGTTCATTTCCAAACGTCACGCAACACCCTGTGAGACACACATACCGTACTCAGGTTTCCACGAAGCTCTCGACCTTGTTGTAGTACTCTTGAAAGAAATTACATTTTTGTGGGGTAAAAAGATTAATAATCAAGTAAGAGATAGAAAGTAAAGGCCAGGAACAATGATCAATTTTCATAGCATCAGGATGTTAAAAACTCAATTTCCCGGAGTTGAGGAGTGAGTTCTGCCCTGGAAATTCCTGAGTGAGTGGGCAAACAGAATGAATAATGGGAGAGCAGCATTTGCTGATGTTATTTGGGGTACTTGACAGCGCAACTAAAACTGAGAACAAGATGTTGCCAAGACCTGGAGGTCCTGAGTGACCTGCTGATAAAATGTTGTGCTCATTTCCGTGCATAAGAAAAACAACTCTAATAGAACATGCGCAAATTTATGTGGAGTGTTACCAGTCAGAAGAGAGGTCTTTGTGGATAGTTCTTCAAAAACATCTGACATTCATTAACTGTCAAAGGGAAACTGAATGCTAGGAATGATTAAGAAAGGAATGAAGAACAAAATGGAAAACATAGTTAAGCCCTTCTGTGAGCTCTGCACCTTGAGTACCACGGGTGCCTTGGGTTGCTTTATCTCTTTGTGAATGCAGTAAAACACAAAAAGGCACGAAAGGCAACCAAATGGTTATAAAAGTTGTCCCTGCAGGGAAGACGCAAGTTGGCCAGGTCTAATTGATGGTCTGAGGAAAAGGTTAAACACAATGAACCAAGATGGAATATGTTAAAACAAAAGGACACAAATTTCTGACAACGAAATGTTGAATTGTGGAACACATTGCTACAGGAGAGAAAGGGAGAAAGTGGTTAAACAAACCAGATGGAGTAAAGGCCTGTCAAAGGCTGTTAAATACAGGGGGAAGGCAGGGCAGGGTGCAAGTGCTGGGAGAAGCAAGTTGGGGCTGTAGGTGCCCTGCATGCTTAGAGCTCCAGAGTTAGCATGGGCTGAATCCTGTCTGGCCTCTTTTCTCCTGTGTTGCAAGAAGGCATGGTCTTGACCAAGAGGACAAGCTGTGGCACATGTACCCGGCATGACTGTTGCCCACTTGTACAACTATTGAAAAAAGGAGAGGTTTCTGTAGGGGATTTATGCTGGATGTGACAGAGGAAGAGTCAGCAGTGTGACTCTGAAAGAGGTGGCTCAGCCAATGCCACGGGCTCTGAACATGTCCTAGTGAAATTGTCTGAATGGTCCTGGGCATCGCGGCATGCTGTGACAGATGGTGGTTTTGATTTTCTGTCATGGGTATTACATGGAGAATAGCTTATTAAAAAAAAAGTTTTTTACTTCCATGTGAGACATTTGGTCCAATGAATGCAGTGAAAGATGGATGCTATTGATGCAAATGGGTTTTCAGCACATGCTTAAAAGTTAAAAAAGTCATGAAAGTTATTTCTATTTAGAGATAGATAAAATATACAAATATACAATAAAAGCATTTTTTTCTTCCTCTTCCTCTTCCTCAGAGTAATGTGGCTTTGGTACAGACAAAACAGATCATGTTTTAAGATTAATATTCTCCTTCTCATGTAGTAGTTACAATTAAGTCCTTGAAGAATCTCCTCTTCCTGTTAACTGTTTAGGGCATGATAAAATTTTGGTAATTTCTGTCGATAAGGATTAAAAAATCATTCATGCAATGTTTTATTAATGCCTTAGTTATCATTTCTTCATATTGACTTTCATCCAATGCTTTACAAGTCTGTCATTGATTTACTTTCCTGGAGTTCCTGAAGGAATGCTCCATCATTTGGAAAATCAGTCGTTTATTTTTGACTGTCTTGGTATGTAAACAAAACAGCAGCAGGGCAATTTTAAAATTACATTTCAAAATAGTATGATATTTATCTGACTGTGTCACAACACATTTTAGCTCTCTACTTTTCTACTTCTGCTAAGCTATCTTTTTTATATTAACAAGATGTATTATGCATTCTTATGTCTAGATGATGAAGCGCTGCAACATATTTTTGTTTGTAAGACCATTTCTTTGCTTATTTCTCTGCCTCCAACTCAGTTTTAAGCCAATATTGAATGCAGTATTGTTTCATTTAGAAATTATTAAAAGATAAAAAAAGATTTAATTAGTATTTTGATTTAATGTAAAATAAAATAAGAACAACAAAAAAAGAGAACATTTCTTTGAAATGCTGTTGAACCATAATCTGCAGTGATCAAAATACATTTGGTTACTACATCAAAGAAGTAATTTGTCAATCACTGGTAAGCATAAACAAAGAAGATTTTGGAAACTTAAAAAATTATGACCTTTTTGACATCTTCATGCACTTGTATGTGATGGCTATGTATTTGCTGGATTCTTCTGACTTTGTCTATTTGCTTTAAAAATAAGTGTTCTCCTTTCTTTAGCAGCAGTAAAGCTGACACACTAACTCTGTAAATCCACTACAGGAATGACTGAGGCCAAGATCTTGCAAATCCTGTTACCTCAACATTTCTAACATTTTATCAGTGTAGTTTGAATCTCAGCATCTCGTAATGTATTTGAATCAATATATTTAAATTTGGTATCTTTGGAAAATAATATTCTGATTCAAAGCACCTTAAAATATTGACATTGCTTTAATACACCATTTTGGTGTTTGTCTTAGAAATGATCAATAAACACAGCAACCAAACACATACACTTCTTACAGTCACACCTACTTTCTGCTCCCTCAGGTCATTATTTGGGATGACAAAAAATGGAAAGAATTTGACTTTTTACAAGCTGAATACAAGCTTGTATGGAGGCTGTAGTTTGGACATCGTTTTTTCTTCATCTTCTTTCCAATAACTGTACTGGCATTTTTTAGAGGTGCAGTCTTGTACATATCATGTATAAATACAATATATGCCCATAGAACATATTTCAGCTGCACGTTGTATATTAACTATTGGGATCACATGCTTAGCTAAGCTGAACTCTGTCTGCTTCTGCAAGCAACACCTTCCTCGAGGGATAACAGGGCAGATGCTCAGAGCACAGGCCAGATATTTATCATTAGCGTTGCATTAAGACAGACCCAGCTCAATGTACATTGCTGTGCAGATTGCACATGTTAAAAGTAAGACAGTTGTTATCACAGCACTTCCAGCCAGACATGATGTAAAAAGAGAAATGCAGAGAAAGGAGAAGGGGAAATGAGTTCAGTGAAACAGCTCGTTGGGTTTCTCCATCCTCATCCTGCGGCTCAACACTCCAGATTTGATGACTGTACGCCTATATCACAGCCTGGAGACTTGTACCCTCCGTTCTTTTCTGCACATTACTCCCACCCTTCCCCAGTAGCTGTGGTCCCCTCCTGTGCACTGAGCCTCAGGGCACCAAGGGGGAGACCCTCAGGGTGACCTGGGCAGCTTGCATGAATGCCACCGCTGCAGCATCACCCATCACCCATGGCTCCTGCCGAGCTCCTGCCGCCCCAGGCTGCCTCCGCGGGACCCTGGCCTGCCCACAGACGTTTCTGCCCCACTGAAAAGGTGGGCAGAGCACAGCTGAGGCACAGTGCCCACTGCCAAATCCAGGGGCATGCACACCATCCCTGGGGCAGTGCTATGCCTCTCTAATGCAGTGTTGCATGGTGGGAATGTAAACGTGCCCTTTGGAGCAGGCTGCCCAATTTTGTCTGTCTTTTAGTAGGTGTGTATGGTTACAGAGGGACATATATTTTTCTGTGGAAACCAACAGAGACAGCAGAAAGCATGGAAAAACTCAACCCTCAGCAGAGGTGGCAAAAAGTAGGGATTTTTTTGTTTGAAGAGAAATATAACTAAAACTGTAGGTGATCTGGTTGAACTCCTTCTAAACTAGCCAAGGACTATTGCATAACTAAAAATAAATTTCAGTCTTTTGAATAGATTGTATAGTAAAGAACCTGATTTTAATTAATAGGGAATGTAAGCAAGCAGAGGCCAAGCAGATGTTATCCAATGAAGATGGAGATGCATATATGGATAGTTTCATTGCAGGGGAAGGGTCTTGTTTCAAGTAGCAGTGATATTTGCAAATGAAAATGGCACATCCACGGAACATAGATTAACACATTCAAACTTTCTGAATAACTTCAGTATTCAGAAAAGCAGAGTAACAAAGTGTCATTTTGAAGCAGCAGAAGATAGGGTTTGCTTATTATTTTTGAAGAATTTTAGCCAGTGGAAAAGAAGTTTTTTCTGTCTGAGATCTGATCAAGACCTGAGCCAAAGCAGCAAACTTGAATCTCTGGCTTTCAGATTGAAAGCTTTCAAAAATGCTAACAAAGTGTCTGCCAAGACCCTAATACTGGTGGTAAATGTCTTCAGAGTAAATGGGGCAGTTTTAATTTCAGAGACAATTGGATCCCCCCATGATTCAGTGCATTTGAAGCACAGTTCATGAATGTTTCTTTCCACTGAAGCAAAATGCAGAGCTAGTTCCCTGGCTGCCTTCTGCCATCCTGTACCATGGCAGGCTTTGTTCACTGAAGCATTGCTGCTTTGCATCAGAGAAGGATGCAACTGTTTAGATTAGGAGTCTTGAAGGCCTGCGGCAAGCAAAAAAAATGAGAAAAAAAAATGAATTCAGCTATGGTTGAGTTCTTGGGTCATCTTGCTGACAAAGGACCTCTTTTGGGACAGCAAAGAAGCACACAGCAAGTAGGTAAAGTCTTCCCCTGAGTTCATACTGATATGATGATATTTGTGCAATACTGAAAGAACGGACTTTGTTTCACTGTGATGCTTGATGTGCAGCATTTAACTGTCATAATACTGCAGGCATGGACTTTCTAGCCCTGTTGAATTAAGCTGAAGCTATTGCTGCCCACAGTTGTCCTATCAACCATTTTACTGAAAGTGGTTACCTCTTCCATAAAGACAGTCTACCGCTTGTTCTGTTGCTTTAAACCACTGGTGACCATGTGGTACCCTGAGCTGCAGAGAGCCATGGGTTAGGGTGGGTTTAGCATCAACCCTGCTGTCTCCAAACTGCAAGGGGCTGCAAGAGCTGTCAAGCAGGTATGGTCAAGCTGTGTTGATAACATCTTTAATGTCTATTAGACTGGAGAAGGGCTGCCCTGCTGGGGGCCAGCCCACTTGGCCAAGCCCTCACCCACGGGTCTGAGCAGGGGCATGGCCAGCGGACAACAGGAGATGGGGCTGGAGATGAGCTCCTTCAGTGATTATTGCCTCTGGGTCCCTGACATTGAATCACCTTTACTGAGCCCATGAGGCATCATGAGTCAGAGCTCTGTGGTATGCCATGCTTTAAAACAACATGGTTGTGTCCCACATCAAGTTTATTCAGTTAACAAGAGACCTTCCCACTAATTCAGTTCCCTCTAATTGTCTCCAAATTCTGTCAAAGCTTGTTCTGGAAAATGCAAGCCAAGTTGTGTTTTGAGGCTCACCAGCAGTGTGCAGGGACTGTATGGCTAGTTACATCTTAGCTACCACCAGCTGTGACAAGTCACTGCTGATGAAGCATGTCAGGAGCTAGGAAGGTAACTTGTAGCAGGACATCTGGAACTCAGCTGTGGAAACCTAACACCTATTCCCTTAACAGCACGAATAAATAAACACCTTGGCTACACCTAAGCTGGCCAGGTAACAGGGGGCTGCAAAGAAAGAGGCTGTTACAGTTCTCCATGTCTGCAACAGCACTGTAGCATATCTGCAATGGATTGGATTGCAGTCTGGATTAAGGATACCTACACCCCACCTAAGACCTGCTTGGGAAGATCAGAACCCTCTAGGAAACACACGTTCCCTCATAAGCTGGTTTGCCTATTCTACAGTGTCCGTGGGACATGGGCACAGGGGGAAAGCACTTCCAACAGGCCACTATTTGTATTACTAGCATGCTAGGCTAAAACTTTTACATAGGCTTACATCTAAACAGGTCAGTCTAGGCACTGAAATGCTGGCTGTTTCTGCCATGTAATTTATGTGCTTAGAATGATTACAAGGAAGTAAAATAGAAGTGGAAGAGGGGAGGAGAAGAAATATTTTAAAAGCAGTAATGGACCTAGTTTTCAAAGCCATTGAGAAATTCTGACTCTTAACCACTGCTAATAGGGGTTGAGAGTGCTCAGAAATGTTAAAAATCAGGCTTATGTATTGACTTTATAATAATGACTCAACATTATGATTTAGAAAAAGTATAAAACAAGCACTGTTCAGAAAAGAACTCTTGACCTCTCACAGCAGCCCCTTAATGAGCTCATGTCCTGCTCCCTTTAACATCTGTTTCCCTTTATACAGGAGATTAATTCCTCCCATACCACATAGTATTCTTAAGAACTGTTATTACTCGCTGAAACGAGAAGTTCCCCAGAAGCAGTATGCCCCTTCTCTGAATCAGACTTTAAGAGCTTCTTAGGAGCTAATGGATGGTGTGTTTGTTGCTGTTTCATGGAACATGACAGCTGAAGTGTCACAGTAAGGGTGTGTGTAAATAGTGCCCAGATTACTGCAGGACAGCATGAGGATCACTTGTCCCAGGTAGTGTCACTGGATGGAACGGGACTGCTGGTGGAAGAAGACCTGAAGGTGAGCGAGGCAGCCCAACACCTTTACACATACCCATATGATGCCATACCTGCACATAAAGTAGTGGTAAGCTGTTTTAAAGCTGTTTTTGAATATGTTTTTACTGTTCCTCTTGGGTCTGTCTGTATGATGTGAGGCAGTGCTGTGTGGTAACACCCACACTGGCTTGGTCAGATACCAGCAGCCTTATTGCTGCTCTGGCATGGGACACTCCTAGGTGACTAGCTCTGCTATGCGATGCATATTCTTAGTGACATCATACCACCTTTTCTGTCCTGTCTGTCGCATTCTCAGTGTCATAACTCAGGCTCACGGACTTACTGCATGCTATACACTTAAGTTTGGGGTTTTTTTTTGTTGGGTTGTTTTTGTTTTTTTTTCAAGTGAAGCCATTTTCTGGGGCTGCTGTATCAGTTGACCCACACTAGCAATCACCACATGCCTTAAGAGTTTTCCATCCTTTTTGCCAGGAGGACCTTAGTAAATTTACTGTCTGGGCTCTGTTAGCAGAGATCTCTGTCATTAACCTGCTGGCTGTCTCATTTTCTTTCATGTATCACCTACCAATTAATGCAAATAGGGTGAAATATTGACTTTTTTTTTTTTACCCAACAGAAGTATCCCCATTGATACTAATGGTTCTTGTATTATTCCTATTTCTTAAGGCTCCTCTTTATCCACGCCTTCTCCTTTCTGTTGTCTCTTACACTTCAGCTTTTCATATGCCTTACCTTTCTCAGAAACTCAGGTTCTCCAGCTACTGAATCTTTTCCTATTCAATTCCCTATATTAATTATCCCTATATTCCCACGTATTCCTATAACTCTACTTTCTTCTCTTAGACTTGAAACCTCTGACATGTATCTTCTTTTGCAAATATTCAAACTCTCCACACCTGCCTACTCCTTTCGTTTCTCTTAGCTGTTCATGGCTACTCTTAAAGGTCTTCTAAGAATCACTGGGACAGCAGTATTCAAAGCATCAGTGTTACCAAAAGCTAACATCTTGTCAGTTTTAATGCTACCACTCATAAGCTCCCGGGTGTCTGCTGGAGCAGGAACGACTTGCCTAAGTGGGGTGGTGTCTATCAAACCTTGACTTCCGGGTCTCTGGCAGCGCTGAAGGTAAATGGATGCAGAACTAGATGTAGCTGATGGGTCAGCTGATGTGTGAGGTGGTGGATACATATCACCTGAGGAGAATCATTGCTCATAATAATTTCTCCCACCCCCAGAGGAAAGTAGGAATGTATGTATGTCTCCAGGGCACGTTATTTTCTGGGATGCTCTTGGTATAGTGTTATTTATGCCCCACCCATTGGCGAGCCTGGGAATAAAAGGCATAATCAAAGCCTTATTTAGCTTAAATACAGAGTTCTGTGGTTCTGGAACAGCAAATCCTTCATTTGCATCTCTGCTGATGGTCATGTAGAGTGTGTGGACACAGAATTGTTACCAGTGGCATCCTTCCAGTCTTTATGGGGAAACTGTGCATGCACTGGGGAGGGTTGTGAAAAGGAGAGGCAAACTCCCTGACTGGCACCAGGACCATCACTGCTGTTACACTGTAAATTGCTGTAATACATTAGTGTAAAAGAAACAAGTATATGTCTCAGCATCCATGACTTTCTGCTCCATGAAATTTCCAATCTCCACCTAGTTTAGACACCCCCTCCACCTGCCCCACTGGCATAGGAAAGGGAATGAGCCCAAGGGCAGAAGACCCATTGCACATTTACACCTCAGCCCCAAGCAGCTGAAAGCCTCAGGAGCTCAGGCTAGCCATCAGGGAAGCCCAGAAAGCAGAATCCATAGTTCAGCATGAGATTCAGTTTAAAGTCTGTCATACTTCTCTGTCTTTTTTTTGATACTCTTTCAACTTTCCCTGGAGTTGTGTAAAGGCTTGTGAATCTTGCTGATGTTGGCATTTCCTCCAAAGAAAAGTCTTCTAAAGAAAATCAGCTAAGTTATATATAGGAGAACATTTTACATGATGCGATAAAGATGTAACAAGCTGTTTACATCTCATTCTGAGAGCTGTTTGATGTTTGTGGTATTTAATTTTTGGGAAGTCCATAAATACTTTTACAAGCATCTGTCATTGTTCCACTTCATTGACAAAATTTGGTTGCTGCATTGGTTTTTTTTTACTGCTCTATCCCTTTTCTGTGTAACTCTATATTTTAGTAGTCATTTTCAGTGACCAATGGACAAGCTGTCATTACAAATATATGGAGGGATTTGGTGTTACAGTATTCCCAAGAGCTGTGGGACCTGGATGAACACAAGGTAGTAGTCAAAACCCAGTGTGTCTAGAAGTGGATGTCAACACATGTAGATGGCACTCAGGTTGTGCACATCTAAAAAATGTTGTGCTACTAATAGCATATCAGCACATCTGTGTCATGGTATTTTGTCAAACAGTGACATAGTCTTTCAGGCTACAAAGGCTACCTGTACCAGACACAAAAAAAGAGCAATAAAGTCAGTAATTGTATTCTGTTCTCATTTAAAGCACCTCAACACTATTAATTCTCATGGAACCTTGTATGTGCACAGCAGCCATGTAGCTAAGCCTTGTATACAGACACAGCTGTGTCTATACCAATCACCCTTTCTCTGTCAATGCTAGTTTATATCCATTCCTTTTCTTATAGGTCATTGTCTCGTGCTGCTTCCAGACACGGTTGTCCTTGTTCTGGAAGAGAAAGGAATAACACATGAGAGTGGTTATAAAGGAGAATAATTTACAGCATTCTTTTTTATTTGCAGACTTCAGAGATTTGTTTGAGTCCTGTCAGTTTTGCACATTTAAATCAATGTGCAATTTTCACTTAATTTCCTCACTCACTTTCTAGAAACAGAAAAATGAAATGTTCCTATTCTCAACTACAGTGTGATTATGGTCCAGAAATGATGGGCCGTGCATTCCTGCTCTGAAGTGATTTACAGCTGGTAAAAACTTCAGCCTGAAGACACTGAAATTGATAGACATTTTCCTGTCTACTGAGGTCCACACTCTCTGGCTTCAGCACCTAACTCTTGAAGCCTACTTATGCATAAAAAATGAAATCTTGTCAGTGGCATCACCCTGCATATCATGTGAATCATAAGTTATGAAGAGCAGGATAAGATATAGGAAAGGCTGAAATAAATCTCTGATGCTCTTTGTGACACCTTCCTTCAACACATAACAGATTTCCAAGGACTCTCTGGGCAAGGAGAAATACATCGAAAGAGTATTTCCTCCTAAGAAATCTCAACCATAATGTACGCATGCAAAAGTTTATAGGTGAGCTTTGGAAACAAAATCTGTGTTGTTTTGACTGCTGTTTGGTGATTTCAAAATCAGCTTTTTGGTCATATTTTCACAAGTATTATTTTGTAGTCTCAGTGAAAATAGCCACATTAGTGAATTTCTCTATGAGTACCTCATACCTTTTGCATTCTTCTCTTAGTTTCTATTCCCTGTGGTTAGTCGGTGGGTTATCTTCAGAAGGGTCTGAAAGCACCAACTGTAGTGTCACTAAGAGGAAGTTTGCGTGTTACTTAAAAGCAGTTTCTTAAGATCTCCATAAACAGAAGTTCTTTGTATGAACAATTTTTAAACCTTTTTATTAAAGTTCCAGATGGAGCTTCAGCTGGATCTCTGCATAAACTTGTTCATTTGAAAGGATTTACATGTTTTTTTCCCAGCCATTTAAAGAGAAGAAAGGAAAAAGTAAGCTGCTTGTTTTGGAGTTGAAGCTGATGGGCCTTGTGCCTCTTTCTCTCCAAAGAAGTTCTGCATATTCCTGCAGTTCTTAAGCAACGTACATATGATAAGAAGGTGGACTATAATAACAGATACCAGAAGTGTATGAGGTGAGGCAGCTACTTACCATAGTAAGCTCTGAAGAGCCTCATGAGTTTATTTTCGAGGATTTCTGTGATACATAATTGCTGTCCTGTACTAACTAATGGTCACGCTGACAGTGGTTGATGTTTTTACAGGCTCGTTTGGTGAATTTTCTGTTGGAACTTGGTTCTTGTCCTATCAGTTAATGTTCTCAAATGTATGGCCAGCTTAAAATAGCGTGTCTTAAAATAGTTTGTTTAATATGAGTTCTTCGTGTTACAAGAGTGGAGAATCAGGCATGATTCCCTAGCACAGAAGGAGATGAAATGACACAGTGTCTTAAAAGTTGCTGTTGAATGTGGCGTAATTCCAGGTATAACCATGTGGCTGCTGGTTAGAGATAATGGAGTCGAGCTTTCCCCACAAATGCTGTGCTGTGGGTCGTGTGCAGCTGCAAAGATAAAGCATCTGCCTATACTTCTTGTACAAACCTCTGTTCCTCCTCTCCCTGTTCCCCAGGAGAGCTGGAGAAATGCACCTTGCTAATTTTATTTCATCAGATACTGTAGTCTCAGCAATATCATCTACAAACATCTTGTAGCAGTGAAGAGGTCCCCGCTCAGAGAAAGGATCGGAGTATCTGGGTAGATTAGATCTGTTTCAAAGAGGGGGAAGGGATGTCTGCTGACCCACTCAGCTGTGTATTTATAGCTCTCATGAATAATCACAGGATGCAGGGGGAAACATATCTCAAGACATCACCCACAAAAAGAGTGAATTAATAACAGAAGTGCCATAAATATACAGGGAATGGATGACTCGAGTGAGAGTGGCTGCTTTAATGGTTGAACTGTAGCAGAACTGCAGGAGGGAGATGCGTGTGTGAATGCGTGTGTGGCAAAGCAACAGGACTTTTCATGAGCACGTTGCCTCTCTCTTAGAGACATTTATTGGTAGGAAAGATATTTTGAAGGGTGTTGGGTTTTTTCCCCCCTTTTCTAGTATATTCTGTGTTAACTCTTGTGTTCTGCTCTTCCCTAAGTTTTGTGTCACTCATCTTTTCCACCCTTTGTGGAGTGAGTATCTTCTGCATCACAGTCATTCGTTACTTCTTCATGTCTTTCACTAAGAAAGCAGTGCAAAAACAAATGGATCCTTTCAGGATCCTTCAGGACCAGTGTGATATGAGTGACATGGAAGAGGAGCTTGAAACCAAAGGGAAAATTTTCCCAGGTCTTTCCTGGAGTGGCTGCACTTCCTGAAGAAATGCTTCTGTGCTTGGCTGAAAAGAAAATGTCATCTGGGGCAGGATGAAGCCAAAGACCTGGCACAGTGAGCAGGAGCAGGTCAGTTTCGGGATGTCAAAGGCCACTTTATTAGTGATGTGCAGAGCTGCTCCCAGCATTGACCTAATGGACACTTTCCCAGAAGGCCTGATTTCTGTGAAGGTACGTGCGATCATCATCTGGAAATTTACCATCTCTGTTTATAATTGTTTACTTGCTAACTGGTTTGGTGTGAGTATTCCATACTGTGGCCTGGGGGACTAAGTGTATTCATTGCTGTTGTCCTGTATAACAGGATGAACTTTTCAGCCCTGGGCCCTAACGATTTTTCACAATGGGAGTTACTGAGTCATATTGGGACTATTGATAAAAAGCATATGGCTATTCTTTGCTGAGAAACACCTGTTTATGTGCAGAAAAGGTTATTACCCCTCCCTGTTTTAAAGTCTGTTTGACTGTGATGGAAGATGTCCGAATGTTTATGTAGGACACCCAAAAGGTCTGTAATGCCAGGAGCTTTAAAAGGTCTGAACTGCTTTTTTGTGATTGCAAGTGGAAGCTTTGTGCTCAGAAACACCTATGGCATCGAGATTCTTCCATTCATTCTGGGGCAGTGGACTTACATTTTATTTCTGCAGCTTATGAATCTTTTTGCTGGGCTCTTGGGTGGGCAAAAGGAGCTGTTAATTCCCACCTGACTAGCTGCAGAAAAAAAAAGCACTTTTGGAAGATGGACGGATGTTCCTGATAGGGTTCTGTGCTGTTCAGAAATACCTGCCTACCGTGAGTGCTGCTTGCTGTAGTTCACAAAACTTTTTCAAAATCAGGGGAAACTGTGTGGCAGGAAGAGGTGGGCTGGCTGCTGAGCAATTCCATCAATCACATTGAACTGCCCTGGAAAATGCGGTAACAGCTCCTGCAAACAGAGTTCTTGATGCTTTGTGCCCTTCCCTGTGTAAAGAGGACACCTGGGAACATGGTATATGCTTCTCTGACAGGCTTTGGTGGTGATTACTGCAAATATCATGTCCTGTGTAAAAGAACATAACTTCTTTCTTGGTGGGGATGTCAGTATATTGCCTGTGGATTTTTTATGTAAAGCATGTTCACAGTTTATGCAAAACCACAGATGTAAAGATAGCTTCAAAGATTTTAAAATAAACAATGAAGACTACATCAAACTTAATGTCATTAATAATAAAGTAGAAAAAAATGCTTTGCGTGGATAATAGTGGCACGAAGAATATAGCCCAATGGCAGGGAAAATTTTGTTGGAAGAGTGGTTTAGCAGGCAAATGGGACGTGATTTTGTACAGTAAAGAGCTGCAGAAGTGAAAGTGAATCCTGTGCTGCATAGACAGGCTGAGCAGATGAGTCTGCTTTATGGTTTCTGGGACACTTTGGGTGAAGTTCTCTTTTTTCATGTCTGTGTATGGTATCCAGCACTGGATCAAAGCCAAGTCTCAGCAACTGTCAGCCTTGAATATAATCTTGACACTTTCTGTTTTCTGTATTTCACTTTCCTTCCAATCCTTTCCATTTTAGGACTTTGCATCTTGGCTTGTGGCAGGTTAGTCAGAGAGGAGGTGAGGTGGGCATGGTAGCAGCCTTCACTGTGATTTATAGTTGGTTGCATTTGCAGATAGGAAGAGGAGAGCAACTTCCTACAATTTCTGACACTGCTGCCATTTTGAGAAACGAGGAGGGGAATGGCTTTAAAAGAGTAGTTTGAGAAGGAGGGCCAACATGACAGCCTTGCAGACCCTGCTCAGAGGTGCATGGTGGCTGCATCCTCCCCTTCCAGCTCAGAAAGGCAAAGGGTGGTGTATTGGGTCTGGCTGAGATGGAATTAATTCTCCCCATAGCAGCCCTCATAGTGCTGTGTTCTGCATTGGT
>JANZLQ010000079.1:35635730-35670773 GCA_026212715.1 Elanus axillaris
AGCTTCCAGCAGCTTCTCACAGAAGCCACCCCTGTAACCCCCCCAATACCAAAACCTTGCCACAGAAACCCAATACATGCAAAAAATTGATTTACCTTAGCTCTTGTAGCACAGCTTTTGAACAAAAAAAATCAAGCTGCCACAATCAGGAGTAAACATCTAATGTGTCTTTGAGAATTACAAAAAATGCTGTAAAAATAACTAGGATTAAGCGTAGCACAATTGCTTGCCTGGCGCAGTGCCCTTGCAGGGAGAGGTGCACACTGCCGCGGGAGAGGGAAGATTTTCGCTTCTTGGGTCCATTGCATCATGCTGGGATTGTGGAGAGGAAGTGCTAAAGGGTAACCGAGGTTTTTGGGGTGAAATAACATAGTGGCAGCATAGCCAGGGCACTTTGCCTGACCACCCTGGGAGCAGATAGCCAGCGCTGGCCCCAAAGGGGCTGCCAGCCCAGCCTTCCGCACCTCCTTATGCAGGGAGAGCCAGAGGCGTCTTCAGACACAGTCCAACAGGTATCAAATCTGACAGCATAACCTTGTGTAAAGGGTGTGATAGGTCAAAAACAATCAGCCAAGCAAGTCTGTGTTAAGGCTTGCTTTAAAGGTATCTTCTTTTTACTAATCTCTCTTTCATTCTGCATACAACCAGCATACACCAAAGGCAGCAGCGAGGCCTGTGTGGACATGCGATGATACAGCTTTGCTCATCACTGTGATCCTTGGCACAGGAAGAAATCTCATCTGAAAAAGAGTAAATATTCATTTTTCGTTACTAGGGGTTGTTTGATTGTCATTTTTAAACAGCTAAAAGCATAAAAAGAGGTAACAATCAGCAGCCATGGGGCTGCGAGAGGAAGCTACAATGGGTTTGCTAAAGTTTCTCTGACGTGAGTTTTCATGTTGTGAAATACCTTTTTTTTTTTTTTTTTGAGGAATACATTTTGCTCTTGCAATGAGTGCAGAGTGTGATTACTGTGGACTCAGGCATTAAAAAAGCAATGTGCAGTGTCAGCTGATAATAGATTTCAGGCAGAATGCAATTACAACCAAGTCTCTCGGTTCCTGGGAATAAGCTTGAAATAAATAGTTAAGGAATTCGATTTCGGAATGAACCACAGATGTTACAGGCTCACCCTTTGTGCTAGAGCCAGCTCTGAACACAGGCAGGTTGGAATAACTCAAAATGTCTTCAAGTGACAGACAATTGTGGAAGGAGTAGGGAGAAGGCATAGAAATCCCTGATGTTACATAAATACTGGCTGGAGTGTGCTTTGTGGCTAGCAGGCAAATATTTAACAGGAAACCCCAATGGCTCCTTCCATGGCATCCTGGCAAGAAGAATTTCCTTTCATGTTTTTGTAAGCTGATGTGGCCCACACATAAGTGAAGCCCCAGGAGGCTTCCTTCCTTCTCTTTCAGGATTTCCATGAGGAAAAATTGCAATTAATGTGATCTAAAGCAGCTACACATGCAACTGCAGCCTCCCAGCCCTGAGAGCGTGGTGGGGATGTGGTGCCTTGCCACTGTTAGCTCTGGGACATGTTGCAGTGGCACAAGTCTGTGCAGTTCCCAAATCAAACCTATCTCATCTAATACATCCAGACCCCAGTGCCAGGATGCCCGCATCGTGTATATTCGTGCTACACTGTCCAACGGCTACATGAATCTGTTAGTGCAGCACTGAGCTTCAGCTAACCAACCCTGCACAGAAGTCCCCATTGGCAGCTTTTTTTCCAAAATTTTCTTTTTTCTCTCTTTTCAGGATGTTTTTATGAAGTGCCATGTGGACTTCTGAATTCATGGCAGCCTGAAGAGATGCCCACGAGCACAAGGATACTGGGGTTGAGGACAGAGTCAAGGCAGCCCATGGCAGCAACGCCCTCTGAAATTAACCTTGCTGCTACCTCTTCTCCTGTCATCCTTCACATAGCATGCCAACACTGGACTTGCTCTCTAAATAAGTTACATCAATTACTTCAGCATAAAATACTGAGTAAAATCCGTGTCCAACACACTGTTCCTCTCTTCTGTGTATGACTGTTTTCTCTACTGGTCTTTGGGATTCAGAAATGTGAAACTGTCCACAGTTGGCATTGTGTTTGTTGCTCCTGAAAGGAAAATGGTCAAACAAAATGTTCCAAATAGAATCTGTGTCCTTCACAGCACCACAGAGTTAATGCGTATGTATTACACTTTCTGGTTTTAATGCACTGCCCTTGAATTTCTATGCCAAACCTTGTGGAATACATAGATGCTCCAAAGCTTTCACATGCTATTTTGTTTTACAGTACATAATATATTATAAGCTGATAAATAAATGGAGAGCAATATGGTAGGTGGAAGAACTTATAACCATCTTTCAATTTTAAGTCTAGGTTGAAAACTGGGGAAGTTGGAAAGAAAGGACAGTATTTTCAAAGCACTTAAGTAAGTCAGGAGCTTGTGTCTTGGAATTCACTAAATATCCAAATGGTAGTGGAAAAGTGTCTGTTTCTCTTAATTTGGTATACAGTGACGCTAGGGCAAATATGCTCCTAACTAATATGTCTGTTAAGTGCCTGAAGCTAGGTGGGATGACTCTGGGCTGTAGGACATACTTATATATAGGAGAATGATGCAAATACTGGCTCTAACATTAGTCTAAGTTGGAATATCTGCATTGGATGGATACCAGCTTGTTATGAAGAACTGCATCTGTTTTGCTAAGCTAATCAGGCTTACTGAGCAGCAGCACTGATGTGGCTACGTTGCTTCCAGTTTCAGGTCTGTCTGAGCTTAAGCATTTCTATCATGAAATATAAATAAAGCACTTGCTCCTACATGGTGGTGCTGCTTTTGAGACTTTGAAAGGTTAAAAACATATTGCTCTTGGAAAAAAAAAAAAGAAGACACAAGAATGAAATTAATAGCATGGGATATCTATTATCCTCCCACTTATTTTGAAGAAATTACAAGAGGGTTGTATTTTATGAAACTCTAATGGATAGGTAATAAAACAGTAGTTGTCTTGTTGCATAACAACTCCCCATGATCACTTGACATGGAAATAATATATCCCTTGATGGAGCAGAGTTATCTAGCTCGTGCTAGCAGTATCTTGCAAAACCTAAAAGTTTTGGAAGCCTTCTGCTGTATCTAGTCTAGCTCCTACTTCTACCGACAGTATTTTGGCTAACTGGTTAGGCACAGCATCCAGCCACTTCCAATTCTCCTTGAGCAATCTTGTGTTTGTTTGGCAGGAAAGCCACTGATATCTCACTGCTGAATTTGTCCCCCACCATTGTAGGCACTTAGTTGAGGTGGTTGTTTTGGGAGGGCAGCCATTTAGTTAGAGAGACACAGACATACCCACATGTGCACATACATATACACTCACCCACACACCCACACCCTAAAAGCTGGTCAACAAGCCTCCTTGTAGGGCTTCTCTATGCCAACCATAGCGGGACAAATTCAGGTGATGATGCATCTATCTTAGGTACCTCAGTTAGCTGTCCAAAAATTACCTGGGTTATAATGCCACTTTGTTCCTTTGGTCTAAAAAATGCAAAATGTGTTTCTCTAAGGTATTGAAAACCCTAGCATAAATTACACAAATTGCAAAAGTATAATTTAGGTGCTGGACAATTGCTTCCTCTCCTGCCCCTCACTAATGACTACATCATCTGGCAATAGAGCAGAAGATTTTTAAAAATAGGCTGGCTGCAGACCAAATAGGGTTGGAGGCACACAACTACCTTCCTGAGATTTACAAACATCCAGTGGCCTGTACCTCTGTTCTCTTGGCATATGGCCTCATTCAGTTTTCAAAGACAAATGATATTAAAATGGTGTCAAGGGGGAGAGTATATACACACGTAATTTTGGGTAAAGTATATTATGGGAATGTTGTAGTTGTCAAACAATAATGCTTTGTATAGACAGGAAGTTTTCAGTTGATACTAAGTTTATTAGAAGTCCAAACAACCTTAATGCTTTCTTGTAGGTATGCTTAATAGCACTCATGCAATAATGCTTAATCACTGATTTTAATGGCTTTTCCTTTTTTTACATGCAGTGTGAGGCACACTGGAAGAGAGAAAAGACTGATAGGTTGCTCCAAAATCTTTTGAAATAAATATAGGGCATATCTCCCAGTCATTAGCAACTAGTTTTTTCCTTGAGTGATTAAACATCTCCTGAACAACTGTGGCTACATAAACCAGTGCTCCGAAACTGGTCTTTCTCATTGGTGGACTATTTTTTCTAGAGTGGAGAACAGAATGGATGGATGCCAGGATTATTTACAAACAGTCTAATCTCTCTAACAACTGTCCCAAACCATTCATCTGGTTCAGAATATGAAGCATACTCAATTATTCAATGAAAAGGTTAAGCCTGTGGTAAATATGCATTGTCAGTAATGAAATGTACTTCCCCTGGGTATTTTTTTAAAAGGATGCAGACTGACAGATGTTTACCACATCCTTTCTGGGTATGTTTTCTGAGGTTTTAGTTTGCAACACTGCTTATGCTTATTTTCAAAATGCAGTTCTTTGGCTTCATTGCTTTACTGAAGTCGTAACTGGGTGACAGCGAAGTAAGTCAGCCATGAAAATATGTATGCATCCAAGCCAAGATGATACTTCCCATAACATTTGTGTAAGTGTGAGTACCCTGTTGCACGAGAAGGGTCAGGGAACAGCCCACGTAACTCTGCTGGCTCCAGGCTTGCATCCATCCTTATATCCATCTGCCTCTTTGTGTTCATTATCACAGTTTTTCTGCTAGCTATTTTGCACATAGCCATCAATATACATTATGATACATACATAGGAGATTGTAACTGTACTGCTGTTGACATATTTGGCTCTGGTTCTTGGGTGGGAGCTGGTTTTTTTGTCTTCAGTAATGGCTGCAGGTTTGTTCTATTAATAAAAAGTTTTTGCTGAAACAGTGGGACTCTAAATTGACAAATGGCTTCACTGAAGACAGCCCCTACCTTTAACCAAAACTATTTCCAGCAGTGTCTTGCCTTAAGTGTCAATGTTTTTGATGAATAAATGTAAACATCATCATTCTGTGTCAGAGGGGAGGCCACACACAGGTTTCACTGCATGACTGAGCTTCACGCACAGCATCCATGGTGTTGGGGTCTCCGCTGAGGAAAAGTACAATGTCCCAGTGCCCATGTAGCCCAGAGCAGGGGACATGCAGAAACTAGCTCAGAGTGTCAGAGCACTGCTGTGAGCTCTCAGCTGAAGCTAACAGTGATTTGCAAATCTTGCTCCTTTTGCTCTGCTCATGAAGCGTATGGGGGCTTGCGGGAGCAGTGACACTTCAAGTGTTTGCATCCAGAGGCCACACATCCATGGACTTGTCTGCAGGCTCCTGCTTGCTGCACCCTCCTGGCTGGTCCTTGCCTGCTTTGTCCCTCCACCGCATGGCCCAGCAGCCATGCCAGCGCACATGTTTGGGTGGCTGCGCAGTTAACCCCACTGTGGAAATCATTTAGGTAAAAAAGAAGGTGGCAAAAAAAAGGAGTTATTTTTAAGGTAGTCATTTTCCTGAGACAGTGCCCTGAGAGCTGAATTGGGTTGGATCAGTTTCCCCATGAATCAGAAGGCCATCATTTGGACAGGAGGTACATCATTTAGCCAGCTGTGCCTGAGGTATGTGAATAAACCTCATGGATAGAGAGAGGTGTGGGATGTTTAGCTAGAAGCAAAAGGTTAACATTAACACCTTGGCTGAATTACATTTGTAAGAATTATTCAGTGGTAGAAGGACAGATTTAAAGAGGAGTGCAACATCGGGGAAGTTCGTGTAACAGTTAAATGTTCCCTGTATCCCATTTGTCTTTAAAAGCACAGAGAAAAAAAGTGTGCATAAAAAAAGTACTAAATTCAGGTACATGCCTCAAGAGGCAGAAGGTTGAAGTCTCCTGGAGCTGCTCTGAAGTATAGATAGAAACATTTTTATTTCTTTTTACTGACCTTTAAAGCTTTTGTAACTGTTGTCTGTATTTTGATTGTGAAGGTATATTTATTATTTTTCACTGTGTCTGAGATTTGTGTTAATGCTGGTTTATAAGTGATAAATACCATTATTGATCAATCCCCATGTTTTAAAACTGGATTCCAGGCCACCTGCCTTCTTCTGAGTGCTTCTATATGTTTTCTAAGCATAAAAGGAAGCACAGCATTCCTCCACTGAGCTGCATGGGAATTGCCAATGCAGAGATCTGTGTGCTGTAAGTTTCTTTGGGTGACTAGTGTCAGCCAGGAGCTTTCTGACCTACGGCAGGACACTGGGAAGAATGGCCAAAGCCCAAGGGCTCCCACAACTCTGCAAATTAGACCCTGCTCTCCACATGTACCCTCCTGAGCTCTCATGGACTGAGAGCAAATCTGCAATATTGTGTCTGATTGCCAGTGTACACAGGGGCAAGCAGGGTCTGGAGTTACTGAGAATGGATGTAAGACCCTTTAGTCTCCCCAGAAATCCATCACAAGGCAGAAAAGAAAAATAAAGGAGAATGTAATTAATTCAAGTTAATCCCCAGTCCATGGGTTTGGAAAGTTGGGTGGTTTAAGGAGACTTTTTAGAGTGCCTTCATTCAAATAACACCTCATTTGCTGCCTTAACATTTGCGAATATTTGCTCTGAGAGGCTGGCCACAAAGGTCTTTGGTTTCATCTGTTGCACACTAACAAACTGAATGCTTTTAATGCTCATTAAATTCCCATTCAAACAGAAACAGTTCAATTAGACAATGATGTCAAAATTTTGATGATTTTGCATATTTCCTGTGGAATCTTTCAGTGGGAAAATGTCTTTCTCACAGTGTTTAAAGGATATTAACTGCCTTTGTTGTGGAGGGAAGAACTTACTATGTGTGGCTGTTTTTTTATTCTCCTACTGTATTCTTATCATTACTTAATGATTATGTTGCAGTAATGCCTAAAGACTCCAAGCAAACTAGAGATGCTGTTGCACTAGGAAAAAAAAGAGGGCAGCCTTTGGCCTGAAAGGCTGGTGAACTAGTTTTTGTTTGCTTTTACCATCTTACAGAAAAATAGGTCTTTGAGAGCTCAGCTTCAGTGTTGCTGACAAATGCAAGAAGTCTGGAGAGCTTGTAGGCAAATGCCTGCCATTTATAATGAACTACATTATGTGTTCCTCCTCAGCTGCGGGATAGTCCAGAAAGGCCTAAAATACATGTATGTACTAGAATTTCCTGTAGATCTACAGCTAATATAAATGCCCAGATATTGTAATGAGTATGAAACAAGCACATACCTAGGAGGAGGGATAAACTGAGAGAGGTATTTAAATGCATGTTATTGGCACTTTTTTCCAGTGAAAACTATGCAACATGAAATTGGACTCCATTTTACAGTAAGGCTGAGCTCAAAGGAATTACACTGTTGTAAAAAGCAGGATGTTGTTCACAGGCAAAAGGAGAAATCTATGGAAATACAGAGAATACTACATAAGAGGAACAAAGTTGGATAGGCTATGTGTCTGAAATTTACCATGTTCTTACTACTGTCTTTTTAATGGGTGACATGCCATGCCATCTAAATTGTCTTGTTTCTGGGGGGAGCACAGTAGATGGACATTTACACAAAACCAGTGCTGCTGCATGAGAGGTTAAAACAGCCTCACAACTGCAGCAATGGAAAGCACCACTGTAATGCATCAAATTAAATATGAGAGGAAATTGTTCTCTGAGCAGATCCTGACCAAAACAAGAAGTTGCTAGCTTCCTTTTGCTCACAGCACATCGGAAAGCAGCAGAACTCCCTTAAATAGATACCATATGCTGGCAGTGGAAGACTTAGGAAGCAAAAGATAAGGGGGGGGGGGGGAAGCAAAACAGCTAATGGTTATCTGCTGTGGGGAAAGTTTGTTGAAGTACCGGAGTGCTTCATGACCACATATCAGAAAGTATACAAATGGAGAACAACATGCTAACCAAACAGTGCTCAGCTAGAAACTATTTGTTTGCAGTTTACGGACGCTAGCTACATCTTCACAGATACAATAACCCTGTGTGTGACTCTACTGATAGGTTTCCAAGGGCCAGGATCAAATCTGAGGGATCACTGATGAAACACTAGTTCAAGCTCTCACTCAGATATTTAGGAAAATTAAACTGCTTGCTGCTTAGTTAATTAATTTTCCCCATTTACAAAGAAGAATCAATTGCCTTGCCAAAGAGTATTTTACTAAAAACTATGAGGCTGAAGCAGTGGGTAGATAAAGGGATCAAATACAGCAACACTGGATTATCCTTCACCTAAAGCACAGCAGTAGCTATTCCTAGTCCTGCTCTTCTCTCCAGTTCTTGCTGAGGCATCAGCCTGGCTGCATCCAGAGAAGCAGTCGCTGCACCCTGCACAGTGCCGGTGGCCAGGACACGAGCCCCTGACCCACATGCTGCCCCATGCACCACCCCACATGCCAACCATCTCCCTGCTCGTGTGCCCTGCTCAGGTGCTGCTTCAGCAGTGTCTTTTTTTGTCCAACTATTTTAGCTCTTCCACAAAACTTCCTGTAGCACTGACTCTCTCTCTCTTTTTGGCCCTCTGAATACTCCTAAATGGATTTTCTGTTTTTGTTTGTTTGTTTGTTTTCTTTTAGGTTTTAGCCTACTTTAGAGACAAGGAGCTATTCCCCAGAGAGGGGAACCACTAATGTGGGGCACACCTGTGCATCTGCTGGTGGCCCAGGTTTCTGACTGTGACTGCTGTGATCTTGCCACCGCTCCATGATGCACCTCCCGGCTTTTTCTTTGCTAGAAGTGCCTCCCAAACTCAGCTTAGTAGCTTTTGTAAAATCAACAAGCTTTGGGTCTGGCTGTTGATCCTTTCAGCCGTGTCTCTCTCTTTGCCAGATGTGGACATAGAGGTCCTCTCCTCCAGGGGAAGCTGGTGGGGAGTGGAGGAAGGGCTGAGAGAATGAGCTCTCTTCTCTTTTAGCCCCACATAAACTTTTTTTTGCTGAAGATATACAGGGTTTGAAATGTTTAAAAAGTTTTCAAATTAATTAAACATTTCTTCTTCCTTTGAATATTCAGCTTGTGAATATCACATTGATTCAGAATGGAAAATCATGTGAGCTGGGATTTTGCAGGCAAAAATATGGAGACCTCAGACAAAGCATCTGTGCATGAACCGGAGTAGCAGAAACTTCCATCCAGTCACTTTGCCTCAGATTAGATCTATACAAAACAAACTTTACAAACATGCATGCAACCACAGCATTACTACCAGCTTGGCTACAAATGTCTTCTATTCCTGGGAGTATTAGCAGACGAACTTTCCCTGTGATCAACAGCTGAGGTAGCTGAGACTGCAAAGTAAGTACAGGCAAAGCATAGGTGGTAGCAGGGGAAATACAGCAATATGTCCCAGCTTTTAAAAGAAAACAGAAAATGAGGACCACCGGGTTTGCTGCCCCTTACAGGGCCTGGGAGAGTTGGACTTTGTTTAAATACAAAAACATGGGAAATTTAGAAAGAGACTGGTTTGGCTGGAGTGGATAAACCCAAAGCCCCATTACACTGAACCACAAATGGCTGGGATGCCAGTTATTTTATGGCTGCCCCAGGCAAATCAGCTGCTGTATCTCATTTCACTGTAGTGGTGCCACAATAGTTCAAAGGTTGTCCAAGTTCTCCTTGTATTCAGATTTCATCAGTGGAACAGCAGCTTAGTAAATATACGGATATTTATTTAAGTCTCAGCTTTCTCAGCCATGGCTTAGCTATAGTACTGGCAAAAACCGAGCATTTGGAGCCATGAGTTAAAAGCATGTGGTTTATTTATATCACTTAAACTATCAGGAGACTTGGGCCATGGAGGTTAAAAAGTCCAGGCTGGTGTTTCCTAAAAAGCCAGGAACACAGAAACACCCAGCCCTATTTTAAGATAAAGGGGTAAAGGCTGTCTGGAGGAGAAAGGTTGTTTTCAAGTTGTTGACATATTAGAAGCTGCTGTGCTGCAGGGAGATCACTGTAATGTAGTGTCTTCTCCATGGATATTTACCTTGACACCAAGTTAGGGAGGTTGTTCTTGTCATAGTCTCCATTAAGGGTGAGTTTGGGGCCATTTCAATATTATCAACCTTTGCAATTGTACTGAATTTCCCACTGTTAATGGTGATTTTTTTTGGCGAAAGTATTAGCCCTGTCAGTCAAGTTATTATAGGGTCTTTCCAGATCTAGCTTTTAAAAAAATGCAGTTTTAACCCGTATGTTTACTTGGTATCCAATCAAAGTACATGTGAACTATTAAAGAATGGCAGAAAAATAAAAGCAGTGCAAAATTCATTCTGCTTTTCAAACCCCACACATTTTAAAGCTAATCTCTGGGTTATTCTGGGCATTACTCATGATTTCTGTATGTCTGGGGTTAGCTATAGCACATCCTGATTTACTGCTTTCTCTGAATCTGGGTATCTGTACTAGGCTACATCTAGGCCAGCTGGCTAACATCATGGTGGGAAGAGCGCTCATGACTATATAATTTTGTGAGCACGCGCTGTGCTCCTCGCTGTGGTCCCTGGGCTGTATAAGCTCTGCATTTTGCATGGGTGTCCAGAGCAGCTCATAGGCCAAAATAAAAATAAGAAAGAAGGATATTTCCCATTAGTGCACCCTCTTGCAGTGAGCATCTGGGATAGAGTGGATGTGTGCATCCCTGGTTGTATCTGTGCAACTCAGGAGCCATTTGTTCAAAATCTCCATGGTGGCAGGGAGACCCTCATTTCCTCACCTGATAGTATTCCTACCTGGTCTGTGCTGACCCGGGGTCAACAGCTTCCCCAGGGCAAAAGCTGACCCTGTCTGTTTGGTGGCTCCCTTCTCCCCTCCTGCCACTTGGCCCACCTCTGGCCACAGCTGGCATTTCTGTAAAAATGCAGTCCCTTCTCCTGGGAGAGCTGCACCAGGAGGGAGGCTGGAGACAGGAACCAGGCACTAAGTCCATCCTGCCTACATATTGTTCTGGTGCTAGCCTGCTCTCCTCTTATTTATAGTGTAAAGAACTTCAGTTTTCCCTGGGTAAAAAGATGCTGCTTAAACACTAGTAACTGTCCCTTGGAAGATGTTTCTGCCAAAAAAAATTTCCTCCATAAACACTAACATCTGCTGGTCCCAGGAGTCAGGCCCATCCTTAGAGCAGATACTGCCCGCAGTTCCCAGAGGAGAGGGACGAGCTTCCTGCAGCGCAGGGGTGCGAGGAGCATGCCACGCTGCACCCCGCTGCCCTGTGGACAGGGTCTTGCATTGAAATGCCTGATGTTTGATTATCCAATATGAAGTAAGCCAAAAATAAAGCTTCATGCTTTGTCCCATGCTTCACGCAGCAGCCTGCCTTGCTGCTGCTCGTACTGGCTGTGAGCACGTGCTGCAGGCACAGCCTGGGGCTGTATATCAATGTAATAAGCAGGACAGCTAGCTGACCTTGTGTCCTTTGGTTGACATTAGAACGGCATTTAGAAGCTGCAGCAGTGCAAAATGTCTGATTGTTTTTGGGACTGTAGAAGAAAATGGTGTAGGACTGCAAATTTTTTTTTTTTCCAGCAGGAATCAAGCTATAGTATAGAAGTGTCAATAAAGTATTGACAGGATAGATTCAGCTCTCACTAATTAATTAAACCAGAAAGTTTCTGTTGATGATTAAGTACCTTAACAGAGAGTCACATGCTTGGGGGGTCCTTGGAGTGGGGGTCCTAAAGTAAGAGTGTAATTACACAAGACAGGCAGTGGAGAGAGGCAGAGACCTCTGCAGACCTCTACTACATGTGGAGACCAAGAGAAGATATGAAGAGCTGATAACCTCTTGGGTTGTAGTCTGGATGAGGAGAGAATGGGTCCTCTGGTACCTACAGCAGCACACCCTGGGTATGTTCAACAAAAAAGTTGGTAGCAGAGCCCCAACCTCTTTAGCACCCACTATTTTCTGCTTTAAGCAGCTTATTGGCTGAATCAGTTTAACATAGCCACCAACAAGACGTGTTTCAGCTACCTCCCACAAGGCAATTGGCATTGTCTTTTGCAGAAAATGAGAAATCATAGGGCTAGCATAATGGACCTTACTTCCATGGGATTTGAGAAAAGGTGCTGTGAATTTCCCAGTGAAAGAATCTCATCTGAGCTGACTACCCTCAGTGTCACCGCTGGTGCTGCTTGAACTGCTTACAAAACTGAACTCCAAATAACATGTTTGAAATGGAAATAATCTCTGCCCTGATACACTTAGGAATTATGGCAGTGATCTGGTGGTAGCGCGGTAGAGCAAGGCAGTGCCGTGGCAGACACAGCCACCCTCTGTCCTCTGCTGGTGGCTGCCTTGAGGTATGACAGCTGCTGCAACCTCAGGTTTGTGGATCCTACAGTGCTGAGTTGTGACTGGGGACAGTTTCAGCCAAGAAGGTCACAAGAAAACATCTCTGCAAAGTTGGCTGGAAATTCAGCTTCAGCTGAATTCAGCTTCATGTGTTGGACTCTGAGTTCAAGACAACTGCTCACTTGCCAGTCTTTAGGACTTCCCACCAGCAGTTCTCTCTGCTCCCTTCTCCTGCAGACCTAATTTGGTTTTGCTATTAATTCTCCCATATAAAGGCCTTCTGAAAGCTCAGTACACCTTCTCTTCTACAGCAAGCAAGGGACAATACCTGCAGTTAAGGAAAGTTTTTTTCATAGAGCTAACACAGAGGCAGAAAATCCATATAACTTCTGGTCTCCTAGCCTTGTGTACTTTAGGAAGTTTCTTCACAGTCTTCCGATATGTTTTATTTTATGCTCTCAAATACCCTGTAACCTCAAATGCCTCCTATGTTTGTGTTAGCAAACACTCAGGGGTTCTTTAGGCTCCAGCACTATCAGGATACCTCAAGATTTATAGAGCAATTAATGGCCTTGATGAAATAAATGATGAAATACTGAGTTTTACTGAAACACACTAAAACCTTTATTCATAAGAAAATTTCCAAATATTATATAACTGACCAAAAGCAGTTGGTCCGATGCCATTTTTCTGTCCTTCATAAAGAGTTATTCTCCATCCTTTCAGACCCTGAGTACAGCTCATGACCTGTTTTTTTTTCCTCTGGTTTATTGTTCCTTATGATTCCTGTTGAGGAATGTTTTTGCTTTGGAGGGACATAACTGTGTATTGGAAAGCCCAGTTCTCCCAAGAAGACACATAGGAGAAGAGAACAGCCACCTGGCATCTGTGGAAACATTAACAACAAGAGTAAGAAAGATATGTCTTGGGACTTGCGAGGGCTGGAGGCCAGCTGTGGACAGAGGGACTGTGTGAACTTAAACATTAACTCATGTTCTTTTTTTTTTTAATTGTTTTCAAGGGAATGTGGGCTAAGGTTTGGAAATACAAAAGAAAATGTGCTTTGGTCTGAAGTAGAAGGGTCTCGAGAATGACAGAATAGGTTGAGTTTATTTGGAATTGCTAGGTTTCTATGTATTGCGTTTCAGAGAGTTGTAGGAGAGAAAAAAATACGTAATTCCAACCAAAACAAGTGGTGAATAGTAATTTGTTCACAAAATCAGATGGTCTGTGCAGAAGAGATCTGGCAAAGCATTTTGAGGAAAGGAGAAGGATACAAGTGAGAAAGGCACAACGTTTCAAAGATGGAGAATAATCTTTCAAAACTTCTGGAAAAACACCAGTTTGGCACTAAATAAAGGCTTGACAAAAGACACTGGGGTCAGATTTCTCTTAAGGAGGCAGGAAGCCATCAGCTGGAAAGCTGTTCCTGGATGTCGGGTCCCCTGTGTGCCCCAGAAAGCATGGATTTGTTTATTCTTGTAAATGAGTGTGCGTGTGTGTGCGTGTGTGTGTGTGTGTGTATTTCCTTCCAACAATTTTCTTTCTAACTCAAGTAAGTTCCAGACCTACAAAAGCTAAGCTATTCTGCAGCTAAGAGGGGTAAAAACAGAGTATTGAACGTATGACTGTAGGGAGGGAAAGCATGTGTAGGGAACTGATGTCTTGACACCTCCTCTCCCCCTGTCCACATCATGTATGTCTGCATGCAGATGGCATGTGCCAGTCTGGGACACAGATCCTGCCTCCAGACATGGCCTGAGCCAGGGGCTACCAGCTGTGCTGTGACAAGACAAGACTAACAAACAGAGACACACCGTGCAATGAGGATGTTTTAGCTAAGGGTACTGACAGAGGAGGCTGTCACTGGTTATACCAGTTTGCTACTTCTGCTTCTCCTGGGTGACTTGAAAAGAAACTACTTGAAATGTTACGGCCCAGCTTGCACTGTTTCCCAAAGCAGGGTTTATGTGCTTGCCTGGCTTATCTGTGCTTGCCTGGCTGGTTGCTGGATATGGTCTGGATCAGATCATTTCAGCCTTGGGTCAGGCAAGTCAGCTCACAACTGTGTTCAAACAGCAGTATTATGTACTGTTCTCCAGACCTGGGTATCTTCTTGTTAGCCCTTATCTAAGCCTTGTGCGTAGTCTACAGAAATGGAAACATCAGTCTAACACTTTAAGAAAGACCTTGGTTTCAGTAGTTGCAGTTCAAATTCAGGCTCACTTTGGCATCTGGTACCACTTCTTGATGACAGCTTTTCTCCCATTCAGAGAAGAAAAATGATGTAAAAGATCTCTACTTCGATGTAGAGCAATAGATTAACTTGGCCCCTCCTGACAAACTTTTTTAGTGTTCCAAAAACTTTTTTCTACTTCTTCTCTTTCCATGTACCACCACATTATTCTGTTTTCATTTGTTATTTCCATTACTTGTTTTAATCCTTCCCTGTTGTGCAGCCTCATTTGGAAGGTTTTCTTGTGCAAGACCAGTGTGATGCAGGTAAGACATTCCTGTACAGGTGACATTAGATGTTTTTAAATGTTGTCCATCTGATGCATGAAATATTGCATTTAGTTTTCATGACAGCTAAAAAGGGAGAAAACACTATGAGGCAGAACAATGGTAGATGCACTGACTCACAGTGGAGGTAAGATGGTAGATGTGATATGTAAGCCATGTATAAACTGATATTGCTGCTTCTTAATGCCTGCATCTGTATATTAGTGTCTGTAGGAAAGATGAGTAGAGGCTGAATAGCTACAATCTCATGACTTCAAAACAGTCACAAACTATTTCCAGAAAGGCATGACAAAATTTTTTCAACTTTGTGAAAGTCCATGTTCTATTTTTTATTTTGAGAAAGCAATCACAAGGAGATTTCTTTACAACAGGATGACAGGTACTAAAAGAAACCCATCAAACCTGAATGATCCACTTTTTCAAGAGGTTGAATAAAATGTTTTGTGCCACAAAATCTCTGTGAGGTTTTCACATGCTGGAAGCTTTCTTTGTGAGCATTTCTCATTTGTAGACATTTAACTGAGAGTTTAATGCAGAAAACTACTTGCTCCTGAGGTACAAACTAATAAAAACTCAGTAAGGATTTGATAAAGGAAAATGAATGTTGTTAGCAACAGAGGGCTTGGCTCTCCAGTTCTCATCACTTTACGCAGTTGTCCAGATTACTGCAAAAATGATGCAAACCGTTACTCTTGCTGGCATTATTGCATGCAAACCCAGCACTGGTGATTTAGCACACAGCGATCCAGAACAATACCAGAAGAGTACACAGGTATTTGCTGGTTTGTAAACACGGCTGGTAGTTTAGTCTTCACATGGTGTCTAGACAGCAGCAATTAGTAGTAATTAGTAAGTGCATCTGCTGTCTACTGAGTCCATGGCAGGTCACGTGCTGTGGAAGTAGGGGATCAAAGAATTTTACTTCAACATTGATACTCCATACCATAGAGTCCTGCCTTGGATTTCCATATGCTGAGTGCCTGCTTTGCTCTGATGTTTAACGTTTTTGAGGTGCTCATTCGCCTCCTCAGAAGCCAGCCTGGCAAATAAAAGTAATGGATTAATAGTAAACAATTTGATGCCAAAAGCAGACTTGAGCTGGGTTCCTGGAATGTAAACAAAGTGCCACTTCTAGTTAAGACACAATTCAGTAGGTTGGAGCTTCACAAAACACACTCCAAGGCATAAATTCATGCCTGTTAGGTACTTGCCATCTGTCTTTACTGGGCTTCACCTGATAGAAGGCTGCCATCCTCACGCCTCACCATGTAGGTATTAACTGTGTCCCTGCCTTGTCTCAGGGCAGAAGGGAGGTGAGAATCAGTTGCAATATGCTCTGTGTCAGAAAGAGTGCAATTAAATAGGAGTCTCTACTATTGTTATTGCAGCTTCCTTGCTATCTAAGAATAGCATTGTATGTGACTCACCGAGTGGAAAGCCACTGCTAAACACTTCTGGAAAATGCTGTTGTGTACCATTCATGCAAAAAGAGAGGAAGAATGTAGAAAAAAACCTTCTTGTTGGTTGGTTTGGTGGGTTTTTTTCCCCAATTTGCTTTCAAATGGCTATATATGTGTCTATGCACCCCCACAGGCATCGCTGCTAGTGGCTCACATACTTCTAATAGCATCGACTTGTAATATAGCTGCTGCTGACGATACCAGGTAGCTTCAGGATTAAACCAGCCTTAGTCACAAAGTCTGTCAGCGGTGCTACATACAGCTGTGTGGCATCACAGTAGTGGAAAGGAGGTGGCCAAGCACCTTAGAATCCTGGGTTTTTCCTTGACATCGACACCTATCTCTGCATTTCTCTCCCCTAAGCCAGGACCTTATGCTTTCAGGAGCTCTTTTAACACCTGAATATTGTCAACCCGAGCAAGTAACATTTCTGTCACTTATGAGAGGCAGAAGACCTCAACGTGTTTAAAACCAAACTATTTTATGTTCAGTAGTCATGGTCACTGACAAACAGCCAGGACCTCTTTACTCCCGGAAAACATCCTATACAGTAGCCTATAGAATGATTTTTTTTTCTCTCTCCCTCTTTCTAGGACTTTTTAAAATAAATTTTATATGAGGAAGAGAAGAGTGTGGCTGTCCCAGAATTGCCCCAAGGCTGGTGCCTTGGACATGCTCCAGGATGAGGAGCTGTAGCTGCCACATCACAGTTTTTGTCTCTTTGTGTTCCTGCCACATTGCAGCTGTTTGATGAAGAGTGGTGGGATTTTAGCAAGAACTTCAGCTAGCTATATCTCATCTCCATCAAATTACTGCTGGCCCAAGAAATTTTTCCAGGGTTTGGGAACATGATTGTTCTTAAACCAAGGGCTGAGAGGGTCTCCTTGCAGGAAACTTCATCCTATCAGCAGATTGTTCTTTGGAAAACCCAGAGAACTGTGGTATGAAATACAAGACTACTTTTTAAAAGCAGACGGAGGAACAAGGAAAACAGAAAACTGGGTGAGATTTTTCCAAAAAATAAAGGTCTGGCTTATTGCTAATGTTTTGGTCAGTTGCTCTAATCAGCGTCAGGGAGTATGGTTTCTGAAGCAACTGCAGTCTGTAACATATATTGACGTTTTAACATCACAGTTAAAGGGCCTCAATTGCATTGAATCTGCAATAAATTTCAGATCCAAATTGTGATACACATTTAGGGATTCCCAAAGTGTCCAGAATGGATTTGCTGCTTTTCAAATAAACATCAGGCCAAATCTGTAAGTGTTTTGTTGCTCTTAAAGGGTGAAAGGGTCCAGAGAGCCAACCCGCAATAGGTCGATGCATTCCATGAAAAAAGTCTTTCCATTGTATACAAAATACAGTTTCCTAGCTGATTTAATGGCTAGGCTAATTCAGGGTGCAGAGCAGTAATCCAATCTCAAACTGAGACATGGGTCATGTGAAACGGTCACAGTCTCCCCGTCTGACATAAATTAAAACCCACTTATCCTGATCTTTGCTGCTACATGAATATCTAAGAGCATTTTTGCATCCAAAAGTATCACCAGATTGTGAAATCTCCTGAAAGATAAATAAACATATTTCCTCAGTCAAAGAGGCAGAAACAGTCTTCACAAGGCAGTTCTCTGAGTTTCATTTTTTTCCTTTGCTTCGTATACACAGCAATCTGAAGCAGAAAAGATTCTCAGTGGAGAAGCTGTGCTTTGACTTACATTTACTCACTGAACGTGAGAAAAGCTCATGTTTTTAACACTGACAAGGATATAAGAAATGAACTTACATTTTCAAAATAGGACAAGTCAATTTTACCGAAGACTCAAAGGTTCAGACACAAATAACAGGGGTGTAATATCTTGGAAAAATCAAATGTCTAAAGGAAAAAACTGTAGCTAGTCCGCTATGGTAAATCTTTAATTTTCCATTTAAAGAAGCAAACACCGTTGAGAAGTACTTGATCTACGCTAATGATTGCAATTTTTTTACCAGATACTCCTTGGGAAATCTCTATAAAACCCATAAGTATATTCTGTGCAAAATTAATTGCTCAAGTGGCAAACAGAAACAAACTTGTCAAAATTAAAAGTGGAAGGGCATTCTTCACTATTTTGTCAAAAAATTGGCTAGCACTGGAGATGCAAACATCCACAGGCTGGAAAACATATGGAGTGGGAACATTATTTTGAGATGTGTGAAATGTGCTGTATAGTCAGTTTAATATTCATAGCTCTCTTTGTGGCTAATTAGTGATGATGACTCTCTCAATATCTCATGAAATTTAGCCTTATTAGAGGATTTTCCTCCAAAGGCAGTTTTGGCAGATTCCCCGTTTTCTTATTACCCTATTCCCCTACTATCCTCTTTTTCAAAGATGTTATCTACTTAAAGACATCTAAATCCTTCTGTGGGACTGGCATACTTGTAAGTGGCACCTTTTCTAAGCAGCTAAAAGCATTTCTATCATCCTTGCTTAAGGCATGAAGAAAGATAGCTAATTCCACTTCTGCTTTGTTTCTTCTGTGTTACTCCTTTTATTCTAAGTAGTGGGGATGCTGTTCTTTGCTTCTCCTGGTCTGGTCCCTTTGGAGACAGCTGGAGCTGTGCACACATCTTGACACAGGTCTTCAGTAGCTGAATATACCTTGTCTTTGTCTCAGTCAGTAAAAGCAACACAACTTCGGCTGTTGGCAAGATTCACTTTGCAGTGGTCTCATCTACAGAGGTATTCTTGGGGTGACTTTTTGAGTAGATGTTGATGATATTCTGCATTCTGTATATTTGTGTTCTACCATTTACTTCCAAATAAAATTGACCTCATGTCCTCATCACCTGGTCTGATACCTTCGTCTCCCCAGCACCACTAGCATCTCTTAATTTTCCATCCCACACTAAATACTAGTGCTCTGTATGCTTTAAAACCTTAACATGATGCAAAATAAGGGTCTGGTCCAAATGACTACTTTATGTCTTCCTGCTTTGCAGAGACTAATCTTGGGGCTGAGGCTTGCAGCCCATCAGATGTAGGTGCAGCTGGAAGGGCTATGCCTTGCTCACAGTGGGCATTGTGTGGCCAGAGTTACTCCACGTCCTGAGTGGTTTATCTGGCTGTAAGTGGTGGCAGCTGCTTTTGCAATGAATTTTGTCTTTTTTATACCTTGTGAAAATTCGCTGACTGTTAATGAGAAGACTTACGCTTTCTTTGTGCTATTTTCATTGTTTAGCTTTATGAGGCTATTCTTCCTTGGACTCAAGGGGTCCCAAATCTTATCATTCAATAAAAGAGCAGTAACTGTTTTTACAGCCTATAAAATTTAGCATTTCAGTGTGCAGACACATCACTGTTTGTAGTCCCTGTAAATTATGTTTCCCATGTGTGTCACTGTTGCTGGAAGGCAGGGAAAGGAGGAGATGTACAGCAGTATTAAGTTCTTAATAATGCCTTACTTAGTGGGCTGTAAAATATGCATGTAGTGAAGGTTGACCTTTGATTTATACCAGCCCCCAGCACTGTTCATATTACTCCATAAGCAGTAAGAAGTATGGTTTTCAATTCTTTTTCTTTGGAAAGCTGGGGCAAAACTCCCTATGCGCATACACATCCCAAGCTCATCCTTTCCCTCAAATTTGATATGCATAGCAGAGAAACAACCCCACATGGTTTGGGGCTAGCTTGAGGGCTTTCATCTGGTGACAGTTCATAGTTCGTATTTGGCAGTCCTAGGAAATTTCAGAAAAGTTTTCTAGGAACCTAGAACTGCTAGAGTTTGGATTGCTTAAATAAAATCTATTCCTTAACTGATATCAGGGTGATCACTGAGCATAAGGAGGCTGTAAACTCTTACAGCTACACAGTTCTCATCCTAGGGCTGGTTTTTTTGCCTGGTCTCTGATTGTGCACTTGGCTTGTTACACACAGATGCTGAAAGAGTCTGGGACCCAGTTTTCATGGATTCAGGATGTATTGCTTCATTTATAAAAGAAAAGAAAATATGACTAAAAATTTAATATCCCTGTGATGAAAAGGAGGGAAAACCCCAAACATTCTTACTCCTCCATGGAAGCAGTCTATTTTATGCCTTTTAACTTAGTCACTTACTCATCCCAGCACCTCCTCCAGCTCAAGGTGATGTATGAAAAATAGGGTAAGGGAATAATATACTGCCTTTGCTGCACACTCTTACACCCAATGTCTCATCAAGTTATTACTCCTGTTTGCCCTGTGGGTTAGGAAGGAGCAGCACAGAAGTCTATTTGAAACTGGGGACATTGCCCGACTTCAGCCTTATGCAATTAACATGGAAGTTACCCACATACCAAATGAAGTCACTTCACTCCCTGCTCTGCTTTTTTTCTCAGGTCCACTGCTATGTGTGTGGGAATTCTGTTGCACAGAATTGCTATGAAAATCCTGCTAATGAGTACCACTTTGAAAAAAAGCCCCATATGTGAACATAACATTAATCAGGACATCTGAGAAAGGCCACAGGAAAGTTGTTAAAAAATCTAAGGTCAACACAAAGGAAAGCGAATATAAAATTTAACCCAGGACTTTAGTGATGAGTAGGAGTGCATCTTGGTACAAAGTGCTGCTACTGTTTCCTTTGAGACCTTTTCTAGTAGTTGTCATGACTGCATTAGCTGCCACTTTACTGAAGTGTTTGTACGCCAAATACAAACATTGCAGTTCTCATCTGGCATTCATTTGTGTGAGTCAGGACCAAAGCTTTATGCCTTTATATAACCCCTTTGTGAGTTCTGACTCAAGCCCAATATGCTTAATACTTCCATAACTCTGCATGATGTATACCTTTATGTGCACTGATAGCATCTTATGCTCACTAAGAGTTTCTCTGAAAGCATACGGTCCTTCGTGATTCTGAAATTGCTAAAAGTGGAATGACTTTGCATCTGAGAAATTAAAATATATCCTTAATGCTTTTGAGCAGGATTCTGGATATGTGAAATGTGCTATGTGTGATTGATGGATTTTTCATCTACCTTCTCAGTCTACTTTGTGGGTGCCTTATCCAACAGGGATGCTGCTGAGCAAACTGGCTTTCATCCAGCAAACCACTTAAGCTCATACTCATCTTGGGACACACGAATCTCTCTGCTGAGATGTCCAAATAACAAGGGAGCACTGCTCTTTTGAGCCACCAGTCCAGAACCTCTCATGAGGAGAACACAGGAGCATTTCTGGAAAACCAGTTAAAAGTAATATTACATCTTTTTACTCCAACTCTTCAGTACTGAAGAACATATCTCAGTATCTCTTAATACTGAGCTGCTCCAGACCTGACCAGCACCCCAAACAGCTAGGAATTGAGAGGGATTAAATGCTCGTTATTGAATGGAAGTTGTTGGTGTCAGTCTTAATGGTCAGAAATATGCCCTACACAAAACCCCACAGGTTCCAGAAGGCACAACATCACTCACTGGTCCAACTGCATTAGGTGCTGTCTCTGAGAAAAAGCCCCACCAGCCAGCAGAACTGTCTCTGGTGTACCTCAACCCAACACCCTTGTTTAAGGAAAACGTCTCTGAATCTGGAGACAGCTTTCCCCACGGGGACTGGGAGGCTCAGGAGGCAGCTCCTGGCAGTATGCAGGTGTAGCAAGCTCATTGCCATAAGAGGAAAAAGGATACTGACATACTCTCTGTTTCTGCTCAGTCCTACTTCCTCCATGCTTAGCCCATAAATGTGCACTTGGTTATACTAGACTAACTGTGTTCTTCTGGCTTTGTTCTTCTGAGCAGCATTAAATGGCTACCATCTCCAGTGCCTCCATAACCACTCATGGCTCTATCTTGTTCTTAAAGCAGCTGTATTGACAAGGACCATTGGTCAAAATCAGTTTGGAAGCAACTGCACCTACTCTTAGCCATGTAAGGAGTAGTCTCTAGAGAATGGGCAGTGAATAGGTGGGAAGAAGGAGAGGAAGTAACTTTTTAACCCAAGTTTCCTGCATTCAGGTCAGACCCCACTTTGCCTTGCACTGATTTAAACTGAAGATGTTAAAGTGCTTGGCCATATCCTGGAAAGCTGTAGGACAAAACCAATTCATTTTTTACCGGGAGCTCTGAAAAACTGAAAAAAATAAAGGTGTGTCTTGAAACTGGGTTGGGAAAACAGCTTTTAATATGTAGAGAGAAACTGCTTTAAACAAAAAGCTTGTAGATGGGGAGGACTTATCTGCAAGTGGCTCAGAGTGTTCAACCTGTAATATTGCAGCAAGCCAGACAATGAGAATTTGTCATATTAATTACTGAATAGGTGGTAACACCCTCTTGTGAATAGATATGGATGGGTACTTCCAGGAATTTTACTTAGCTGAATAATGTCGTTTTAAAGGATGTCTTTTTTTTTCTTTTAATGATCTATGAGAGAAATAAACTTTATGTCAATGTAGTATGAAACTTGTAGATGCTAACCTTCAAAAAGACCTGTTAGATTACTTCTGGTCCAGGCCCTCAAGGTTCTCTTGGGAGTGTTATTCACAGTCTATATTCCAACATGGTCCCAATCCATTTTAAAGTGATTCATTGATGTTCTGCCCTTAGCCTTGAGATAATTTTCTACCCAAGTCTAACAGTTCTTACTATTAGTAACCTTTCTGTGTTTTCACAACTCAGTATTCTGTTGTCTTTTCCATCAAATTCTTCTTAGTAACCCTATGACCACATAAAGATGGGATCTCAGTTGATGACCTTAGTTGGAGTATCAGCACAGAAGCAGGGTGAATCATACCTAGATCGACCCCAAGTAATGATTCTCTGAACACCTCTTAAAAACTCTCAGTGATCATTTTTTAAAGGGCTGTAAGGTAGGTGGAAACACCCCCATCCTGCAGCAGGCTGCATGGTGGGGTCAAGAACTGGGACGGGAGAGGTCCTGTCATCTCCCTTGTGATGGTGCTGGGAATGATTTTGTTCTCAGGGCTGCAGCTTGACAGGAAGAGACAGGGAAAATCTGGTGTCCTGACAAAACTTCAGGAAAAAAATAACATCCTTATATTTTGTCAGAGTGCCAAGATGGCCCCTGTGCTCTGGGACTGTCAAGCCAAGCTGGACATCTGGGATGGGGATTCATCTGGTGGAATGAGGATGACTACATTGAAGTTAGTCACTCCAGGGTTTCTTCAGACCCCATGGGGAGAAAAGGGTACTTCCAGGGCATGATTCATCTTATTCTAAAGCAGTCATCCAAAACCAGATTACTTGAATTGTGCCTTAGATATGCATAGGTTTCTCTGCTAAACTAGTTAGCTCATTCCCATGTTCTACCATCCTGACACCAGAAAAAAATCTGTAACTTCTATAAGAAATCTCTGCTGTAACAGTTCATGCTTACTTCTTACCTTCCCCCATGGTCACAAGACTATTAACAACAAACCTTTAAGTATCAGGCAACTGTTGTCATGTCCCTGTATCTTCTAGATGAAATAAAGATTTTTTTCTTCCCAACCTTTCCTCACAGGACATTTCTTAATTTCTTATCACTCCCACTGTTTTGTCTGGACTTCCTTCAGCTTGCCTTCAACATGTAATATTTTTTTATACTGTTTTAATAAATCAAGCTAAATAATATCTCTTATTGTTCACACCTCAGCCTCTACTTCAGTTATCTCCCTTTAGTCTCATACTATAAACATTAAGTCTTTATAAATATTGAGTCTCAAAATAGATTTTGAGTTACAGAAAACTCTGGTCTTTCCTCATGAATCTATATTCATACAAAACTTAAAAATTAAGCTAAACTGAAAAACTCAGTTATTCCTTCCTGTGGTTGGCACTTGTACAGTTGCAGTGCTGACACTGCCAGTCCAGCAAAGAGGAGGCAAAATAATAAGATTAGCAGCGGCGGCTTTGACTCCAAATGCCTTCCAGGATATTGGCTGTACTTGGGTTTGAATTTACATCTCAGCAGGAGGCAGATTTACATTTCAACCATTAGATCTCTGTGAGAAACTTCTCTCCTACTCTCTGTGCATCCATGATTTTCTAGCTCGTAGTTAATGAATACACACAGATTTAATACTAGTGGTAATGATGACAGAGGGAGCTGTAAGATAATGAGAAGCAGGAAGCAGTTTCACACAATTTCCGTGAATGAAAATGTACGTGGGTGCTCATAGTTCTCAGATGGCACAGAAAACTATGGAGCTCAGTAAAAATAAATGTTGCTGGATTATCCCTCCTAAAAAAACCCTTCTGAGAGCAAACACTAGTGAGAAAAGCCCTTCAAAAAATGCAGGCATGGGTCAAGGTTACATTGCTGTTCTGCATAGCCAGGGTGTTGATTTCAGTGGGACCAAGGCTCTGGAAGAGCTTTAGAGATATGAATGGAGGGGTGACTCATATACTGGGCATTACTTGCTCACCTTACTTACCTCCTGTGTGGGGCTACAAAGGGAGAAAAGCATTTATTCATTTCTGTAAAACTATCCTAGGTCTTGAGTAGTTCTTTGCTTTATTTTAAATTGAGGCCATATTTCTTTGAAGTGAGAATGGGCAGTTTTTCTGTGGTCTGATTTTAGTGTTTTCTCATAGGTGCTGTTCACTAGCCCAAAACCAGTTTTGTTTTTAACAGCCACTTCCCTGAATATGGTCACCCTGGGGACCAGTGCAGCATATGGTGTCAAAATGCAGTATAAGAAAAAAAGTGAGCTGCTTTTTTGGGGAGGGGGGTCTGTGGCCCATACCACATCATATGTGATATGAGAAACATTAACCAGCAAGAACTTGTGTGGGCAAGGCTGAAACATCAAAAGAGGCTGTCGGATGGTGCCCAGAGCTTCCTGGGCTTGTCTCAGCTCCCGCTATTCAATGCAAATTAGGTTATTTCATGTAAGGAGATAGTGGTGTGATCCTACCTCACATCTTAGTCTTCCTTCAGGGAGTCAAAACCAGCCAAGTATTTTGAGGGACCTGGTACCCTGAAGGCAACCACTAACTATCATGGTGCAGCACTTTCAGGGTAGTCACTCACATGTGCAGGCTTGTGGGCTAAATCATCTTTTCTGTCTTGGTAAGGAACAGAGCACACCCAGCAAAAGTGAATAAGGATATGTTTGATCCCTGAGAAACAGGCACTCTCCTGCTGACTGGGGAAAGAGAAAGGACAGCTAGAAAACAAGATTTCAAGGAGAACCCACCCCAAAAATAAAAAAGAAAATAAAATTGAACAAAATTAAACAGGAACATTTACAGCAACAATGCCTTGTTCCCATCTCCCTTCCCCAGCAACAGCAGCAAAGAAACAAAATGAGTTGGAAGCAAACAGAAAAGACGCTTTGCTCTAGATTTCTCCTTGCTAGAAGTGTGGTCCTCAAAGGGCCATGCCTGGTCTTTAAACCTCTGTTCTCACCATCTTTCTCTGCTCAGCCTGTTTCTTATTTATCCTTCTAAAGACCCAAGCCACATCTTTTATTCTCAACTCCTTGACTCCTATTCTTTTTTCTTTCATAAATCTTTTCTTTACTTCTTCCCAGTGTTGACAGCTTGTACTGCTATCTGTTCACACAGCTGACACTTACCTGGGAGGCATTTTTCCCTATGATGCCCAGGCAGACATTTTCAGCATGTCAGATGGAACCAAAACAGTTAAGTGATAACAGAAAAGTTTGAGGATTGTTTATATTTTTACAGCCTTTAGCCATGTCTCCATATGTTTCAACATCTGTTGTTTAGTAGACTTCAAATGCTGCTTGAGCAGTGAGATAAGTTCATGGGTTATATCTGTACTTTAACCAAAAGGCCATGTGTTTTTGTATGTATCTTAGAATTCATAGATGCACTGAATCAATAACAAATCATGTCAGGCCATCTGCTATTTAAAAGCTCCACAACTTCTTATGGTGAGGTTTTTATCAGATTTATCATGTTATTTGGAAAAAACAAATTTCATCTGCCTAAAGAGACATCTTCTTCAATAAAGATTCCTGAAGATGTCCTTAAATGCTGGTTTTAAGCCAAGGGACATATGGTTACCATCATAATGGCTATCAATGAATCCTGAGTGATAGGGCAATTGTGAGATGAGCTACTAAAATGTACATGGAAGACCCCAAATTCCCAAAAACCCCAACAGGGATTTTTTCCACCTAGTAGAGATACACTATTGGATTTGTGTCCGTAACATTCAGAAATTAATTAGAAGATCTGAGATCTAGGCATCTGTAGTGAAGTGCGCTATGTAAGTATACTGACTGAGTAAAGATTTATAAGGAAGCGTAGACTTACAGCATCACATTGATAAATGCCCAAATGAGCACAGAATTTAACCAGTCTTCCTAACACTTGCTGTCAATAGTGGCCAGTCTACTTATCTGCTGCAATGATTTGAACTTTAAAAATTTAATTTGCCAATGACTGTCATGAAGTCTCCAGGAAAACACTGATTTCCATGAGTTTTGTAAGGATTAAGCAACAGAATTGATTCTGACATAATTTTAACCCCAACATCCCTTTTTAGAAGTCTGTCCTTGCAACCTTTAAACTGTTCATGTTTCTATCTGCACCTTCTTTTCTAATTTGTCTTAAGGACTGGAACTATTCCTTCTGTAAAAAAGGTGACAAAAGCTCCTTTTCTATCTATCATCTTCCAAAAGAAAGACGATTATTTGAAGAGAGCCTACAGGAAAGGTACGTAAGGGAAGGGAATCTCCCAGTTCTCTCGGTATTTTGATATCCTTTTTCAGAGCATCATTTTCCATGTCATATGTGTGCATGCTATTGCCTTTCTGGAGGTGCACTGAAGATGTGCTTTGATTGCAGGAATAAGTCTGAAAAGAACATTTTACAGCTTTTTCTGCTTGTAGTTCTTATGCTTTTTTCAACTTTAAACCTTTAGAAAGAGGCAGCTCTTGTTCCCTATTTGTTCTCTATGTATCTATGCAAGAAGCAGGGATAAAGCCAAAGGTTAGACCTGGTTACTTATATGCACATAGGTCCACAATGTGAGTAGCACATGCTGCTCTGGGCAGCTGCGATCTTTACTGTACTTGTCCATGCATAAGTTCTAATCACAGCCTAACTTTAAAAGAAGACATCAGGTTGCATTAACAAAAATTAAATGTTGTTTTGAGGAGCTTAGTTGGCTGCCTTTTTTCTTTTTTTTTTTAATACAAAATATGTAATTGAAATTCAGACATGGTGTTTAATCTAACTTTAGAAAAGTGACAGCTTTTGTTTGCAACAAGCATCACCCTATTATTTTTTTCTGAGAAAGTAGAGATTTACAAATTTTTAAAACAAGATAGAAGTACGGGCACCTGGAGACTGTCTGTGGGGTATCTGATAGACATAAAAATAGTTCCTGTAGTTTCCCAGGATTATGGAGAGAAAACTCCAGCAAGTCAAAGAGCAAAGCACAAGCAGAGGAACAGCACAGTCCCCAAAGAGAGGGATCCTGGGCTGAAGAACTGGCACAATGAAATCGAAAGCACTGAGAACTGGTTGGCACAATTGCTGTAGGTTTACGAGGAAAACTCTTGGGCGGGTGTGTGAGAAGAACTGCAAGACCATGTACTGTAGTTTAAGCCCTGCCAGTAACAAAGCACCATGAAGCCACTTGTTCACTCCTTCCTGCCCTGGCCCTGGTGGGATGAGGAGGAGAAAATATAAAGAAAAGCTGATGAGTCAAGACAAGGACAAGGAGAGATCACTCCCCACTGATGGTCACAGGCAAAAGACAGGCTCAACTTGGGGAAGAAATATAATCCATTTAATTTACTACCAATCAAATCAAACCAAGGGTAATGAGAAATAAAACCAAATCTTGAAACACTGGAATTCCCCCCACATTTCCCTCCATGTTGGGCTCAACTCCAGTCCTGGTTCTCTCTGCCTCCTCCCCACCCCACAGCACAGAAGGAGAGGGAATGGGGATTGCAGTCAGTTCATCACACCTTGTCTCTGCTGCTCCTTCCTCCTCAGGGGGAGGACTCCTCACTCGTCCACTGCTCCACCCTGAGGTCCCTCCCATGGGAGACAGTTTTCCTTGAACTGCTCCAATGTGGGGCCTTTCTGTGGGCTGCATTCCTTCAGTCACAAACTGCGTCAGTGCGGGGCTTTCCCATGGAGTCACGGCCATCTTGGGGGGCATCCCCCTGCTCCAGCGTGGGCTCCTCTCTCCCCGGGCTGCAGGTGGGCATCCGCTCCCCCGCTCCCCTCCACGGGCTGGCGGTGGGACAGCCTGACGTCTCACCGTGGGCTGCAGGGGCGTCTCCTCCTCTGGCGCACCTCCTCCCTCTCCTTCCTCACACACCTTGCCATCTGCAGAGGGGTTCCTCTCATACCCCAATCCCACTGCTCACTGCAGGTTCCCCTTCTTAAATCTGTTCTCCCAGAGGCACTACCACCATTGCTGGTGGGCTCAGCAGGTCCAACTTGGAGCAGGGAAAGCTTCCAGCAGCTTCACAGGAGCCACCTCGCTACCAAAACCCTGCCACACAAACCCAAAACACCATGGCTACTGAGTCTCCTGAGGGGGAGAGGCACAATTCACAGCACTTGAGCAAAAGAGTCTGATTTTCCTTACAGTAATGCTTTCTCCCTCCATTGACTAGAAATAGTCTGTAGGGTTCTGAACTTTACTAATGATGAAAGATGTTCGGTGCAGCATCTCCCTATCCAATGAAGTTAGCAGCTTTACAAGGTTGACTGTATTAACTAAGATGGTTTGAACTGAAGGATGGGTACAGAAGAGCAGCGTCAGCACCACAAAAGCTGTTCACCAGACCCCTTTCACAGAGCCAGGCGGACAAAGAGATGTCCAAGGCAGCCAGGATGTCTCTGCATTGCACGCCACCATCAACAGATATTGAAGTGCAGTGTCAGGGGGAGGTTTTCCCCCATAGGTCATCAGCCAGACAAGTGACTTCACAGTATTTTAGCATATTTTTGGATGTAGGGAGGAGTTTTATCATTTTAAGTAACTGTCGTTCCCTTATGTTTACAGCACACTTTGGGTTTTTGTAGAAAAGCACAGTTACATCACAAGTCCTGCACATCACCTGCTAATAAGAGTGGCTAGGTAGACTTTCACATTTTTCTGAAATGTAAGGAAAAACAGTGCTTTGCAATACAACTTTTGTGTTTTCAAAAACAGTAGAGGCAGCCGAATGGGGAACTATGGAACTAAATAAATAAAGGAAATGGTGATCTGCTGTATCTTAGGACTGACATGCCTTTTTTTTTCCAATTTGGATTTTTTCTAGATAAATCATATTGCTTTGCCTCAAAGACTTAGATGCAAGATGGCATCCTTTCTAGCTAAACAGTCTTTTAACCCAAGGTCATCTGTCTCTTCTGTTGTTCTTGCATTTCTGGGGTGTTTGCTACCTTCACTGAGGATTGAATCAGATGCTTTTAGATTTTTGCAAGATTTACAGCTGAAGCCAATAAGTGTATCTCTGATATTAAGCAGAATTTAAAAGACATTGTAACCTGGCAGAAGGAAAATTTGACAGCCAGTGATTAGTAGGTTGCATTTTCAACAGTAATTAAGAACATAGATTCTGTAATGCTGGCTATTACTAAAATATGTTAGATTCAAACATATAAATACAATATAAAATTAAAGAACTGCTGCTAATTATCTATCGGAATCCCTGCATTAACGTACATTTACGCTACATAACATAAATTTAAACATAAATTTATACTGGTCCTAGAAGTCCAAGAAATGACCTTATTTTTGGAAGATTTGTACAGTCATTGGAAAGAAATCTTTAAATGTTTAGAACAGTGCTAGCATACTTATTAATTGGGAATAGTATATATCCTTCTTGAAATCTGACGACTGGACTAGATTTTATGTAATGTGTGTATTGCCTATGCATCTTCTTCAAAACTTTTGAACAGATAGTCACCAGGTTTTACATTATCAGCATAAGTGCAAGTCTGAAAGCCACAGGACAATCATGTGCCTGAGTTTCAGTCTTCTGTTTCATGAAATGGTGATTATTTTGATTTAAGCAGGCTTGTTATAAGTTATAGTTGTATTTCAGGTGAGATATAATTATTTTACTTTTGGAGATAAAGAGACTGAGTGTCCTATTTCTAATTAAAAAAATCTATCTTTTTTCAGCCATCAGTTGTCAATTCTCAAATGGACTCGAAGCATCTTGCCTAAATATTTTGGAAAAGTTTAATATCCTTCAATTTACGATTCAATTTTATTTTTACACCTCTCTTCATTCAGTATCTCACCATTGTACCTCTGTTAGCCAAGAAGCAATATTTAATTAATTTTGTACTTCATTTTGCTTCCGTTGAGTCTCCTGGAGGAATGAGCTTGAAGTGAATAAGAATTCTGTTTTCTGCAAAATTATCCTTACAGATGCCAGAGTCTGGAGGCATTCTGAAGTGCTTTGGATAGTTAAAGGAAGGAAGGGGCTTGGCAGGGAAGGGCTATGTGGAAAGATTTGCAGTATAAACATTCAGGAAAAGGAATAAGCACTAAGAATGGAAGATGGAGTTGATATGGTGGCTTAAGTCAGAGTTAGAAAAAGCATCTGGGAGTTAGGAGGACATCAGAGAAGATAAGTGCAGGAAGAGCTGGAGTAAAGACCAGTCAGTTCACGGATGTGTTGGACAAATTTCAGCTAAATCAAGCTCAAGAAAGACTCCACAATTTAACATCAGCCTCGTACAGTGGCTCTGCTTGGTAAGAGCTTCTTAGGACAGTAAGGCCTTGCAGGTATTCCAGGGACATTTCAGCACAAAAATGCACTTCCAGTCTAAACCACTCCAGTCTCCCTGTTGTTAGTTGATATTGTGAATGGAGGTTATGAAGGCTGCCTACTTCTCTTACCCTGTCTTTCCAGAAACTGTCTGTATCAAAGGCTATTAAGGCCAATACCGAACCTTTCTATGCAAAATGTGCCACCACACTGAAACAGAGATCAACATAACAAAAGTAAAATGTTCAAACTCTTGTAGATTCAATAAGACAATATTTCATTTTTTGTAAAGGTGGCACTGTAAGAACTGCAAGATATGTACTCTGTGAGGAATAACAACTTTCCCAGAAGGCAACAGATGTAAGTGCTCACCATTATGGTGAAAAGAAGAATCTCCTAAGAGGTGGAGGGCTTCTTGTCCTTTGATAGCCACACAGCTTATTTCTAAGTTGGTGGGAACTAGAACATGCAATTTCTTGTATGGTGTGAGCTGGAAGCTAATTTGTCAAGGCTTAGGTACCAGCTGATATGCATAACTTGTGATTTAGGAACGAACATTTTACTATCACCTTATGAAAGACTGGAAGAAGTGGCAATATTTAGAACATTAATATTAAAGTATGTAGGACAGCTTTCAGAAACAAACAAAACTAAACAAATGTACTTCACTGTCACCATAATTATGTGAGAAAGAATACTTTCCTGTTTAGAAGAACTTCTTCCCATGAATGCAGGACATGCTGAGAACTGAAAGAACAAACTCTTCAGTAACAGAGTTCAGCAAATGCTGCAGCCCATTTTTAATCATTTCCCTGGTAATCAATGACACATGCATCCTCGACTGTTTTGTGTTTACAAATCAGCAAAGTATTTCAGTGTACAATGTAAATCATCTGGTTTTCTTGTGAGCTAGCTTGCAAATCTTGAAAATTTACAGGAGTTTCCATATGCCTTCCAGCTGCTGCATTTATATCAATGAAACCAAGGCCTGAGTTGAAGCCAGAAGAAAGACTCATTTTGATTTCCACAGGCTTTGAGTGGTTTTCTCAGAGACCATGGATCTATATTAGGAGGTGACAGGGACCCACCAGCCACATGAATTTATCATCTGTCCCTGAAAACCTCACACCAAGGTCTTTATGGTTCTGTTAGTTTAACTAGGACAGTAAGGGTTTATTGCTTTATATTCTTCATGCGCGATCGATTTGAAAAATCCAGTAAAATCATTTAGTTAGGTGTTTCTGTGATAATGAGACAGACATGTATGAGCTGGAACTTGTGACACTCCTCCATGTTGACAGAACTGCCCCCACTCCATTCATAAGAGTTTTTCCACTGATACCAGCAAACCTCAAGAGTTTTCAACTACCAGTGAGTATGTTGAAAAAAATCCACTTATACCAAACACTATAAGGCTTCCAGCAAACAAAACTTGCAGTATTTTGGTAAAATGGGACAAGAAAACTGGGGCAAGAAGATGTGTGGGGTTTTTGCGGACTTTATAATATGATCTGTCCAAGTGGATGCGATGGGGAGCACTGGGATTTTCCACCACAGTTTTCACTCTAAGCAGATGTCTTCTCTTGGTTTTTCTTATTTCTGCTGTAAACTAACTGTAAAGTATCCCTACTTCTATGTTCTGGACCATCTTTTAATATTTTTTCCCATTAACGTCCATGCCCTTCCCCTTCCTTCTTTATTTGAATTGACTTTTCTGCTTATATGATTAACTAGTGAGAGTCAATTGGTGACTCACAAGTATTCCCTTTTCCCCAAAAGTCATAGCCCTTGATGTCATCCCTCCATTTTGGTCTCTCTGTCTGACGTGATCCTCAATACCCAGCTATCAGATTGCATTTAGCATAGATTGGTTAAAACTCCTGATGTTTTTCTGAGGCTTTTCTTCTTCTCACTCATTTTGACAGTTGATATTAATGTAATATTCCTATTGCTGGAGCTGTAGTTCATTTTGTCTCCCTCATATCTAAACTGTTCCTGTCCATATTTCATTTTAAAGGTCTGATATTGCCTTTTAGACAGAATTCCCAACCAGAGCCCACTCATACCCTGTTCAGTCATCTCTTCTAATTTGGTTCCTCTGTATGTGTAGCAACATGGTGCAAACATTAGTTTTTTTGTCCATGCCTTCATTTAATTCAGAGCCTAGTATGTGGAAAGAGGTTGCCCCAGAAGGCAATGAGGACTTAGGTGCTGAAGTTCAGTGTTTTGCCTCTCAAAAGAGAAAAAGAGAGAAAGGGCAGGAAAAGCATCAGTGGGAACATCTCCCCAGATTCCACTTAGAGCTCATCAGTGATGGCTCACAAGGCAAATTACTGCTCTTGGCTGTGTTCTTGGGGGTAACTGAGCCACAGCCTCACCTCCTACCTGTTCCTTTCTTGGCGAGTTGCTTGTATACTCAGGTGGTCTCACATCCACTTGTGCCCACTGGTCTTCTGTCCACTCATGCCTGTGCAGCACCTACCAAGTTCATTTGTAGACGCTTAGAAGAGCAGAAAACCAAGATCACCTATGAGACAAATAGTTCAGAGTGGAGACAGAAGGATTTAATTAAAACTGGGGCCGACTAATCAGGCTATATTTGAACAGACCCCAGTTCTTCACACAGACTGGCACTCTTCTGGAATTACAGCCTTTCAGGGGAATGCTCATGAAACAGTGCTGGAAGTTTTCATGGTTTGCTGCCTGCACCTCCCTGTCTCAAGAGGGTAGAAAAGATTTCACAAGCATAAACTCCATGGTAATGTAGGGGGGCATGTGTCATTACACTGTCAGCAGTCCTGGCCAGCAACTAATCAGAGATGGACAATAGAAAGAAACAAGTCTTTGTGAAGTGAGTACAGTGCTGATCACAGATTACATTACTCTGAAATTGAAAAACTAATGCTTTTGAAAGTGTAACTTGTAGAAGGCTTAATCACCACGTATAATTCCTTTATGGAAATGCAATCTGTTTGCAGACTGCTGGAGAATATAGAATATACAGTTCATTGTTTCATAGATTTCAGCACACTGACATTAATGAGCTAAATTAATTTCTCCAAGAGATGAGTGTGGCCTTTAAGAGCACCTCTAGACTTTATCCTAATTGCTCATGCAAAGCAAGCACTTACTGATAATATGCAAGCTGCTTTGTACATAAAAGAAACAGTTAAACTCTAAAGCATAACTGATGAAAGAACAATCAAATGCTTCTGATATTTTGACTTAAATAAAAATTCTCTGGGTTTACATATGTGAAAACCAAACTGAATCAGATCTTATCATTAAGAAACAAGCAATATGAATACCATTTATGCCATTATTGTTTATATTTTTATTTTCTGTTGCTCTTACATCTGGCCTGGAAACCTCTTTGAAAATTGTATCTGATCTGAATTTGTTTCTCATTACCATGTTTGGATTAGAAAAGTAAGCAAGCTGGTAGACAACAGTTTCATTTCTTATTAATGAGTTTCATCAAACTAATTGGTTTAAGTAAAACATACATGATTATAGGTATATAACGGTGAAATGAATGAAGTTACATAGGCAGGCTGCATGTATTCCATGGCACATTCAGCACCAGTTTGCAGAGTTTAAGAACAAATACGAGAACAGTGTTAAAAGCAGCAAAAATTACTTTTGAGGTACTGTATCTCCATATGTAGATAGCAGGCAGATTCCATCATCTGGAAAGTGAAGGGTGTGCTGCCTCTCTGTAATACATTCAATAGCCAAGACACGATGTGTAGATTTAGTAGGGTCAACTAAGTGATGTCTTTCTGTGAACTGCCAATGTTAAATGGTGTATTGCAGCATTAGGTTCACTAATCTGAATCACAGGTGAGGGGCACTGCCATGAAAAAGCTCCAGACCAAAGCTCTTTGTAATACTCTTAGTAAGTTGTCCTGGGTTCAGCTGGGATAGAGTTAATTTTCACAGGGACCTGGGAGGGGGCACAGGGACAGCTGACCTGAACTAGCCAAGGAGCTATTCCATACCATGTGACACCATGCCCAGTATATATATAGGGAGC
>JANZLQ010000079.1:35670873-35727884 GCA_026212715.1 Elanus axillaris
TCGTTTTGTGTATTCTCTTATTTGTATCGTTATTGTTCTAACTTCTCTTTTTGTGTTGCCCCAGTAAATCGTCCTTACCTCAACCCTCGAGGTTCCGGGTTTTTTTCCCCTTTTCTCTTTCTGGTTCTCCTCCCCATCCCACCGGAGACGGGTGGGGAGAGTGAGCGAACAGCTGCGTGGGCCTTTTTGTTACCGGCTGGGCTGAAACCACAAAGTAAGTTTATATCAGGCTTACTTCCTGTGGAGGTTTTTGGGAATCCAATAAATCGGTACTGAATTTCAGAAACAACTGATATACCTAAGGTAACACAAAATATTTTCAAAGGCAATTGTTTATTGGAATAAGAGAAAGTTCTTAACAATTGCAGGATTCATAGTATGTCTATAAATAGAAACATGTATATTTTTGTTCACTTCCCTCTGACAAGGCCCACTGAGAATAGCAGTTGCTCATACGGTCCCAGAGCTCGCTTGTGTGTTATTCTACTGCCTTTCCTGTCTTGCTAATATGTGAGAGTGTGGAGGTGATCAGAAAGACCCCATCATCGCTTTCCCTTTTCACTCTGGATACCATTATAACTTCAAAAACAGACAAAGACTATTCAGATTTTTTTAAAGTAGCCCCTCATTTTTGATACCTCAGTGTCTGGATGGTATTTGGTAGGTATCTCTCATACCTTGAGAATCTTTACCACCAAATTACACCTCATTTGGGAAAAACTGACTGCAGTACTTGAAAGCCTACCTACCGCCTCTATACTACCCTGTGTACTTGAAAGACTGTGACTAAGCTCCAATTGCCTGTTGTCCATTTGCTGTTTTGCTGTCGGTAATACAGGGCATGCAACACATTCTTCTGAGTTTTAGTTTTGTTTGCTCCATAACATTTGAGGTACTTGCAGAAATGTGAAACAAGAAAGCAGACTTTTATCTTTAAACAAATCCCACATCGATGTCTTATCTAAAGGTAAAGTGGAGCATGGTAAAAGAATTCTGTCCCCTCCCAAATCTTCTGTGACACATTCAAGTTATATGGAGCCAGTTAGATACTCTGCATGGCAAATGCTGTATTCTAGCCAATAGAGCTGTGCTGCTCAAAGAAGTCTGTATTAATGGCTTTTGCAGAAGTTGGAACACACTATGGGAATGTTATCCTAGTCAATGAGGGGTTCAAGCCTTCCCCCAAAAATATTAATGGAATTAGTTGTCCAGAGATTTCCCAAAAGATTTGAAGACTTTTCCCCTCCTCTAATAAAAGTTGTTGAAAAACTGCAGACCTTGCACTGTTCAGAATCAAGAAAATACTCAGCAGATGCTGTTCCTGTCCCAAAGTGAGAATTTTGTGGCTTTTTTTGGCAGCCCCCTGCCTGTGTTGGTGGAGTTCACACAGCCTTTCTGAAAGGGTGGTCCGAGGTGGTGTGGGCACCAGAGGAAGCGTGCGTCATGGGGGATGATGCACTCCAGCCCTGCGAGAGAGCTGAACTTGCCCTGCTGCTCAGCACTTCCCGCCGGCCAACGCACGCAGCACTGCTGTGCTGGCTCTCTGAAGAAATGCTCATTTGTTCTGCAGAAGAAATGAACTACTCTCATTGTCACTCAAAATTAAAGCAGAGCTTCTGATGAAAGAACAAAAATGCTCCAGCTTGATGCTGCACCATAAGCACCCGTTCCATGCCTCTCCTCAGCATAGAAGGCTCTGCCAGACCTCAGCAGTGTCGTGATTCAAGTGCAAAGCTTTTGGCAGGTATAGGGTACAATAGATAAGGAATGGCTAGTTACCGAGGCATTCATGGGAAGGAAACTGACAGTCTCAGTGAGAGGGCAGAAAAGGCATAGAGGCAGTCCCCATCCTCTATGTACCAGTCAACCAAGTCAGCTCAGTTTTGCTGTGCTGTACCTAAGAACATTTTATCTGAATCCTCATGGTAGTGACACACATCCAGTACTGTGACAGTATTTCTGACCTGTGTCCAGGCTTGAAAATCTCCACGTGCAAGGACTGCATCTGAAAATTTGACCTAAACTTTCTTTTAAGGTAAAAAAAGAACAGCAGCAAAACACTGACTGATCTTGTATTAGGGAAAAAAAAGAAATCAAAGTGGCAACAGTAATAGCATTTCCCCACATTGTGATATTCTTGCTGACAGTAATTCTGCAATGGCAACATCTCCACTTGACTGTATAAAAAAACCTAAGCCTTTTATTTCATATTGTGAAGTAAGATTTCCTGCTTCATCTGAATTTTTTTTATCATTAGTATTCATCAATTGTCTTTTTAAAGAGGAATACATTATGTAAAAATTAAACTCTTTTAAGGTATTTCAAGAGATAATGTCAGAGTGAAATTCTATTGAAGGAAGAAAATGAAATGAGCAACATGTCATCTGGCCTTTATCCTTCAGTGCTGCTCCAGCCACTGAGGCAATACAAGTACACACTATAATTCCCAGTTTAAGTAGAGAGGACGAGTTCAGAACTGTATCATTTAGTAAGAGGAAAATGGACAGCCATATAGTGCAATCTGGTATACGTTGTCTCTAAAGCTGCTTACAAATGATACACTTCCAAATAGTTATGTGCTGTCTGCTAGTGGCTTGTGTGGTCTGGATTAGAACAAAATTGCCTGCATCTGCATTTTATCAGATCTTTTTGATCTTTTAACATGCAGGAACAACAACAACAACGAAAAAAGATTTTGCTGAACTTTTCAGACTGCTATGGGAGAAATACAGACTGTGTATGTAAATATAGTGTCATGTAGTTTTGAATTAGTGATATGGTTCTCCAGGCCCAGTTTCCATTGGAGATAAAAAACAATAAGAATAAATATTCTTTCAGCCTGACACATAAAGCTTAATTGCAATAGAGAAGAGTATCCAAAAAATGTGGAAATAGAGCAAGCTATAGCTTTTCCTCCAACATGTTTGTTATACTCCTCATTAATTCAAAAACCATACAGAGATTCACCACACTGTTAGAAAGATTCACTTTTTTTCCAATAATTTCTACTTTCCTTCATAGCAGTGGAAGATTTCAAATTCCTTTAAACACTTCTGCTGCCCTTGCATTGTGAAGCAAGCACTACGGCCAGTAAAAACTTCAGGTTTTGCCTGTGATGCTTTTAGCCTAAAGCAGATTCATAACGATGTAACCCGGCAGGGACAGGTGGAGGGTGGTAGTTAAGGGAACTGCAGCTATTGCTGTCCAAGGAGGCAAGTCCTCCCATGCATGCAGGGAGGGAGAGGAAGTGCCAGCTGCTGTGCAGCCTCCTGCTGAGGTCTCATTCTCAAGGCCACTGCTACATTTTTAGGTTATGTTCCCACAAATCACTATTTTCCTAAGCTCCTGACAACCAGCTATGAAAAAAACACAGTAAGTGGCATATCTACACAGCATCATGAAAAGAGATGTGGTTTTATGTTGTTGCAGTCATTTGTGTAGGAACAAGTATGGCAACAGCAGAACCAGCTTGTGAAACAAGCCCAGCACAGGACCCAGGGTGCTCTGCTGAAGGTCATAGCCTGAGCAAACGTCATGTAGGACATGGCAGCCTATTTCTTTCAAAAGCTTGATTTTCATCTCATTTTGCTTGGGTATTTTGCAGCCTTTTTCTTAGCTGTGGTCATAAACTGATGGATGGCTTATGATTGAGAGAGTGCTGAGTCAGAAAGAAGTACTTCTCACTTACCTTGGGCCAAGATCACAGAATCTGTATGTATGGCACCACACATACAGTATATATTAAGCTATAATATACAGTACAACATACCCACATTAATGTTATCCTCTGGTCCCTTGTTCATGCTCCTATGGTTGGGGAGTAGCACAGTACAGCTATGCATAGCAGTCAGGAATTCACTTCTCAGGAAACCCATCGCTTTTTCTTTTATACTTTCTCACACAGAACAGGAATTCATTTTATGTCCTTGTCCCTTTACCAAGATGCTATTTGACTAAGACATCTGGCACTTCCCACCCTGTACACCCAGGGGAACTCTGAAGTGTCGCCTTTTAGTGTGTTTTTTTCTAGTAGAAACCTTGGCTGATTACATACGTGTTGCTGCCACATCTTAAAAGTACTTATTAGTGACTATTGCTTCATTAATATTACCAGTGCCATTGAATGTAATATTGTGAAGTTACCCTAGCCTCTTCTCACGTGCTGATTTAATTAAGGCATTTGTTTGCTTTACTGTTATTACTTCCTGTACCAGGAAACCAAACACACACTAAAGATGTTAACAATGGATTCAAAGTTGCCCATATGTAGCTTGAGGGAATAATTTTTAAAAGTCCATTAAAGGCAGAGGGTTAGTTTCATACATATTTCTGTTATTCCCCTAGAAGGAAGCAACTTGATTGCCTGGCTTTATCTGCAACATATGCTGATATTTGTTTGCACTGGCTGTTTGCCTAAACAGCTCAATTTCCTATATTTCCGATACAAGAATAAACCTAATGATACTCAACAGTGTGCCCTACTGCAGCCAAAGGAGCATCTCAATTACTGAGCTCAGCTGGAGAAATTCCAGCAAAAATCAAGTTCTCTTTGAACCTTCAGAGTGCGGTTACAGAGCCACAGCCACGCAGGAAATCCCCTTGCATGTGGATCCCACAGAAAGCACCTGGCAGTCCTGCAGTCTGGGAAGTTTAGGAGAGATGCGCCATTTTGCATACCCTCACCCAAGTAAGCCATTGTCCCAGCTCTGCAGGTTGGGATTGGCAGTGGTTGTGCCTCTGGCTGACTGATCTTCAGAGAGTTTAGGGCAGGTTTTAAGATAATGTGACCTCTGGTTCCCATACAGCCACTCACAGAGAAAGCAGGCAGGTTAGAAAGCCAGAAACCGTGGGAGTTCCCTTGCTCTGCCCTTCGCTGAGGTCTTCTGTAAGGTGGTGGCTGCAGGGAATCGTTGCAAACTGCACTTTGTCTCTCTGCAGCTGCCTGCATGGAGGTCACACTTAGCAGGTGTGGGCAAAGAGCAGGACACAGGCTTTTCTAGTTCTGCCAAGGTGGGCATTGGCATAGGAAAGGTGTTAGGACAAAAGGATGGATACACTGCTCCCTCACAAGAAAATATCTGTGGGAGATACAGCCTGATGGTGCTGACAGGAGCATCAGTGGAAAGCTTATTTTTCAGGGGGTGTCTCTGAGCCTCACACCACTGAGAGGACAGGGCCTATGCACCCATACCAGGACATTTGGCTAGTGTTGCTGGCGGATCCAAGAACCCCACGTGTGATGCCTGGATGTGCCGCTGAGGTTTATTTTCACAAGGATGTGCTGATCAGATATGAAGGGTGGAACACTGCTCATAAATGAAATGCAGCCTGCAGCCAAGATCCTAATGAGCCACAGCTGGCTGCTGGTCTGAAGGGCTGGTATGTGCACTAATGACATCATGATGAAGCATCCTGGCTGACATGTCACCATGCTGCTTTCAGTGCACAGAGCACAACTAGCCAAGTCTATATATAGGAAAAAATGAGTCTGCTAGCTCCCTAATTCATCAGCATAAAATAAGTTGCAGAAGCACAAATAACTGTCACAACACACAGAGGTGTACCTGAGCTCCAACCTTGTAATTGGCTGGTGAACTGGGGCAGCTAGGACTAAGTGGACCCAAAACCACATGGCCAGGGAAAAGGATACAGGGCAGCAGTTGTCTCTCCTATGTGCTAAGGCAGTGACCCACAGAAAAAGGTCCCCAGTGATCCTGCCTCTGGCAGCTACGGCTACGTCCCAGTCTCCCAGCCAAGCCTAATCTTCCATCCTATCACAACTTGTAGCCTCCAAAGAGATGGTCTCGCTGCTCCTTTTATTTTTTTTTTTCCACAAACTCATGCAGGGTCTGAACTGCTGCATCTACTGGGAGCTAAGAAAATGTAGTGGTCAAGAAAAGCTGCTACTACAAAACTTGGTAACAGTGCCAGTTATGCTGGAGCACCATCTACTGTCTACTAAGCATCTATAAACACGTGTGTTTAAGCACCTCTCGCACTCACACCAAAACTAGCTCTAACCACCTTCCTCTGATATGAATTTTCTGGCTGGCTCCTGGAACTTGTCTCTGGTATAAAGAGCAACCACCTTCTGAGAGCAGGCATACGTGTGTGTGTGTGTCTCTGTGACAGAGGACTTTGAGAAAGCAAGGTAGAGAAGAGCCTGCCTCTGTGTGTGATCTGCAGGGTACAAAGATGGACAGGACTGAAGTAAGGCAATCCTGGCATCAGATACAACAGGTGAGGCCCCACATATACCACCAAGAATATGGCACTCATCTGTCACCCAGCCAGACTTTGTAAACGCAAAAGTAAAATGAACGTATGGTGAGAGAAGGAAAAGAAGAACAAAGGAGATTGTGGCTAATGGAGGTAAAATATAACAGTTAAAACTGGAATGAGAGGACTAAAAAGAGAAAAAAGTAAATTAATGAAACAACTACTACACAATACAGAGAAAAGTGTTGAGAGAAATCTACAGCTGCAAGAGTGGAGTGGAAGGCTGATTAGAGAAAAAAAACTAAGGAAGAAGATGAAGTAGGGGAGAAAAAAAAATAATGAATGTAGAAAACGTATTAGAAGAACAAATGCAGAAAGGAGAACTTCTTTTGTATGACATACCAAATGGACAGCAAGTATTTAACAACAAAGTATTCTGCTACTCCATTAGGTCAGAAAAGTATGAGTAAAAGTGAAAACTTAGCAAGGACCACAAATAAAAGGTTTACTGTCTTAATCATACATTTCGCTGTCTACTTTAGCCACCTTCAATTAAAAAAAACTCAACTTGTTCTTGGGCCTTCTTGAAGCTTTTTTTTAAACAAAGTTGCACCTACATGTGTGAAGCTGTAAATGAGTGTGGGTTTCATTCTGTGGTATTACAGTGTGACTTCTCCAGTATATTTCTAAAACATTTTCCGTAAAATCTATCATCAGTAGAAACATTCAACCCTGTTCAACTCTGGAAGCAAGAGTCAAGCAAGGGGCAGATTTCTTTTCCAACAGTTTTTAAGAGACAAAAGTTCCTGGCTGGTCTCCCTGCCCTGAAGAGCAGCTCTGTGCATACTCTGTGGGACAGTAAGTGCTCTGTTTCCCATTTAAAATGTTTAAGCTCTTCTTACAAACAATTCTATTTACTTATGTGAAACAATTGGTCACTGTTGAAATAAGTGAGGGTTTGATCATTGCTTTCTGTGGATTTGGCCCTTGGAGTGGATTAGGAGAACAAGATGAGACAAACTTGCTGTTGAAGTGAGCTGAACAAAACAGCCAGTCTCTGAGATTTTCCAAACAAAAAGAGTGTTTACAATTTTATAGGAAAAAGAAGACAATTTGCTGCTCCTCCAGTTTTTTTCCCCTGTATTTCTAAAGACCTTTCTCTCAAATGCCATCAACAGCCTGCTGTAACCTGTGCCGTTTGGATGCTGGTCCAGGAACATCACAGGAATTTGTTGGACTGTCTCTGAATGTGGTGACAGAAGACAGGGACTAGAGAGGTAGAGGGTGGCTGTGGGAAGCTGAGGGTTAGGACAGAACACCTGAGCTCACTCTGTCAGACAGAGGCAGAGGATTAATGCATCAATTTAGCATTAATTCAGTGTGGCTCAGTGTTCCCGCTGGGATACCCTCTGAGTTCAGAGCTATGTGGTACTTGACACAGTTTTTTTCTACATGTATTTTATCATGCTGTAAATGTAATCTGTTTAGTTTGGAAATATAACTGTACTGAGTAATAGTCCAAGGAAATGCAATGGTTCTTCTATCTTTGGAAACGTGTTTTCTGTCCGATTAGAGAGAGCCATTTTTAAAGCTCTGACTGTGTCTCAGTTTCTTTCTTACTCTTTCTTGAAACCACCAATGCTGCACCTCTTCAGAGAGTCCTTTTGTGTGTAAAGTGGCAACAGAAAATAATCTTGCCAGACAAAGGATGTAGAGGTTTAGACAAGATCTGCTTGGAGGCTTAACTGATTGTCAGCAGCAGCAGCCACACAAACTGCAAAATCTCTTTTGTCAAAGAAAGGTTATCTGAAGGTCACTGGGTTTAAAGAAGAGCATGTCACTGTCTTCTTCAGCCACCCTCACACTCTGCTCTGGCATATACTGTTGTAGATAGATGTTGGCTTCTTCAGATAACACATCTATGATCATGCAAATCAGATAAATCAGTGACTATTTATTAATAATTCTGTTATTCAAGGCAAACCACATGTGATTTCAGCTGTTCTGGGCCAAGAGTGGCAACAAAAATAAGTCTTGGATCAAAAAAAAAATTTTGGGATGATGGAATGCATTAACCAGATCATCTTCTCCCTGTGTATCACAGGTCTGAATGTGATGAACTTGTATATCTGATGGACATAATTCCATAGGCTTATTGCGCATAATGACACAAAAATAGTTTCAAAATACTGTAATTTTCCAACTAATAAACCAAGATATTTAATTTTAAAATGGAGATAACGAAATGCTTGGCTAGCTACAAATCTTCCTGTTTGCACTTCTGAGAACTGATTTTGACTTTTAGTCCAATCATATGGTATGAAGATTACAATGTGAAACTATGATTAAGGTAAACTGGATGCCAGCAGCATTTTCCTCAGCTTGGCCTCATTGTGCTTAGGGCTATGAAATTTCAAAAGTAGTGGTTTAATCTTGCAATCTCATGCTCTTGGGAACACTTACAATGATAATTATGGAGTATAATTAAGTGACAAGGACTGGATTCCTAGGTGCCGTAAGAATTTTTTCTGCAATACACAGTAGTTATGTTACTTTCTATTGCATGATTCTGGTTTTTGCATTCCAACTTCCTTGTGGATAAACTTAGGTACTTGCAGAGTGAAGTAATTGATGTGAAGACGGGAGATCAATGTCTTTGTTAAAGAACTGGAGATGACACTACTGAAATCCCAAAGTACACACCATGTATTTAGCAGTGCTTGCTCAGGATGCGCACTTGAGGAGGGACTTGACGTGGTGGGCAGGTCCAGATTGCCACAAGGTGATCAAATATCCCCTCAGAGGTGGCTGTGGGCAAACACTTGTGGGGAAGAGCCTCACTACAAAAACATGTGGCTATTTTCTCATCTTTCCCCAAGGGCATTGTGGGTGGAGGGACGGGAAGAGCTGGCATCAGTGCTCCTTCCCCTGTGCTCTCCCCACAGCAGCTGGTGGGAACTGCAGAGGCAGATGAGTGCATGGAGCTGAGGGGTGGTTAGGCAGATGATCTGTCCCACAGACTTAAAACTTAAGAAGGCGGCTGGGGACAGCCAGTTTGCTCCCACGGAGAGACTACATGTACTAAGCTAAAGATCAATGCAAGCTTCACCTCAAAAATTCTCAGTGAAGTTGAGTTTGTCTTAGCACATTCATCTCCTTCCCAGTGTTCTCATGGACATTTGACAGCAGTCTGCCTCTGTTTTCATGACATAGGTCACAGTACTTGTCATGGGGAGAGAAGTACAGGACATAGTACAAAAATGGTCTTTCAGTTACTCTTCAGGAAGATTATGTTTGTTGTGAGTGTTTCTCAGCTCTCATAGGAAATTGCTGAGGGTTTTGGTTTTTTGGTTGGTTTTTGGTTTTTTTTTATGAGCACATCTGCTTAGCATCTGAATTTCTAAATAACTTAAAATTAAATAAAGCACAGGGTTAACCCATGTGAGACCATAATTCTGTGGGCCCTTAGGAACTGAATTTTGAATTGCTTCAGCTGTTTGTCGCTACAACAATGACTATTTCTATACAGGTCTTTATATATGATCTGAAAACACAGGAATGCGGAACTGAGATCAGCATGAGCTGCAGCTTTATGTGTCTGTCAACTGTACTTCAAAGAAGTTAGCTTTACAGACACCTCTTCACCAGGTGAAGGGAATAGAAATCATCAGTAAGCAGGTATGACCATAGGAAAAGATGCAAGTATGGATTTCTCAGACACATGCATACTAGTGATACAGCTACACAAACTCCAGGCATGAGTTTGGATATAGCACTCATGCTATTACTGCAGTTTGGAAGATGACAATTATGTGTCTGGACTGCAGACTTGCAAACCCAAGGATGGTCTTGGCTGTGTGTCCAGGTGCTGTTGTGGGTGCTCCCTGACCCTCTGTGGGGGTGACAGCAACCCAGCCCCAGGCTTGCATCCCACAGAGGGGCCACAGCATACTCCAACCCCTGTGCCCACAGCACCTGCAGCTGAGGGATGCACAGCTGCCTGTGGCCTCCCTACCAGGCAGCTGCAACATAGCCAGTGATTTTTAATCAAATGCATGGGCCAAAAATGCATTAAACAACCTAATAAATGACGTGTTCTTAAATTTGAGTGTTGGTTTATTTTTTAATGCATCAGTAATATTTTTTCCACGTGGGTTTCTTAGGTACTTCTGCATTAGCAGAAGTTGCTGGTGAGCATATCAGACTTCAGATTCTAGCTGATGTAAACCAAGGCACCCTCAGTTATACTGTGAAGCTTCCATAATAATATACACTAACGGAGAATCTGGGCAAAGAAATGTTGAGGAAATACCTGACAGTGCACTAAAATGCATGCATCTTTCAAAGAGTAGTAGCTTAACTTGTTTTCTACTTGTTGCCAAAAGTCCCTGTTAACTCCTACCTACCCAATAAAGTGCTAAGACAATTTCTTTCACCACTTTTGCCAGATCGCCAGTTTTCACACAGGATAATTACCACTGGTAAGCAGCAAATGCCACCCTTGACATCTTGCTAGGACTCAAGCATGTGATATACTTCACCAACTTCTGATACCAGACTTAACAACTTAAAACTTCACGACAATTCTAGCACCAGCTATACAGAATAAAATAGCTGATACCTCAGAGCTGACTGGGTAAGATATCTCTCTCCCAAATGCAGTAGCAGATTGCGCAAAATTCTCACTGAGAAGTGTCAGTGAAGATGAGAATGTTGTATGCCAGTCTATAAAGCATTATTTTGGACCAGTTACAGATACCATAAAGTAGCATCTCCGTTGTAAAAAGAGATGAGAACAATGCATCTTAAAAAAAAAAAGAAGAGAGAGCAAAATCTCAGCTTATGTGCAGACTTGGAAAAACCCCAGCAGGCATATTTCTCAATCCTCATGTCCAAGATCTGAATACACCACAAAATGTTGTGATGGGAACAACTTCCTGTTACTTTGTTCATTTCTGTATGTACACACATAGAATGAAGGAAGATTCATTTTAGAATTTTATGGCAGCCCTTTAAAAAGCACAGCTATGCTGTAATAACACTATGTTGTTGTTATTCATGTGACAGTCTGTTCTTCAGGCAGGAATTTCTGACACAAGCTCTTATTTTGATTTCTCTGTGTATTACTGCTACTCGTGTACACACTGGTTCTGATTTTTATCTTGGAGGTTGTGGTGACATTCAGCAAACAAAAGAAAGGACACGTACTTACCCATGTGCTTTACACTCTGATTTGTAAAGTCCCCAAAATTCTGGAGGAGTCCCTCAGGACCTACTAGAAATGAGAAAAATTTTGTTTTTCCAGATGGTCTTGTAAAGCCTTATTCTCTGATGATGAATGTTCTACAGATTCAACATCAAAAAGACATGTCTCTAAGTTTATCATTTTTGGTTAAACCCTAATGATTCCTTTGCATATGGAAAACGCTAGCTACCACACAGGGATACAAGTCCCTCGTACTAGCTGTGGGTTTTGTTGTGGGAGCATGTCTCAATGAGCATCAGGCTGGAGTTTCTGGGCCAGGAGCAGCCTCTGAGATGGTGCTTGAGCCCACATGATGCTGCTGGGTCCCCTCTTACCCCATGACCAGGGCTATACGTACTCTGTTTGCCCACTGTGCTCCAGAGAAACACGCAGCTGCCTTGTCTATCCATTGGGATCCCCCTTAGATGCAGTTTTCCTTTTTCTCTCCCTTCTCCCTGTCTCATGGGTCCTGCTTTGACAGGGCATTTCCCTGCAGTCATCCAAGCTCTTTGCCCTCAGAGTGTTGAGCAAACAGCTATAAATGGCAACCTGGCCCTCACACGGGCTTGCTTTGCTCTAAAAGAAGAAATATGAGAAAGTATCTCTGCAGATGTTCTCACCACAGCCAGGACACATCAGGCCTTACTCTTTAAGATCATTGTCTAGCCTGGCTGGATCTGTCACCTTTGGATTTTTATATACACACATCTTTTTTAAAGACATTTGTCTTTGGAAAATTGTCCAGATCCCTGTCCAACAGCTGGCACTTCGCAGCAGCAGCCACCAAAGGCTCAAGCCTGCTAAATAATATTTAAATATTCCCATGCAGGACTGTCGCTTTGTTTGAACCCTTCAGCTGATTCAGCACTGGAGCCATGGAAAGGCTGATTAATGGTTTGCTTATTTTACAGACTAACAGTCCATAAGCCAATTGCCCACTAATATTTCCCTGATGAGCACAGGCTTATTTCTGTGTTGCAGTAGGTTGCTGAGAAACTAAACTTCTACATTCCCAGACTGTTCATGATTATGGTAACAATTACATGAAATTGAGTGCCTTTTACTGTATTTAAACGTAGCATGTAGCCCTGTTTATTTACCACAGGTCATAAAGTTGACTGAAAAATTCCCCAGAATTTCATTTTAGGATGAAAATAAAAATAATTTTGTAATGAAATTCGCAAAAAAAGGAGATTCTTTCATTTAAGGATGAAAGAAACACAAGATAAAACATGAGGGGAAAAAAAGTAATACATTGGCTGATTGACACAAGCTGTTACTACAGTTTGTACAGCAAAATGGGACTTCCCTAAATAAATAATTTTGTTCACTTCTAATTCAGTAGAATAAACACCTCTGTTTCTGCTTTCCAGATTTTTGAAATCTGTTGTCATGTGTTGACTCTTTTGATGTACAAGTACAGACTGACCTGTACTACAGAAGAAGATGGTTTTAAAGGTCATTCTAAAGAACAAGATAAAGATGTTGCAATAATAGAGAGGATTTGGTTTTTCTTTTTCATCTCTTACAGTGTTGAAAATGAGAGGTATTATTTATAATAGTAGAAGAGAAAATTTCAGAAAAAAGCGCTATAAGAACATGTTTTAATTTGCTTAAATACTTTTGTCTGAAGACTTTATATGGCCTATTATCTCCTACAACTGATGTTTCAGGAGTCACCTTACTTAAATATAACAATGGAGGGAAAAAAATTCATTCACATTTAGCCCCTTCTGCTTACTAAAATGCATTTGATAGCTCTGTATGTTCTTTTTGGTATGCTGACATTATTTGAGCTTGAATATTATATACTACTCCAACTAAATACAAAGTGGAAAATAGTAATGCGACTTTAAATGAAATGGGAAGAACAGAAGGAGGGAGTGGGTCTCATTATTAACACTTTTGTTCTTTTTGCAGGTTCCTTTATGTTTAAAGAACTAAGAATTTCTTAGAAGTTAATAGAAATGCCACATTCCTATTTTAAATGCATTTGTAGCTCAAAGGGGCTGGGAGGCTGGATTTTTAAAAAAATTTTTAAGAACATCTACCATTTAGGCTGTATATACAGTGTGTGCCTCCAGAAACTTTCATTTCAAAAGACAGGGATGACAAAGGCTACAAATCTCTCTTAAGGCCTCACAGGTTAGTTTTTAGCCATATTGAAAACCTTCACAAAGCCCAATTATTCACAAAATCACTGGTGGAATCCTTGGGCCACTCTCCCCATCCTTACCTCCTTTCCTCCCTCATATTTGCAGGAACAGTGGGCTCAAAATATAAAAAAGCCAAGCTCTCTCTAGCCTGCAGAGAATGAATTTACCTCCAGGACATCTCTCACTGGGGTCAGTTCCTACTGAATAAACAGTGTTGCAGTGCACCAGAAACTCTGCACAGGAATGGTTAGGACCTGACTTGGGACTGAAGGCTTGCTCCTGCAGTACTGCCTGGTGGTTTAGCTGCCTTATGAATGCCACGTCTCCACAAAAACTTCAGCTGTGACAAAAACTTTCTCCCACTGCAGGCACAAGGTCACTGCTGCACCTAGAATGGAGTGGCACCACTGAAATCTGGAAGAGGTAAGATAAAAGAGACCAGCATGTTCCTCACAGCAGCCATGGTGACCCTAAGGACTTTGCTGTCCTTTGTCTCCAAAGGATGCATATTGGTTTTGCTGTTGAGCTCTTCTATTCACATCTCAGTACAGTGGTACAATACATATGGATCAGATGTGCAGTCTTGAAAGGTTGACAACATTATAGTTTATTGTACTTTGCTTTAATTTAGAATCTTTTTCCAGATTACGTCCTGCAAAGGGATACTTCTCTGTAATGTTTTTTTGTTAAAGCTTATGAATTCAATAACTCCATTAATTTCAGTGCTGAACACAGGCACAGCCCAATGAGGTATTGAATGTCATCAGCTCTTTTCATAAACTCCAGGGAACTGAGGATAGTCAGCACTTTGCAGAAGCAGGTTCATTGCTACAGCAGTGCCAGGATGAGCCCTGCACTGAAGTCTAAGGAAATCTCAATTATCTCAGGTCAATTGATCAGCCTAGCCATAGAAGAAACATTGAGCCACTGAAATGCCATTTGCTTTTGACAGAAACCTCTCAGTCATGCTCAAAACTGGCACAGAGCAGAGGGCCGAAGGTAGAGTTGTTGACAGGCAGAATACATGATTTTTCATAGGAGAAGAATCACTGTAGGCTCCTCAGTTCTCAGTGGCCTTAGGGAGAAAGGGGGATGGCTCTGACTTAAAAAAGCTCATCTAAACCTCACACGTCCTCATTCCTAAATACCCCTTTTAAGTACTTAGTTATCTAGTTAAATAAAAAGCCTCTTCCTATTATTCTTCCCCACTGCTTGGGATACACATTTCTTATATAAGCACTTCAATGTACAACATATTCAAGTCCATAGCTCCTATGAATTACTCTAGCTGCTTCCTTCCATTTAGCAGCCTGACAGTATAGACACTACCTGTAGTCCTTCACTTGCAATGAGTGTAGATTTACCTGTGTGTACATGCAGTTCAGGTGAATAAAGCATTTGCACTCATGACCTAGATCTGCTACTGTTTCCTCAGCCTGGGAAGTGATATGCTGAAATCTGGACATTACGGGAGTGTGACATGTGAAGGGTCTCTGTGCAGCACCATTTGGCAGCTAAGCACAGAAAAATGAGTTGTTATGTGGGTTCATTACAACTGAAGCATGAAACGTGACATGACTCCCCCCCAAAGAAAACCCTGAAAGACTAAGTGGATTGATTTCCAAAATTGACAATTTCTAGGAATTCAGCTTCTCTGAAGTGTCAAAATACCAGGACCTGGGGAAAATGGGGACATTCCACCCCATCAAAGCCTTCTGGAATTGTTAACCAGAGTTCCCAGAGAAATAGATGATTCACTTATCAGTTGTCATCTGCTACACAACCCCACCACCGCCACAGCCCTCAAGAAATGAGCAAGTAAGTAATAAATCCTGTAGTCTAAACAGGAAATGATTCTTCAGCTGGGGATGTATAAAAAAGAAAGAAGCTGCTGTCTCTCAAATGGCACATAGTGAAATGACTGTGCTCCTCGCTCATCTCCCTAGAGAATTTTTATGGCTCGACTCTGCTGACTTACTGCCATTACCAGATCTGCAGGGGCAAGGGCAGGTTGTGAAGTTAAGGTTATGCAAGGGAGATGGAGATGTGACTGTTTGTTTAGGTTTGGACTCTGGGGTGTGAAGGGAAACTTCGAGGGCACTGACCTTGTTGCTTCAGAGATATTTTTTGCCTTGCTGTAGTTCCTGGTAGCAGACTGTGTGCCTCTCTCTGCTCCTGATGCACTGAGGCACAGCAGCCCAGCCATATGGGGCAAAGGCGACAACTGCTCAGGTCAACAGAAAGCGAAGCAACTTAGAAAAAGCTCCTTCCTCTGCCTTTCTTTCCCTCTGAAAAGTTTGTGCTCTCCTGACATACAGATTACAGGAAAACAGAAAAGACGTATGGATACTGTCAGTAGGATAAATGGGTTCTAACAAGGAAGGGCAAGGTAGGGGATAGAGACAATCATTTACTTACGTGATGAATAAGGTTTCTGCAAATGATAGGGCTCTGCTGTCAATTAGAAAGGCCAGAGCTGGAGCAGAGCAGAGCAATTACCTTGCTTGTAAATAATGATGGCAAAAATAGCCTTGAGCCTATGCTCCCTCATGCACACATTCTGTGTGAAGCAGTTGAGTGTTTTGAGGTGGACTGAGCATCACCCTGTAAGTCTGCAGGGATGAGGCTTTTCTCTGCTTGTGCTAAGTTCTCTTGGGGACTGAGGGCATCAGTCTTTCATTGGCTTTATACAATGGGAGATGCATTCTGCTGATCTTGTTTAGGGCTGATCCTCTATTAAGGACTTGTTACTTATCCTGGCATTTAGATGGCATTATTATGCCATACCTATGTGGCACCTTCTGAATCTTTTCCTGGGTGGTAACTTACAAGTAAAGTCTTGAACGTATGCTTGTGTCTTCTCAAAGTTTGATAGTAGTAAGTAAATTTATAAAATACTAGCAATAGCCAATTAATTCAAATACTTTTAGGCATTGATGAAATGTGAATAATTTTTTTAAAAGCATAATTTTCTCATTCAGAAAAACCCTCCAACAACCAAAATAACCAACGAGAGACCTGTTTTCATAATTGACAAATTACCATTTTTGCAATGCATCTTTAACCTTTTTGGAATGTGTTAGAACAAATCATATGACAGCCAAGAAAATAGAAGTTATAAGCAAGACATAGAGCTTTTTGACAAAGAAGCTGATTAATAATGAGAACAAATCAATGTGTGACATGATGAATTCTTCACTTCCAGGAGTTCTCTGTCAAAATTGCATTCAACCCAAAGGATATGCTTTAAATGAATACAAGTTGAAGGAAAGAGTTGATGAAATATCACAGCCTGTATTAAAAAGAATAGCAGCTCTATGGTTCCTTGTAGCCTGGAAATCTGTAGTGGGGCACAATACTAAAAGATACTAGTTTTACTGAAATACTCTGTAGCTACCAAGCCTGTTTCAACTACCTTGCTACCAGTAGTATATGACTGACATAGTATCTTTTGCAGGCTGCGACAATTTATAATAGAGATTCTCCCTCAAAATTTGTTAACAGCAATGCTTCATCATTTTTTTGCTTTTAGTCCTTCTACTTTCTGCTTTTCTCTTTTATCTTACTGCAATTCAACATGCTGTTAGACTTCTGTTAACTGCATTGCTTTTTTGACATTTCTCTATGTTTAAGGTTCTTGGGTCCAAAGTTTTTGCTCAGCCCATCCAAAAAAAGACAGGCTAAAAGCAAAGTTCCAATCCTAGATTTTTATTTATTTTTGAAAATCGGTAATATGACGAGTTTGGGGGGGGGGGGTGTTACTGCTAATCTTTCTTTTGTGATAGTGATACTCTGTCAGTGGCAATAAAATTATCTGGCTGAGCTTAGGAGCCTTTCATCTGAATACACTTATGCAGTCCATTGCATTACTCGCATGAGAAAAAAAAAACCCAGACAATTCCCTAGGTCTAAACCATGTGTGTAAAGAGCAGAACTGAGTCCTAAATGAAGAAACATTTCAATGGGGATTCCTTTTCATTCATTTTCCAATACTGCCTCTTTGTCTCAATCTGAAAAAAACCTCTATAAATTCCTGAGTGAACTCTAACTGGTTGTTCCTCATAATGCTTGTATGTCATCTTGTGGAAAATAATTAGTGGTTTTGAGTTTGAGTAGAAACTTTCAAGCTGAGTTTTTTTTAAGACACACACACACACGTGTGCACACACACATGACTGTTTTCTGCTTCATTACTTTACTCTGACAATCCTGAAAGAACCAGACTGTAGCTGATCACAGCCTGTGACAAAACACTTCATGGAGGCAGATGAGACAGATTAGAGATGACTGTCACAGCTGTATGAGACTGCATCTCTCTGACATTTCCTCTGCCTTAAATTTTAACGTCACCCTTTCCAAGCAAGTTTGGAATTGCTTGAGTTTATATGGCTTGCAGTTGAGCTATGCAAAACTTTTAATCTGAAATTCAACTTGATTACCTACATTTGGATTTCATTACAGGCATGACCTGGAGCCATTACTTGTACATTTTCCTAATTGCATAAATCACATGATTGAGCTTCTACAATATACATTTCCCAACACCACCATGAGAACCTCACAGTTTCTCATGAAGTCAGTTGAGACAAAACACAATGGCTTTTGACAAATGCTAAGGAAGGAGAAAAGAGATACAAGTACAGGAACTAATGAATGGCTTAATGAAGACATAGCAAGAAGTTCTTATTACATTTTCTTGTAATATCAACGTGGGCAGGGTAGTTACTCTATGAACATGATTGAAGAAACTGCAAAATTATAAAAAGAGTACAATTTTCACAGTACAAATTAAATCCATGAACTCCACTTTCAAAAGGAGCACTGAAACAAAGAGCACAGCAGGATACAAAGCTTGAATTAGACATTCATAACAAGTTAGAAAAAACTAACCACAGTTTTGAAAGAGACAGAAGCTCTCCTGATTCAAGGCATCTCCTGATTCAAGGCATAAACCAGCCTCAGACACCTGAAACTACAGAGCACCTCAGTGTGGTGGCAACTTGCATATTAAATCACAGGTTGGTGATTTTCCAGAGTTGTGTTCCAGTTTGTAATTTGCATTTCCAAGTTTGAAGTTCAAAAATTAGTGAAAAATCTCTGTGTGTCCTTTGATACATGCGATCAACTGGCAGTTCCTGCCTTGGATTCCTATTGCACAATCTCGTCTTCTGGAGAAACTGATAATACCTACTCTACTTCAAGAAACAGGACATCTGCTGCTAACTGGAATGGCATTGGTTATGTTGCTCTGAGGACTGGTATTCATTTGGATAGCTAGAATTTATAAAACAGAATGCAATGGATATCCACAAACTGTTTAGCAGCAATTCTTTGGAAGCCCAAGTCTACTGAAGGCAAGAGAGACACAGAGGGAAAATGTTTATTTTCCAAAGCCAAGGAGAACATTGTCATGACCTGTCCTTATCAAAGGACACCATCAGTCTCAGAACTGTACCTCAAATACATGCGCTCTCAGCCTTTTTCAGCACAAACAAACAAATGTTTCTGCTATGAAATTTTTCCTTTGTGGCCTCTCAGTGAAGCAACTAGTTGCAGAGAGGCTGACATTGACAGTCAGTGGCTGTGCTGTCACTGTATTTCAGATTTCTTCATCTTTGCAGTGTCCCGTTGTGACATTCCTCTGCTTGCAGAAGCAGAAATAACATGGAGCAAGGCTGGTCTTGCACAGGCACAACTATCTTCTGTGTTAACCTTCTTTACTGAGAGCAGCTGTTGAATACAAGCGCTGAGTGACTCAGTCCACACAGCAGTCACTGACCACTGATAACTACATAGCAGAAACAGGGGTCAGTAACACATGTAAAGCCAAAAACACAGAAGTGAAAACAGAAGTGGATTTGCTGGAATACTCTAGGGACTGGTAGATATGAATAGATTTCCCTCCCCTCAAGCAAGTGAATGGTGAGCAATCAATACTTTCAAATTGTGCTTCCTAGAAATCAGTTTGTAAATGTTAACTTGTGTGGGGTAACTTGAATGACTAGTAATTTTGCAGTTAACATATACCTGCTAGTGTAACTTTCAGGAAATGTCTATAAAATATTAGTATGGATGCAAGTTAATATAAAAATGGCTGAGCAGCTGTGTTTCATTAGTATTCACAGAACCGTTAACAATCAAAGACCAGTTTTCCTCAACAGCTGATCTATGAATTGTGGTTATCTTTTAAACAGGTGTCTTTAACTAGAAGACAGCAGATACATATAAAGAAACAAAGGCAGATCCCATTAGTGATGAAATGTAATATCCATTAAGGGAAAAAATAAATGTAATCAGGCAGAGATTTTAATTGCCATAAATATAAACTCTAGATTCTGGAGTATAACTTCCTACGGAATTCTTTTGAAATTTAATGTAAGAGACAAATAAAAAAAAAAATAACACTAGGTACACTTCATCGATATTTTGTGTAGGGTGTTTTCTATGTTTTCTTCTTAGTCATCTTGCATCTCATCCTTTTGGATACCATCTTTAAGTCTGGACCCCTGCTCTTCCTCTAGTCTTCTGAATTTATCTCTCTGTACATTTTTTTCTCAGTCACAGTCACACAGAGTGGATATCCAGTAATGCCAGGGCTTGAACAGAAATGTTCACTTTCTTTAGGAATTGAAACAGACAAATGACACCAGCTATTCCCAGTTCATCACTATTGGAAGAGCCATAATACATTCTCCAGTGAGGACATCTTTGACATAGGTAATTTAAACTTTCTATAAATTGAAGAAAGAAACACCTTAGATACAGGAAGACAGTATTTCACCCTTTGTTCTCCCATCTAGTTTGCTGAATTACACTGTGAGAGGTTTGCTGGGTCTGGGGCAACTTCCACCTTTTCAGCCCCTGGCTGATCTCCAGAGAAAAGAAACACTACCCTGAATCAAAAGTCACCTTGTAATTGTAAATAGAGCAAAGGACTGCAAAGTAAAGTTGACAGGTAGTCTTGCTTTGGCTGAACATATGATACTCTAATATGAAAAACAAATGGGAAAGCATAAAAAGTTAGCTTTAATGCTGTCTAACAAGCCATAATGAATTTGGGTTTGTGCAAAGCCATTTGTGATGGCAGAATGTCTGTACAATATACTAAAATGTGTAATTCTAAAGGTAGCCATAAATTAAACAGAAAATATGCTTAGGGAGGCAAGGCTTATATGGTGAGGTAGTATCTTTTTTAAAACCATCATGATTGCTAAACCATTGATCAGATAGATCAGTGGCACAGGTGTATCAGGTATAATGATTGACCTTATAAAAACCTCCTACCTCCTCCCAGAGATCTTACTTCTCTCATATGGTCAGACCACTGCTGTTGCAACAACGCTACCAAGAAAATGTTATTCACAGAGGATAAAACCAAAAGGCAGTTTGAGAATAAAGCAGAAAGAGAATCAAGGGCCTTTGCTGTACCATAACACAGATGGCATCCAGAAGCAATGCTTGTCTGCTTGATTCAAAAAACAGCTTGTCTTTATTCAACATGTATTTATCCATAATGCACATGAACTGCATTTTAATATGTACATTATGGCCACATTACTCACATTTGAGGGCCCCACAGTTGTTAGGTATTAGCCAAAACTGGATGATTTTTCACTCGGACTTTCACTGGAGCCAGAAAAAGGAAAAACATGATTACAAGTGTTGAGCAAAAGACAAGGGAGAGGGACAAGATCCTTGACTTTCACTGGTTTAGTTTCAGAGGTAAATCTTAGCACCTGACACCAAGTGGAAATCTGACAGCAGAATTGGAAAATAATCTTTTCTGGGGAGGAAATCTGGGGGAACTGGATAGCTGTTAAGGTAAATCCACCCTTCAGATGGTATGAAAAGGCTCCTGGAAACCCTGAGGTCTCCTGCTGATGCACAGTGACAATGGCATGCTTGAGGCTGCTCACACTGCTGCTGTGTCTGCCCTGCAGCCCCTTCATGGGTTGCATGTGGGTTGGTCAGATTTCAATCTTTGGATTTAAATATACAAGGGCAGATCTGAGGAGCATGAGCTCCATTTGCCTTATTTGCAGAGCAGCTCCCCATTAACAAGACCATGTTTTCCAAGCCGATGTCATTCTGCATCTTTTGTCTGTTTTACTTAGGTTTTGTAAGATTACAGTCTCCTGAATAGAGTTTGTCCATCCAGTTTTCTTATTTTTTTCAATTGTTGTTGCAAAGTTGCCTCATTTCAAGAGACAATGTCCTCCAAAATACACATGTATGCCATGCTTCATCTTTTTATAGTGAAAGTAAATTTTAAAAAACATGGTGGTTAAAGTTGTTTCTGTCTTATACTGAAATACCCTCAGAAGAAAAAGAGTAGACTCACAAATTTATTGTATACCTCCAAACCATTTGACCTCTGCAAATTAAAAAAAATTCCTGTGATCCTCAACTGTTATTCCTGCAGTAGTTCTCAGGCTGACCATTAAATACGCTCTTCTGTGTGTGGTGGTATGTTTACCTAAATATGAACTCTACCTTGAAGTAATGGGCAATTTGTAATACATCAGTGTAATGGTTTGCATATATTTAACCTATTTTAGGAAAACTGACATTCTCTTGCTTAATCCTGACCACCAGCAATTTTTCCATCATTGAGAGGAACTCTCAGTATTCAAATAAATCATAAATATGTAATGTATTTGGTATATCTGTAAGTGGCCTAGAAATACTGAGCAACAGAATACTTAATATGATAAGCATGGGCTGAAATTTTCCTGACCTGTATCAGTTAGTTTAGGGGCTCACGCTCACACAGGCTTTACCTCTGATGTATTTTGAAGCTTGGCTTTCTGTTCCCCTGCCAAGTTCTCCATTTCCCTCAGGCTGTAGAAGGTGCAGCACACTAGTACCCACTTGGCTTTTCTCCCACTGCTACTAATCAGCAGAAACTTGAAGGCTTTGCCTGTGGCACCTTTACAGGAAAAGTGATGGAGAATATTCAACTGCTGTGTTGCACATTCCAGAGGCTCAGAGAGTTTGCAGAAGGCACCAACTGCTTTGCACAGGAATAAATGAGGTGCCTTTAGATATAGTGGGGTAGAGCCTCAAGGTACATAGAGGGGATCACCCATGGGAGTGGAGCCAGCAGCGGCAACCTGCAGCTGGAGCCACAGGGAGGACTGGATCCTGCAGCAACGATCACAGCAAGCTCAGTGGGGTCTGCTCCAAACTCCTTGCCTGCACTTCTCAGGAGGCATCTAAAGCTCAGCAAACCAAGGTGTGTGTAGTGCTTGTTGTAACACAGAAGAATGAAACACTCAAACACATTTAAAAGTACAGTTAAACAAATAAATAGAAATAATATTCTGAAGAAAAATTTATGTTTGTCTGAATATTTCCATGACAGATTAGCTCAATTTGCAGACCAAAGATTGAGGTTTTCGGTTTTGAATTACATGTGGGCTTGACAATAAAGCTACATCCTTTTTCCACCTCATATTCTTGTCAGAAGTAACATGAGCTCAGCAATCAGAAATGATGGCATGTGTTGGTGGCAGCTCATGAGTTAGAAAAGGAACATCTTGGCTGATTCTGCTGCAGGTAGCAATTTTTGTCAGAAAATTTCATAGATGTGAAATGGAACACAGTGATTAGGACAAGATAGGAGAAGGAACAAACAGAAGTCACTTTTACTCAGCTGCTTCTGAGGGTTATAGGAGACAGTGTCACATACGGCCTCAGTACTTACAACATGCCCGGGAGGCTCTATGGATGCAGGATTTGTGAGGCCATGTCTGCAAAACACCATCTGCTCATCATTCCCCTCTCATACCAGGGAAGTCAGTACTGCAAAAAGTATTTTTTCAGGTGAAGGAAATGGGAAGTAGAAAAACAATAAGATCACACTTTTGGAAAAAACAAAACAAAACAAAAAAACCCAAAAAACCTAAACTCAGACATTTTCTGAACCTTTGCTGTCTGCAACTTGGCAAAAGCAATGCAGGCCTCTGCAAAGCTCAAGAGGAGCTATCGTATGGGAGCAGGGCTCACACTGCTAAATCTGAAAGAAGAAACAGAAATCAGTCTATCTTCAGTTTAGATGCAGTGCTTGTGGCAGTCACCTCTCCGGCTGGTGACTTGGTGGCATCTTTTGCAAAAGGGAAAGGTACATAAACCCAGCTGGAGCAGCCCTAGAAAACAGTTTCAGGGCTGCCTTTTTCCTCACTGGTACATCATTATGAAAAGTGTGTCAAGGCTTCGCTCTCCGGGTTCTTTCTTCATCAGTTCAACAATGTCCGTTAGCAACTATTGTATTCTCAGAGGCTCCTTCAAGTATCAGCCCATCTAAAGCTCATTTATTCTGTTCATTAAATGTTGAGAAAGCTTCTGTTATGACTAAAATCCCTGCTACTAAAAGGAGCAGTGGCAGGGCTGTTTGCTGACCTCACATCCATAATGAGATTTTAGTCCTTTGTTTCTCACATTAAGGAAGTTAAGTCTTCTTACTGGGTCCTCGCTTGAGTAACCTTATTCTTGTTGTTTTGTTTGCTGTTGAGTTTAATTTACTGTGTCTTTCATTAAGCTGATTCAGCTATTACCTATACCGTGAGTATTTGAGAAAAAATGACCTTTCAGCCATTAAAGATAAATAAAGAAAAAACTCTGAGATCCTAATGTACTGCCAAAGACTTGCCAAATGATAAAAACTGCAGTAGCCATTTTTTTTAATGGGTTCTGTTTTTGCCAATTCCACCAGCAGTCTAGATAGATCTATTTAATACATAACAGTGCTGTATGGTTTTGGCTGAAATCGTTGTACTTCAAGTCCTGTGTTTCCATTCAATTTTGCATATAGGCTAAATAAATAGATCTCTTGTCTCCTCTCCCATGTGACTATTTACTCTGCTTTTTTTGTTGGCATGTTTAATGCGAAGACCTGTCCTAAAATGACAGGGGCATTTTCCTTTAGATACAAACCAACATTTTATCTTATTGAAGAAGGCAACTTTCACAACAGCAAGATTTCCCACATTACAATTGCATTTCACCAGAAAAAATAAAATCACCTCTCAAGGTTTTATCATTTAGCCATCATCAAAGTTTTTACAGTGCTATTTTAAGGACCCCATGGGAGCAAATCTCACAACACCTTTCCACACTGCTTTGGCTGGTGCAGACAGGCAGCCACAGAAGCAGGGAGGCACTCCTGCTGCCTCAGGCCATGGCTGATAAGAGGCAGGGTCTCTAGACCCACCACCTGCACATCATGTCCAGAAGCACTGCTTATGAGGCCCACAGTCACTATGCCACCTTTACCCGATGCTTTTATCCTCACTAGAGCATTCTCCGTGTTCAGCAAATCTTTCCTTTGCTTCTTTTGAAGCCCTCTGGCTATTGTTTGCAGCTCTAATACTATCATACAGCACAGCTCTGTTTCAGTGCACGCCTGGAGGTGCGCAGCTCACATCCAATCTATGCCCTCACCTCCCTCTCTTACCCACATATATATACATGCATGCATAGGTTTCTAGATGTATACCTACCATACCACCCCCACTTCTCCCACACCATAATGGACCTGATCCCTGCTTTCATGAATACCTGCTTTCATTCAGCAGCTTCTCCTTCCCATTACACAATTCAGAGCTGTGTTATCACTGGGGAAAAACTGTCAAGCTTCCGCAAGCAAATGCTACCACTGGGAAAGCTCTGGCTCCACTGTCACTGCTTCAGTTCCCTCTAGCCCTGCCTGCACACTGACAAAAGCTGTGATTAAACATGCCTGGATATTGGCCTAAAGAGATCCTAGCCCTTGTTTTGATATTCTCCTGTTATTATTCTTAAGCTGTAAGGTATTTTACCTTGAACAAAGAGTTAGATTTAATAGAGTGTGCAGCATATGCATTCCCAGCAGAGCATGGCTGGATTTTGTTGTGGTAACACCCCAAATTAAAATTGGCAAGTGCTCAGCTTCAGAACTGCTCAAGTCAGCTGTGCTTGCTGTTAATGGTTAGACATTTCCCAGAACACATGATGGGAGAAGCTTCCAGGAAAAAGATAAGTGTAGGAAAGATTAAAGACAATTTCTATAGGCTGTATTGGTGTTCAGGAATGACAGTGAAGGAGATGATAGATCAGCAGTCAGCAATTGGATTTCACACATGTATGGCAATTCCCTTCACTTTTAAAGAATTGGATGAGATAGAGGCAATAGGAGCTGAAATATAGGCATGACACTTGGTTACACCACATGGCCTTGTTTTCTTTATTTATGGCTTTGCTATCCTTTTCCCATTTAGCTCAATTACCCCTCGCTGGTTTCCCAACTCAGGCTCAGGAATATGTAGATCTTTTTAAGAAAAATTTCTTTAAAAGTAGTTCCATTGTTTGGCAAAGAAAAGTTAGAGTCCTGTAGCCATTGTATCAGGAACATGCGCTTTTCCATTTTCAGGTAAAACATGGCCAATGTTTGTCTGTGCTATTGATGGCTGCACAATTGTTGTTTGCATATGGAGTGGGGAGTTCTCCAGGCTCCCAAAGTGCAATGCCATGCCCCAAGAGCCTTCTTGTTTCCTGCAACATCCAAAGCTTCTGGGTCCTTCCCATGGATTTTAAGGGTGCAGGAATCACCTGAATAATTTACACTGTACTTGGCTGTACACCAACATAGAAGGACCTCAGTCACTTAGCATGGTATACAGGGATGAAATTAAGATTATGGAATTAAACTAGGAGAAGAAAAATGCCCCTGCCAGGAATGCCTTCACAGAAGTGAGCCCTCTTAGGCTACGAAGAGATACTTGAGATTTCCAAGGGCAAGGCGGCATGCATGATCTTGCAGTGAGGAGGGAATAAAAGAGCAGTTCAAGTGAAATCTTACGTATTTTCCACTTTCAAAATTTATATTCCAATCCCAGACAAAAGCTATGGGAAAATTGAGTTTGAGAGTATATGTCATCAGTATATAGTAACATACAGTGTAGCAGAATTACCCTAAAGCAAAAATTATGAGCCCATAAAATTCATATAATAACTCTTACATTTAGTGATACTCTTATAGTAACTATCATATGGTTATAATTAAGCCATTTTGGTCTCCACAGCCCTAAATTAGATTAAACAGTTTTAAAGGCAGATTCCTCCCTGCCCTTACAATAGTGCCTAAGGCAGAATGAAAGCTGTTTGAGTAACCCAAATGTACATTTTCATAATTTAATATGAGAAAAAAACCCAGAAGTTATATTTGAATCTGACTTTCTCAGGTTTATTATGCTTTGTCCATTTGGCAAATGTAATCTATAATGCCTTAGACAGGACTTCAAAGTTATTATTTGTTCTTTCAGTATCTAGCTCTGTGAAGCTCTAAAATTGACTACAGTAGCTTGCCTACCTTATGATACACATCCACACAAATTCTGTGAGTTATTGCTGTAAGGAAGTCTTATGTATATGGTTATTGAATAATGGAGATAATTCAGAACAAAGGAATATTGTGTTTTCTTAAAAAAAAAAAGTTTTAAAATCTCTTTAGCAACAACTACCTTCATCAGAAACCTTTCAGAAAAGGAGATGTTGTTTTCACTCTTTGCAGGCAAGATAGGCGCTGTCTTAGCCTAGATCAGAAATTAAATCTGTGGTAGGAAAAGGAACTGAATCCAGCTCAAATAGTCCCAGACTTAATTACTATCTTTATGGTAACTTTAACTCCATGTATTTATGGATTTTTTTGCAACTTAAAGAAAAAAACAAATCTTCAGAGTGCCTTGATTTTCAGAGGATGGGCTAACATTTTTCATACATCAAAAATGACAGATTCCTGAAGTAAAATAAAAGCTTAACTGTCCATGTAACAATGTACAGCCAGAAAATGCATAACACAGACAAAAGAAACCAAAAAATATTTCACATGTATGACAAAATAGTGCTCTTTTGTTCTTTTATGGAGAGAAGGAAAAACTCACAATTGCACTTTTTTGAAGCACTTGCTTTCATAGTGTTTTATAATTCTGTGTCTATAGGCACTTCTGAAAGCTCACATGAGATTCATGCTGTAAATATCAAGCCACTTGAATGGCACATTCACGCTGCTGAAGGTACACTGGTGCTGAGATGCTCCAGACACTGGCACTGTGGAAATATTAAGATTGATAGTAACTAATGATAGATTTTGAAGACAAGGAAAAAAACCCACCTACTTTCTCATAAAATTCACTCAGGGCGTAACTTTAAATTTCAGATCAGCTTAGGAATGTTTTTAAGCTTCTTTATTGCCAATTATTGTACATAAGAGTAAGGGACATGTCCTTCTACACCTCATAAATTTGACATACTGTAGTTTGAAATCTCATTAGCCTTCTGTGTTGCCAGATGCAGCTTACAAACATTAAGGATCTTACGGACACATTTTTATACTGTTACTCTCTACCAGTGCTATTTCTGCAAGCATGTGTTTCGTATTTGTCCTTTCCATGAACTCTCTATTTTGTTTAGTAGCTATATTAAACTATTTTACTATAAATCTAGTTTTTTAACTACTTTGGGGTTCTTGGGACGATTGGTGCATGCTCAGAAAAGTTGTATACATAATTTTGTCCTCTAGAAGCACGATAAATACCCATAAGTTACTCTGAAGTGTCTTGTGGAAGAATGCCTGCTATTCTTCTGCAAAATCTTAATCCACCTCTTTATACATTGGTAACATATGGTATTTTAAAAGCCGTCTAAAGTTAAGGCTCTGGCTTACCTTGTAACTGCAAACTAAATGAGATCTTATACCTAATCCAATGAATGTGTGTACACTGCCCAAAATGAGATCTTATAATTCCCTACTAGCACTGCTCCATTAATACAAACTACCAGCCTAGCCGGTAAATTTGGTGTTGTGCTGTCTCTGCTCTGCAGCTTCTACCTCAGATCAGGTTGGCAAAAGTGAAATCCAGTCCCTGTTGGTTTAGATGAGGCCTAAAGGAAGAAAGCTATTTTTGCACATAGAGAATCTAACTTACAAATTCATACACACATACTGTGTTCACTGGTTTGTGTTTCACTGGCATGCATATAATATATGGCTTTTTAACATATATTTTTAAATAAAATGTAACTTTTTTCTCCCTACTGTTGGTCAATGAGTTTTTCTCTCTTGAGTATTTAAGAACCAAATAAATTAGGAGGAAACTTCTGCTGTGATCTGGCTAACATGGATACTGGATTAATATTGAACAGCATGAATGAGAAATGCTGAAATATTTTATAATAATAGTCTCCATGTTAGATAATGTAAACCATCTGTGGTAAAAAAATCCCATACCATGTATCGGCCTCAAGGAATAATCTGTTTGAACTTTGCCTGATGACAAACCTTAAGAAATACCGATTTCTACATGATCATTACAACAACCTTTGAATTTAGCAGTTATATGTGGAAAGGTGCTGTCCTCCTCCAAACCTTTGGTTTAAGGAGTTACGCCTCTAAAGGTGCTGACCTCCTCCTCCACATGCCTGAGTCATTGTGGATGCCAACGTGCTGAGCAGTGACATTGGAGAAGTACTTGTGCTCCTTCCCAGGGTTTCGAGGCTCAGAAGGACTGCCTCGCTGATGGCTGCACTCAGGTCTTGGGACACAGAGTCTGTCCAAGTTGTGCCAAAATCAAACACTTAGTGTTTAAAAAAAATTGGTGAATCCAATTTGCAAAAGCTGTACCAAAATTTTTCTATCAGCTTTTACTGTAGAATCTTTGGAACAGATGTATTTTCTCTTTTCTGCCTAGCACATGGGAGTTCTCCACAAATGAACCTTCTTCAGACTACTGCTGCTTCCTCTAGTGTATATTCGTCTAGTTCACTGATCTTGCTCCACTGTTTCCAAAAAGATAAGACCCTATTCTGCGCTATCGTCAAGGGCTTCACAGACGTGTGCTGGGGGAGGCAATATTCATTTCCTGAAAAAGTTGTTTTTCAGAACATTCTCTGTTCTGAAATTTTAATACAAACCCTTCTTTCTCCCAAATCCAACTTGTTTCCATGGGAAGAATCATATATCACTAAAAATGCTGAGCAAAGTCCAATCTGCATACCCCCTAGGGCTAAGACTTTACCATATGCTCTTTCCTTATGCTGCAGATCCCTCTGGTTCCCAGGGAGGAAACACATTTCCAAAGACATCTGTGAGCATGTAGCAAACACATTTGTGAAAATAGAGGAGGAGCTTCCACAGTAAAGTGACTCCTATGGGAAACAAGGGTTTCTTACTTTTTTATACACCAAGCCAGCTTCCAACCAAGCAGTCACTGCTCATACCACTGCCTTTCAGGTAAAAGGCTGTCACTTTCCTGTAACATTGTTATGGATGCACAAATAACTTAATCCAACAGAAGTTAAAGCTCAGATTTATTCTTCAGTGAGAGTTGGTTAGAAGTCCAGTAACATTTTATAAAACCACAGGCACGATGGTGTAAGAGGAATTGGTACTGCACAGTCGACTTAAGAATCCTTGAGATTTAAAGTGATGGCTCAGAACACGTGTATCCCTCTGCTACAAGCTGAGGGCTCTCTCCCTCAGGAGTTACCTCGGTCACTGCCCGACCCGAGGGGGAGTCCCCGACCGCAGACCCGCGGCTCCCAGGAGGACTGATGCCAACGTGTCCTCCGGTGGGATCCCGTTTTATACCCCTGTCGAATCTGACTGTGGTTGTTAATCCCTAATTGGCCAAGACAGTCACCTTAGTGCACCTGGAACGTCTCAATTGGCCAGTTTTTCTTCTTCCCCTTCTCCCTGCCTGGAGGAGTTTAGTTTCCTTCCAGCAGGATGGGGAGGGCAGGGGGGACGTACTGCCACAAACATCCATTTTGTTTCATTCATTGGCATTAGTCCCCTAAGATTTGTGTCAAAGGGGAGAGCAAGACCTCCTCTCCATGGATTAATTAGCTTGGCCTCAGACCCAGATAGAGCAGATGTCATTCACACAAATCATTGCACAGATTAAGATTTGGATTATTTCCCCTCTTTTCAGTGTTTTGCAGGTCCCTCGCTATACTGCCATTTATTCCCACCATTCCTGAATATGTGACTGTTGGCAAACCATGCTGGGTATGAAGTCACCAGCCAGATCCGGGTAATGGTTTCTGAAGGTAGTGGCTGGTAGCAGAAGTGCTGCAGTTTCTGGGCTCCCTACAGTGAGACTGACCTGTAGAAATAATTAAGACAGACTGAGCAGCCTCCAAGTGCTGTGCAACCACATCATCCTCAGCTATCAATTTATTGCCCTCACACCTCAGAGGCAAAGGGGGTAAAATCATCTGAGATTTACTGTTTAGGGAATCATGCTTTTCCCAGTTCATGTCTTCTTTCAACAAGACGCTCTCTGCTTATCGTTTTCACCCTTGCAGCACAAGGCTGGCTTTGCTGTGCACAAGCACATAGAGTATCTCATTAACTAGCCATTCTCCGTTTCCCTAAAGCTTTGTACTTCCCCTTGATGCTTTTATTTTGGTTGGTCAATCTTTTTGACATAACTTAGCTGTAAAAATATTTTTATGCTTATTTTCTGACAAAGCCAGGTTGAACTTTAGCCAGGCTAAACACTTCTTAGCAAAAATAAAAAATGTATTTTCTTTCCTTCCACAAATGTAATTCTTTATCACTATTTCCAAGTCAGTGGATGTAGAGCTAGCTGGAGGGGAAGACCCAAAACAAGGTAAACAAAACCTAAAATACTACAGGCAGCATGAAACCCTGTGTGTGTGTGCACCTCCATCTTGTTATTCTTTCAGACAAAGCAACTAGTTATTAACTAAAAGTAACCAATTGATGTTTATGTTGCTGGGTTTTAGGGAAAATAATTAACCGCTTGTTCTTTAGAAGTTGACCCATCTAAGGTTCTAGTTTCTCCAGATCATGGTTGCTACAGTCACAAGTGTCACAGGATGAAGACGCAGCTAGTAGTTTTCATTCTAAATTGAGTCCAATGCTAAGTGTGTAGCTACTTCTTCTCAGCTGGACATGCTTGTGCTTGTGGCTGACTGGGGTCTTCTTTTTTAACTAGGCTGATTTAGCACAGGGCCACCTTGTACTTTTGTGTACACAGAACTATGGCACTGCAAACTCACTCTAGGTGGTAATTTCACTGCAGGGTATGTTATCAAAGTACCAGAACATTAGCTATGCTTACATTTAAGAAATGCATTTTATGCCATACATGTATACATAGCATTCTTGACCCTTACTCTTGGCTCCAAGCTTTCCTATGTGTCCAAAACATATATATAACAGATGTTTCTTTGTCTCACACCAGCCACTGTAGACACAGCTGATACTCTTCAGTGGACATGTTTATTGAAACTTTCAGATAAAATGTCTCAATCACCTGGTAAGCATTTTCATTTGAAATCTGCCTTTCTTCTGTGTAATATGAAGCTTTCCTTCTGCCTCACACCTTCCCACAGGTTTTTTTGCCACTCCTGTCAATCTTGAACTGTGCTTTACTGGAGTTTTCACTTTTGCCTGGACTGTGAAGCCCAGGCATTTAGACTGCTTTTTTTGCACCAAGCCATTTTATGGATTAGGGTGCAAATCAAAAGGGGGAAACACTATCCACTTCTTAACAGAAGTTTACTACAGATCTTAAGGGTTCAAAACTGGTGATTTCAAAGATCAAAAAGCTTTGGCCTGCTGAAAAAGGAGCCATTAGCCCCAGCTTTCTGTGCCTTTTCAGCTGCTTTCCTCGCCCTGTTTCCCCTACTGGTTTACTGAAGCACAAACCACATGGCCCAAGAGGTGTCTGCTACTCTAAGCACTATGTACAACAGTCAACCAGTTTGCAGCTCTTTATTTATGGAGATTATATTAAGTTATGTTCAGAGCACCTTGTTCTGATCTCACCCCTTAAAAAACAAGAGTAATTTTCACTAAAGCAACAGAGTACACTGCCAAAAGACAGGCATAGGCAAGATCAGTGTAAGACATGCAGTGTCTGGTATGTTGCTATGTATGCTTCCTTGCTGCACCAACCCAGCTGGGGCTTTTATCGTAGCACACACAAAAGGCTTCCCAAATGTGAAATAAGAAAGATGCTTAATTCCTCTAATTTCTACAGGGAAATCCTCTTTTCCCTTCAGGGGTGGAAATGGCCATGTGACTTTCTGAACTGGTTAGACTGGCTGCTAAGTGTGCAAAATATTGCCAGGTTTGATAGATCTCCTCTTGCTATTGCTCTCCTCACTGACTTCACAAACTTCAATTTTAATTCCACCGCAGGTCTCACAAAGATAAGACATAAATAAACTCATCAGGGAGATACCAAATACAAAAGCAGCATTCAGGCAAATTTCCCACTCCTCAAAGTCTGAGTTCATAAAGCTTAAAGAAGTCACCAACTAAACCAGGAACAACAAAAACATACAATTGAAAAACATCTTTAATTTTTTTCTTTCAGACATCCTATTGCTGTTTCATTAGAAAACACTTCTGTGTCTTACAAGAATTTACTTTAAAGATCATATTTTTTTACGTACATGTTTAAAACTACTCTTGATAACAGTGGGTTTCAGGTATTGCCCCTTTTCCTAGATAAAATGGCTTTTCCAGCAGCCACAAACCACTTTCTACAAAGGAGAAACAGTTTTCACCTCCCAACATCTGTTAAAAATGCATATTAAAAAGTAGTACTAGAGCACCTGGGTTTGATTTCCGCTTAGCAGTGCCTTAATGATTTTTTTTGTCCTTTATGCTTGTCAAGTGTGCACTTAAGCACACAAGTAAGCGCATTTGGGCACCCTGCTGCAGCCCTGTGCGACAGGAAACAGAAACAGCCTTCCCTGTAAAGTGCATCGTTTAAAGCTTCTTTGATGTATTGAGACAAAAATGCAGCAGAACTTGTCCTCATCAGAGGCTGGATCTTGAAAACTGGAATTCCCAAGAGGAAAGCCAAAAGCCAGGGAAATGTTGCAGGCAGTGTTACAGTTGTCTGGGAAGAAGGGTTTGTCCATGCCCTTTAGTCAGATATGTAGGCCTTTCTATGTTCATTCTCTGAATTTAAGTGGAGATTTTTAAACCAATTCTTAAAATAGAGCAGTGTTTTGAATGTCTTTTTTTTTTTTCAGGCATTCTCTTACTGCTTTAAATGTGCATAGCTCCTGTGTACCAAGCTGTTCTTTCAGAATGGCTCTCACAGGAAGTCCCCAAAGGCTACAACTTCACAGGCCTCCAGCTGACTACCCAGGCCTGAGAGATTTTCTTCATGCTATCTTTAATACAAATAACAGGTGGCTGATTACCTTTACTCATGTAAGTAGTCCCAAGAGTTGGCCTCAGTTTCACCTTCTGAGGAATGATTGATCATCACGGCCATCTCAGAGCTAGCACCTAAGCTACTGATGTTTAGGAAAAATCCCTAAATTATACATCCAATGCACCACTGAAAAGGAAGTGTGAGTCTCTGATTCCCAATTAATTCATTAAGTCTTCCCAAGGATATGGAGGGTGATCTGTGAGGACAAGAACCCATGACAATGTCATTTGTCTTTCTCATTTTAGTTTCTTAAGACTTCAAGAAACTCGTTGCCTTTAATAAGAATTTACTCTGAAGTGGATTTTTTCTGCATATAAGTATGCATATATACCTTTGCTTTCAGTGCAGGTTGCTTTGCAAATTTGTTTTGGCTTGTTCTTGCTTTAGAATCTCCACTTTCTGGGCCTTTGTATGTAGTGTTATGACTCAACATAAACTTGGTATTTTTAAAAAGAAGAAAAGCACTTTCAGTTTCTCTTGGTTCTTTGTAATTAAATCAGCAAAAAGCTGAAGCTAGGTAAGAAGCAGTTTTCATAACCAGGATGCATGCAGCTTTAATGACATAAAAGGATCAAGGAAAAAATCCTTAGCCCTGAGGCACTGTGTGTCAGTGAATTAAGGGTTATTTTAATAGCATATAAGGCATTGAATCTGCTCTTTCTGTAGCATTTTAGGGACCTCTGTGAACTGAACTTGGAAGGAAAAATGTTCAGGAATCACAATGTTCAGTATTCTGTTGATTTTCAAAAATGTCATTTCTAACAAGACAAAATATGTTTTTGCAGAATCATAGTTTAATTTAGGTTGGAAAGGACCTCCAGAGGTCTAAGTCCGACTCCTTGCTCAAAATAGGGTCAACTTCAAAGTTAAATCAGGTTGCTCATTACTTTGTCCAGATGGGATGGGCTCTATCCTTATCCAGCTTCAAGGATCGAAATGCCACAGCCTCTCTGGGAAACCTGTTACTCTGTTTGACCACTGTTATTGTGAAGAATTTCTGATAGCAATTTCCCTCGCTAAACCTCATGTCTGTTGCCTCTTGAGCTTCTGCTGTGTACCTCCAAAAAGACCCTAGGTCCATCTTCACTGTACTCCCTTTAGGCGGTGGAAAACAACAAATAGATTCCTCTTCTGTGGCTGAGCAAACTTAGACACATCTAGAGCCAAAATAATTGTGTTTATAGAAGTTAATTTTTCAAAAGCTATGTTGAGCTCCCTATGTATTGTGTCTTAGTGGTTATTCCTATAGCAAAAGAACTCATTGGGAAGAAAGGTAGGGTTCCAGGTTTCAGCCTACTATTCGATAGTCAGGCACCTTCTTGTTCTGAAAGTCAGACACTTTGCAGGCAATCAAGGACCCTAACCAAAGTGAAGCTCCCTCTTTCCAAGTAATATTGTCTCTAAACCCTTGTTTATATCCTTCAAGAGACATGACTAAAGGGACACACTCAAAAGAAGGAACTGAAAAAAGAATGAAGCAAGTGTGATTTTCATTATTACTTTTCTAATGATAATTTCATCCCTCTACAGATCATGAATACTATCAATCATTACATCATACAAAAATGGGAATACATGGGTATTTCACTGAATTTTTAAAGGGAGAATTACACATACTCCATTTTTCTTGATGTGAGCTGTCTACAGCAGGTCTTCATCCCAGTGGCATGCTACGTTAAAGCTGAGCTGCATGCCTGGAAGGAGCCAGATTGGAATAAAATAACGCTATGAAGCCACTCTTTATCCTCCTCACTCCCATATGGCTTTGATCTAAGGCCAAAGGGTTTAGCTCTGAGGTCTTGATCTGTCTGAACAAATAACAAGCTATTTAAAACAAATACTGAACATTGAACAACTATCAGTTAATGTTTACATTGCAGAGCTTGTTATCATTATATTTAATGCTGTACAAATACACAGTACAAGTATGCAAAGATATATGTCACCCATCTCAGAAAGTGTACAGGATAAGACCCTAAAGTTGTTCATAAACAGAATTGTGCTGGATCTGCCCTACTGAGAAACCTGCATCTTGCTATCACTGCCTGAGCACTTTAAAATGTGATGTTCCACTGGGTGGGTGATTTCCACTGACCCTCACACTGTGTTCATGGCCCCTTATCAGTAGGAAAGCCACTTGGTGCCAGCGGGATGTGCTGCTTTTCGCTCCAGTCATACCACTAGAATGTAATACAAGCACGAGGCAGTCCAGAGTCATCTGGCCTCTATGAAAATACACCTTCTACACCCACTGAATTTTGTTTGCATTCTTGTGAACACAAAAAATTGCCTCTGCGCCAGAAAATACAGCGCTCTAGTCAAAACAGATGTGGTCCTTCCCCAGCTTTCACAGCCTCTGTTTAGGCATTTGAGTCTGACTCTGAAAGGAAACATGGGTCACTTTGTAAGAAACAGAGCTTGGAAATGGCCCACATTACATGTGGGTTACTTCTCTCTGCATGTACTTAGGAGAAGAAGGGCAGAACCCCATAAGTCGCATCAAAGAGCAGTTTATTAACAAGGCAACTAGAAAGCCTGTAAATTCCCAGCAGACAAGAGGTTGTAAATAACCTGCATATTTATTTTAAGATAAACCATAAAAAAAAGGAGGTCAGTATCACCAAAATATATGTTGCAAAGGAGACCAAGACATCAGATAAATTGCAGTGTTCGGCCTGTATCGGCAAGACTTGCCTCGAGGCTCAGTAATTGCTACAGTCTGCTATGTAAAAAGGATGGCAATGAAACAGGTAGGTCAAATGGGAGAAACAAGTTCCATTCCCCACAAAGAAATTACACTCTTGCATAAAACCAGGGCACTCTTTCTGGAAGATCTGTGTATATTCATGTAGAAATAAAGAACTAAAAATAGTTACTTGCAATGCTACCATGCATATAATTACAGTTGTGATAATATGTGAAATGAGCCAAAACATTTGCTGGGCTGTTTTCTTTACAAAGACCTAGAAAACACTATAATAACAACCCTACCAATCTAGAGAAGCACAACTTCTGCTGTGACACATGGACATAGCCTTGAAGGAATTTTGGCTGTCCTGCCAAATGCAAAGAGGCTTAGATTTTTTGTTTTCTGTTCTAGGTTAACACACAGCCTGAGAAGTAAAAGTCATTCTTGTATTATTTCTGAAATACATTATTAATCTTTTCTTTCTTGCCTTAGCTCTTTCTTTTGTCTTCTAGTTCCGTAGTTTTCAAGATCCTTCCAATATATGAGCCCCACAAACATTCCCAGTGGGAAGTTAGACCAATTTCCCATACATCAATTGTTGTAAAGCATTTGCAGATTTGCTTTCCTGTGTCACTTTTCACTGACCCCTTAAAAGCAGACTCCAGTCCCCCATGGTTTTGCAATCCACAGCCTGAAAACTACTGCTCTAGACACTTCCACATTTGATAATGTGTTTCTCTGTCATTGTGTTTTTAAGCAGCTGCTGTTTAGAAGTAGGTCAGCATGTGGCAGTAGCTCATGATCTGGAGAAAAGGGGACACTCTGGGTCATGCCTCACCATGGCTGTGGGAGTCCTGATCCATGAACTGAGTGTCTATTCAGTTGCTACTTCAGTTTCTCAGATCACACACACAGGCACACAGACATAGAGATACAGAGCATACCACCTTTTTTAATCATGAGCAAATATCTGCTTCTTATTTACAGATTAACAAACTGGGTAAGTTATCAATGTTGAGTGGGTTTTTCCAGAGCAAGGAAGAAAGAAAATTTGCATGGGGACAGCAGGATTCAAACCCCTCTTCTTTAATGAGGACTCCCAGCCTCATCTGCAGTGACCTTCATGGCAGGCCTCCCACAGGCTTCAGTCGGGTCAGGGTTTTGCTTTGAAAACTGCATGCTGGAACATGTTGCTTTGCTCAAAGAGTGTTTACAACTTGAGGGAAATGGAACTTGCCCATTTAATGTAGAGGGCTTTAAAATCCCCGAGCGGTTCATTTTCCAGCGTTAACTTCCCCAGCATAATGCATGATGTTGTAACCTCAGACCCAGGGGGTTAGCCATCTGTGACCAAGACCTAGATTTGCAAAGAGTAACAGGGCTCCAAAATGATATCAGGTTATGCATATTACAACATTACAAAACTTTTGGTTTAGATGTACATTTTCCTCTGATGATGGGGAAATGTAGTTCAAGGTTGCCCAATGTTAAGACAAACATGACAGAACAGCAAGCCTACCTCTACTGTTTTTCAACATGTGGTTACTTTCTGTACCCATAATGGACTTGCTCTTCATATCCTTTCAAGACCAGCACTAGCCATGTGGTTATGTCAAATGCTTAAGGGTAAGTGGTTTGATTACTGTAAGCATCTCAGTTAATCTACTAAGTCATGCAGTTCCACCTTGTGGTAAAAATACAAAGATTTTATTTTTGTAGGTTTGTTAAAAAGGTGTCAGATAGTACAAGTTATCCCCACTTTACTCATCAGAAAAGGAACAAACAGGTATAGAGATAAAACTTGTAATTTTGATGGCAAAATAAGTTTGTTATAACCTAGTTAGTTTTCAGCAATGGTTAAAAAAGTGTGTAAACACCCATTTGAGCTCTAGAAAAATTAACTGTTATTGACATCTTTAAAACATGAGCCTGTCATCCTCCACCAGCATATAAAGACATATATGTTTGTGTCTATCAATCAGCAACCCAACTATACTTTGATGAATGGATCCCTAACCAATAGTGATAATTTCCTCACTTTTTGAAAAACCCTGGTAGTGGGATTTTATTTTTTTTTCATTCCTCTCCACTAGACTCTTTAACAACATGAATTCCATTTCCTACCAAGTTTGCCTGAGGCTTTAATACCAGAAATTACTTGCTCCTGCAGAGCAAGTAACTATGACAAGCAACACAGTACTATTGTTGGTATGTGGTTCCAGATACTCCAGTTAATCAAATAAGAGGAAAAGGTGGCTTTTAGAGCAAAACTTACTTGCTATTTTGTCACAAACTGTGCATTCCATAGCAGTACACAGAACATCAACAAGTAGCAATCACAGTGCTATCATTTTTACCCCTTTAGTTCTAAAGTTAAAGACTTAAAGGCAAGAAAAGATCGCTTGAATAGAACAAAGAAATTATTTTTTACAAAGATATTACGGTTACAAACCATAATTGCAAAGATGAAAATTGTCCTTCTAATGATTTTAGTTATCCTCTATTTAAAATGTTGTGCTTTATTTCTAGGCTGAGTTTGCCTAGCTTCAAATCCAAGCTTTAAGCTGGATTTTGCAGTACTATTGCCTACTAAAGGCTCTGCCAAAGACAGCTCTGTCCCTGAAAACTGGGAGCTCCACTCAGCCACACAGTTACCACATCACTGTGTTCCCATCTCACCACAATGAGATCTTCTACTTTGTTGGGACAGAACACACTTAAAAAATTACTACCTCTTTAGTCACTTTAACACACTTCCTACGTACAGGTTTTGTACACATTATGCTACCTTTGATTCCCTGCACTGGAAGCCAGCTCTATTTCCTTAGGAAATCCCAGGGCACACATATGCTCTTTCCCAGAGCGCCATTGTAGGGACTCCCAGGGCACTCTAACTTCAGAGTTTCTTCCTTCACAGCCATGCAAAACTGAACTTGAAGATAGATACATGGTCTATAGCAGTTCATGTGCATGGTCACTCCTTACTTTTTAATAACAGTGATGCAGAAACCCAGAGAAAGATAATAATGGAATGTTATACTTTCTACTTCAGGGTCCTCACCATTCTTAGATTTTCATTGTATTTTCCCTGTGGACCTCTGAAGCACCCAGATATTTTCCCTGTAGCTTCAAGCTTCTCCTCTGAATCACTATGAAGCTAAAAGTGTATCCTCTGCAATAAATTTCATTTCGCCTTGGTTGATCTCACTGTGTATTCTACCCTCTTCAGACTACAAAAGCAATTCTCTTCATCTTCACATCTTTCAAAATTTTCATCACTTATAAATCTATTCTCTGACTTTTTAGGCATGTTATTTTTGAAAGGCTTTACCACAAGTTATCTTTTTTTTTCTTTGCTCAAATCCTCATTGAAATGCCCCCCCCTTTTTTTTTTTTAAATCCTACCTGCCTTAGATATATTGCAGAAAATTAGTTTCTCTGGGTTTCTACTTCCCATTCTTTCAAGGTGTTTCCAACCTGACTGGCAGCCACTTAAGTTCCACATTGCTCCCAAAACTTGATTCTAGTACCAAATAATGGACTCCACAAGCAGGAAGCATTTATAATTCTGGACCTTCATAGCATCAGACAGAATCCATTGGGCTTACAAAAACAGATCCCTCACTTCTTAACCTTCTCTTTGATAAACAGAATAGATTGTGATCCTTGGCGTCAACATTAAAAATCATGGTGCTTTTCTCCCAAGCCTTAAGCCATTATCAAGGTTTTTCATTGACTGTCAATAAGGCAACATTTCATTAGTGATCATATCGGTGATCATATAATAAAATAACTTCATTAACCTAATTTCAGAGAGTTCCTGGATTTAAAAAAAAAGTGTCAGGATAGGGACAGAACCTGGCAAGAGGCTGCTGCTTCCAACAGGATGTCATAAATACAGTGTTACTCAGATACATTCCCAATTGCATCTTCTCATCAAATTTTTCATCTGAAGCTGTTGCAGTGACATAACATTAAAGAGCTTGTGTGGTGGTTTGGGCATTTTTCTGGAGAGTAGGGGTTTGAATTTCCTGGAAAAGAAGTGTAGTTGGGAATCCACCTAGTAACATCTTCTAAGCATTGAGCTGATCTCCAACAATCTGCTCTGTTTGAAGCTGTGTTTTAAGAGGATGAACCAAAGTTCTCTTCAGTTTGCTGGAGCTGAAACATCTTACTCAGCAAAGATGAAAAATGTAATTTCATAATCATACTCTAGTTAAAAGATCATATAATCTGAGACTATTTCTTGTGGAGGTCACCAGGCATTTCTGAATGACAAGGCCATCTTTTTGGAAGCACTCCCTCCTCCTCAGTTGAATGAAAATTAAATACTTGTGTACCTTAAAGGACAAATCAAGCTATGACTACCCTATCCTGAAAAATCATGAAAATTGCTCGACAGTGAAAACTGTCTTCACTCTTTCTCCACCTCTCATGCATTTCCCTCACACATACAGCAGTCTGATTTCCTCCAGCTGTGATTCTTCCTCTGCTTCCACTCAGAGAAATCCTCAAAAAGGGTCCTCAGGTTTAAATATTAGGGAGGACAGGGGCAGCGTATCATTTCAATGAGAAGATTGTGGAGATTAAAATGTAATGTAATAAAACACGTCTTTTAGAAATATGCACTTACAGGCATTTAACTATAAGCAGACCATTTCATAGCTTTTATTACACTGGACTCCTGCCAGTAAATGAAAATTGCACAGAACATGCAACTTTCACAAAGAGATTTTTCCCTTACTACATCTAACTACCAGACACAGCAGTCACCTCCACTGGTGCTCTGCCTTTGACCCCCTTCTGAGATTTAGGCCATTAAATTGCTTCCACATGACAGGGCTTGGAATGCTGAAAATCAATCTAACTTATGATTCTGAAGTTTAGTTTCCGTTCAAGAGTTGTATTTCAAAAGTTTGCAGCTGAACCCCTTCCTCTTCTAGTTTCAGGCCAGGATCATTTAAAGGTAATTTAAACACTATGAGAAGATTGCTACATAAGCTCTTTCTCTGCATTCATGTATTTCTCAACATGAAAGAGTTAAAAGAAGAAAAACCCTTTAGAAGGTATCAAGCACTAATATTAATGCATTAATTGTGGAGAGTATCAGAAAGAACGAAGATTGTCTGATTGCTGCTTATTTGCACGAGTAATTTACTATACAATTTGTCAGCTCATTTTAAAGCTTTCCTCTCCCTGATGCAGGTTATGAGACACACTGATCCCATTTCTGGCAAACTAGTGGTATACTGGATGATGGATTTGGACACTGTTAGCCAATCTTCACAAATACTTCAGGGTAAAGAAAATTCCCCTTTTTATTTTTGTTTATTCCAGCCCCTCTTGCACTGAAACCTCTTTGCCTAGGAAAAAGATTATATAACAGCATTTAAGTGCTCTTGATACATTTGTCCTCAGTGGCCATGAAAGAGCTGTGTTCGTTTCTTAGCCCATTAATTCTATGTGATTATTTCGCTAAACTTAGCCTTACAGTCCATTTGAAAGGTGTTTCCAGTAAGATTAAAAGCAACATAATAACTGATGTATAAATATTTGGATATTTTGTTGTTTACTAAACAGAATACAAAGCATTTGCTTTTTTTCCCTGGGGTCCTTCTTTACACTATCCAGCCTTAAGCTATGGCCTGGGTGTTAATACTATACAAACAATCATTTATTTCAGAAGAAATGTGATCATTACTAAGCTATTCCATTGGTTAAAGAAGAACCTCTGCTTTTTTTCTATCCCAGCTGGGTTGAGGTAATTGCCTTAGGCTGCGGGCAGGAGAATGGAAAGCAGATGAAGCGTGTTGAAGATTAACCACACAAAGAAATAACACAAAGAAAGGGCTACGGTAGGAGGAGGAGAGAAAGTCTCAGCCTAGATAGGCATACTGGAAAAGAAATTGCAGGTAGCTCCTCGCTACTTTGTATCTTCACAGAAAATGAGGAAGAAAGTCATCAGCAATTCCTGTGGACTAATCTGTGCATATGTAAGCAAGCTGGGTTTACAGGCACTTTCTGGTAAGAAAGGAAATGCGACAGCCCATGAATGACACTGGTCATTAACCCAAATGCTGATACAAGGAAGATTGTTTAAAGGTGAAAGTCTTCTTCATTTTGGTCTGTTTACACTCACATTGGAGTCTGCTTAATCATGTTAGAGACTCATATCTACCCCTATATGTCCCACTACCCCACATGTCCCAAATACACAAATTACTTTTGTCTCCTGTACTTTATATAGGATTCATCTTAGCCAACTAAAGAAATGGAAGTTTTAAAAAGTTTAAAAATTGGAACTACTTACCCTGGCTTCCTTTGTAGTCAAATGAGAAAAATAAAGACTGATTTACATGAATGGTCTTAGCCATCTGTCTTAGAAAGTGATGAACTTCCCCCTGGAGATGCTCACTTCTTTCTACTGCCTGTAAAAGACTATGGTGAGTAGTACAGGCTTCAAAACCTAACCCTGAAGGGCCTAACACAGGAGAGAAGACATCCTGGTACAAAAGCAGGAAGTTCACTACCTGCTAGAAAAAAGGCTCTCCTAGATATTTTCGGAGGACTGGCAGTATCATTGCAACAGCATGTTTCTGGCTGGCAGTTTTAATATTAACAATCATAGGAGGGTTTTTTATTACTATTTTTCCCATGAAAATTGCCTAATGCATTGGCTGATGCTCATTGCCAGTTGAGCATCATTTTGTCTGACACCAAGTCAAACTGAAACCATGGTTCAGTACTGGTGATCCCTCAGGACAGCGTCTGGCGCAAAGTGTCCACAGGCAGACCCAAGGAGACATCTTTGGAAATCCTCTTGGAGGAGACAAACCTTTGGAAGGTCTCCAGGGTATTTCCTTGTTCTCTAATAATGAGACATGCCAGAGACATGTGGTCATGTTCTTTAAACTTGATAATTCTTGTGGGTCCAATCCTTACCCTTCAATCACTTGCCACAGAAGAGATCTTTATTTTGAAAATCTTTACTTACTCCACATTAAAGAACTTGTGTTCAATTATTTTTGAAGAAAAATTATTCCTTGTTTTAAATAGCTTGTAGCTGAAAAGTGTAATAGCTCATAGAGCAAAACAACATTCTCAGAAATATAAGGCTCATTTATTTGGATTACTTCCTTTACTATTTTCATGCTTAAATAAATATGAGTTAGGTTGAAATATGAGTAGGAGTGATATACTAACACTTCATTAGCAACCATACACTGTTCTCTCTTTCTTTCCCAAGTGAATTCAACCTTAATTCTATTCCTCAGCTACAAAAATAGAAATTTCCACAGAAAACTGAGGGAGACTTTTTGAAGCTAGGCTAAAAGTAGCAAAGAATTTAAGTATCTAGAGTTTTGTTACTTTTAACTGATAATTAAAATGGGAAAGTTCGATCACACCTATGTTAAGAAGGAAAAACACAAACACAACAGTATGAAGCCCTGTGAAAGCCTGAGTCTGTCCATGGACTTTAACTGTCTTTGGATCAGGCCATCATTAAACATTTGCCTGAATGTGCTGTTACAGACTGTTGATTTCTGACTTTATCTCTGTTTCAATGACTTCTGTGATATAACTGGGCTAGACTCATCTTTCTTGAGGCTTTAGGACACAGGATTTAAGATATCTGTCTAACTGGGCTATCATCTGGATGCCATATTGGAAGGAAGAATTTTTAGATGTTTTACCACAGAAGAGGCACATAGCAAAGTCATATAATCTGGGGATTTTCAGTGATCCTTATGATGCAGTAATCTGCCAAGACAGTGAGTAATCTGAGATGAGCTCTGGCCTATCTGAAGTGAATGACAAATCTGTTCATACAATGGGATTAGAAGTGTGTATCTGGATTCCCCTGGGGAGAGGCTGGTTGGATAATGTTACATCACTAAATAGCTGATGTGTCAGTGAAGTGTTTTCTGCACTAAGGGCTTGTATTGGTGTAAGTTTTCCTTGAGCTTGTTTAAAAACATGATTTGGAAGCATCTGTGATCAATGCTTCAAAACAAGGTTTACCATCTTCATGTAAAAGTTGCATTACCTGAATAATCTCTTTTTATACGCTGGGCAATTCTGTCAAAGAATCTAACAGCTTTCTCCTCTTTTCTTGCTGAAGACACATTCCTGAGTTCTATTCAGAAAAGGACTAAGGCAAATCTGAGCTATCAGCTGACTTTTTATTAGATTAATGCAGTAGACTGCTTTATGAGTTTTTCAGAATGCAAAGACCTCATACTTTTGAGCAAATTAATGAAAAGACAAGTCTTGTCACCTAGTAGCAATGCAAATTTTTATGATTTATAAACATTCGTTTCAACTGTTGAGCAACAGCAAAGCTGTACTCAGCACATAGCCACTATTAGTAGTATCAGGAAAGTCTGTGATTTGTCTGTCAGGGGTGGTTTTGCCACTTCAGAGTACAAGTGCTCATTTGCTTGTTTAATAAGTGTCATAAGTGTTAATATTAAACACTGAAAAGAAAATTTCACTTTCATTTCCAAAGACATCTTCTACCCATTGACATGCCTTTCTGGTCTTACATGATCTTCATTTGCTTGTTCTCTTTCAGATCACACTAAACTGTAAATTTACCTCTTGGCAGGGCCAAAAAATCTTATGTATCTGTGGAATATCACATAAATATTAAAGTGAATCTGATTTGTAATACCCAAAACCTGGGTGCCTGAAATTCTTCTTTTGTTAAGTTGCTCGTGACAAAATACGCGGTTCTTGAGGCGTTTGTCTATATCTGACTGGCATCTACCAGTTTTAGAAGAGCTCTTCTGTGGCCTACTTCCTTCTAGTTCTCCACAATTATAAGGCTTGTCTTTTTTGCCATGGTGATGTTTTAAAACATAAAATCTGTTTCTATTGTGCATTTTTGTTCTGTGTACCTTTATTACCATTTGAGATTAACCACTGAAGATGACATGTTTCTCATTTTGCTTTGAGAAGACATGATATCTATTGCATCACTGTTTTGCCAGGGGCATTCAAAGTACCCTAGCAGATGAGTGCATGCTTGCTTCTGACTCTTGGATATGAAAAGAGATGTTTGAACAGCTACAGCCAGCTCCATTGTGTTCATAGTAAACTCTGTGAAGTTCCTTTCAGCTACATGTCACTTCCAGTTTATGTTGTCTGAAATTTTAACAATGATAGATGGTACTAAGCTCTTTTCAAAATTCTTGCTCAGTCAGAAGCTGATACCCAAACCTGGCTGCACATAGTTTTTTAACTATGATGACTTTTTCAATAAGTGTGAAAAAATTTTCATGGGCAGTATCAGACCTTTTTTGGGCATTCAGATATTTTATTCTACACTGTATATTTGGCACTCCTATTTACCTATATGGGAAAAAAAATTAACTAGACAAATCTGCTATATGAAGAAGACAGATATGAGAAGTGCTCAGTGCTTTGCTTACAGAAAATAATACTGTTCAGTTTCAAACCATTGTCAACAGTAATTTCAGCTCAATTGCTCTTTCCAAAGATTAGGAGTACTTGCTTTACCAGAGAAGCGGGCCTAACTGTTCTGCAATAACTCCCCCATGTGGGCATTCCATTTTACTCTATATTTGTTATTCATTTTTGAAACAGGAAAGTTGCCTCAGATACTAGTCTTTCTTTCAAGTATAGTGGCTGCACATACAGATTTTTCTGGCACACTTACTACGTATGGAAATCTTTATCCTGGTTACTCTCCCTGTGTAAATAAAATCCAGAGCATGTCATCTGTTCTAATCTAAGACTCATTATGGACAGACTGCCTATAGATTCCTATAGATTTCCTATAGGTTAGGAAGGGTGGTTCCCATTGGATGAAAATGAGCTGAATTGCGCTTACTGGTAAAAGAAGGCTAAACAGTAATCGACTCCTCTGGAAGCTCATGTTTACTAACTCAGCTTCACCTCAGTTTGTTTATTGAAGTTAGGCAAAGCCTGTTTGCTGTCAACAGTTCTGAGCATGTCTAATCAGCCACGTCTTTGAAGTACTGGTTAGAGCTATCCCTTGCTAATGCTGTCAGCATTTCTCATACCCACGGAGGTGAACTGGTAGTGCAAGTGACTTGGAGGGCATATACGACCTGGAAGCTTTGGAGGCTTGTAGACCCTCCAAAACTCAATCTAGTCAGTACAGCTATGAAACTTCATATCAAAAGCTTAATGTAATTAATTAATAGTTTCTAAGCAGCTCAGTCACACTAATTCTGATTCCCTGCTTCTTATCTAGTGGTAAAAATAGTCATCTAATTATCTGATGGGCTTTGTGAGAATAAATAAACACTGATTTTTGTCTTCACTTCAGCAAAGCATGAAAGATCGTGCCATGTTTCTGCTACCAGTAGGTCATATCACACAAGCATCCCACATGGGCATTTATGTGGGTACTAAATGTAAGTTGGCAGGAAGAGGGAAAGAGATCCTCCCATTCACTTCTGTCTTTGAGCTGGTTGATTGAACAATGGGCTAGAGTTAGATGGGAGGGAGGTCATTTTCAGGCTGAGTAAACACAGCAATTTCTCCCCCAGAAATCTCCCCAGTGGCAGCTGTTTGACCTATAGGGAACTTGTCCTTTTTCCAATCAAGAAGAAAACTGTGAAACAACTCTTCTTGGATGTTTTCTTTTTCCTTAAATTTATTTAATCTGGGAGCTAAGGTGTCAAAATACCACAATAAAGGCATTTCCCATCCTCTTTGCAGGTGGACCACTCCCAGGAAGTCCTGGCATCTTTCTAGGCCATTTTTTTTTCACTTAATCCTAGGCCATATATACGTGTCAATCAGTCATCTTTTGTCCAGGGGAAAAAAAACCTGAACAACCGCCCCCACCCCTTTGCTTCTCTAATCTAACGGCTTTTTGGTTTCTCTCAATGTCCAAACTCATTCCCTAGATTTCCCCTTGGATGTGTCTATAACAGCTATTAGATATTCACAGGTTTCGAACCAACATTTTTGTGTATATATATATATATATATTGCTATCTATCAAAATATAATTTGCCTAACAAAATTTTGTATGTATAACTTTCCTACATGTACAGCTTGCCTCAAATAAAATTGACCCTTCATAGGTACTTGTTGAAGTGAACTGAATCTTTTTTCAGAAATGTTGAAAATTTAATCTTTTTAATTCTTAAGGTTTTATTAATTGGTTAAATCCAGGGTAAGCATTTTTCATACTTTTGAGAGTAACTACTTTAGTGCATTTACACTTATACCAACACTTGAGTTTTCTGGTAAGGTCACGAAAATGTTGCATCTCCTCTTCTAGGGACTAAGTGAGTGTCTGAAATATTAAACTGAATGCTAGGGCCAGCCCCCCTGTTTGGGTGTTCAGCGATGTAGAGAAATCTGACTAAAGTAACATAATCTAGGACAATAAGGTGAACAAATCTTAATTTCCTAATTAGCAGCATCCTTTCATCTGAGCTGGATGTGTATTGTCAGTGGCTGAACGACAAGTATTGAAGTTTAGGGCTGATACTTAATGTAAACTTCAGCAGTATCACTGTGTTTCAAGTGTTACCCAAATTAATAAGTAAACCTGAATCATCACTTGATAATTGCTGTCATTAAATAAATAATACCCATTGCATGTTTTTATCATTTATACTCCAAGGATATGAAAAGATTTCCTAAAAATTTAGGGAATACTGTAACATACAAGTGAAACAACAGTCTAAGAAAGCAGAATTTGTATGTGGAAGCTGGTGGGGGACATATATTCACACCAACTGCTTTAGCAGACTAAAAGGTTCAGAGGTGAAGCTCCCTAAGTGTCCTATACAGCCAGTGGTGTGATGCATGTGACCATGGCCTAATTCAAAGCACTTAATTTAGACACCTGTACATAGACAGCTGTGAACACCCCACAGACTTCGTTTTGCATTGTATTAATGGGTCTGTTGTTGCACAAGCTGGAAGGTATTCTTAAATGAGTTCTGCCATTTCTAACATTTGACTCATTTTGTTCATTTTTTCAACTGCAGTCTGAATTTGCTCCTCTTAACACTAGAAATCATTTGGCATAGTAAGGGTTTTAATTGCATTGTATATTTTAATATGATCTCAGTAGAAGCTCTTATTCTGTGGCCTTATCTTTACTTTTATTGTACCCAGAGTGCTGGGCTTTATACTGAGAATTATACTATTTGGCATTTTTCTTTTTATATAGAAAATATAATACAGATTTTGCTTGTGCTACTACTAATACTAAGAAAATCTCTCATGCAGGAACAGATTTGCAGACAGGAGAGTCTGCAGAAGCTCTTCTCACTGCTTAACAAGTTCTGTCTTTAAATTCCCCAGTTTCTCCAGTGCTTTCAAATATTAGATTGCATTTGTCCCTTTCTTACTGAGAAACAGAAAAAGATCAGTATCTGCAGATAGAAAAATCAAAGGTAGAGGTCCATGTGCTAAGTAAGAAAGCAAAGATAACCTCTGAGTCTAACTATACTTCTGGGTATAGTCAGCTTCACACAAGCGGGCAATATAACAATCATAATTTGCTAGCTGCCATTTAATTCCCTTTTTAGATAACTAAATACCATATACATCTGTATTTATTGGTGTAGACTTCAGCACAAGTGCAGACTGAGTCCCAGATATGCTCCCTTGGATCCATAGAAAGATGCCTTAATTGCTCCATTATCTCACAGCTTTGTGCTAAAAATACACAGGCAAATGTTTTAGTTATGCCATCCAGAAATGTACCAGTATGCTTCATGTGTTACAGAAAGATTAGATGTGCAGGGAGAGTGACAAGATTAAATGTTTGAGGAGACTGACAGATTTCTGGGAAAGGCAAACTACAAAATAGGAGAGGGAGCATTTTGTGCTGCTTCCTCTGCTGTCGGTGGGAGGTTTCTGCACGTTGTGGAACAAGACACTGACTTTCTGTTTCCAAATTATGGGCATGTTAATTCCTTCCCTTTCAGCTTGACTGCCAAAGCCAAGTAAGACCAGAGGCTAATGTCAATTTTCTTCAGTAAGTTTAGTTATCCATGTAATGTCATCTATGAGTGACCCAGTAGGAGTCAGGTTTTAAAGTGAGAGGGTACTAGCCCAAACATTTTTTTCTGATCTCTTTAGTAACAGAGACTACCAAATTTTGCCCAATAATCTGTGAACAAATACTCTGAACTTACTCCCCAAACTTCTTTTTCTATTACCTAGTCTGATGTTTGACAACACAGATGCTGTAAATGGTAATATTATAACAAACCGTATTTTCCTTACATGTACCTGCTTTCACAGCTGAAATGAACAGCCGGAAATTCCTCAATATATACCTAGACAAGTATCTCTTATTTGGTAAAGAAGAGGGTATTGAACTGATGACAGGAGATTTACAAATATAAAAATGTCAGGAGGAAAAATAAATGGGCTAATCAGCAAACATATGAAAAGGGACAGAAAGTAGGTGAACACAACCTGGTCATCACCCTAATTTTAACACGAACCTATCACAAACATTCTCTACTAGAAAAACCTGCATTAATGCTAAAGTGGTTCTTTAACCACATCGCAAAAAATAGGTGTATGTGACTTAAAGACAATCTTTACTGATAAAAAAGCATTGGTATTTTTTGTATTCATCAGCACAAGTCTGTTCTGTCCCTCTGTCTCTCTCACCATGTGCATGTTTGTCTTGCCAATTAAGACTTTCAATTAGAAAAAAAATAGTTTTAACACTGATCAGTCTGACTGAAGCTGAGGAATACATTACAGCCTTACACAGGTACATCTTTGGGCATCACACCAGATGGCTTTTCATTGTTCATGTCTATTTCTAGGTGCATTGCTAACCTCATAAACCTATTATTTTACTGAACCATAAAAATTAACCTTGAAATAGATAAGTGATAAGCCTACAGTAAACACAGATCCTTGACATTATTTTGCTGGGAGTCAACTGCTCTATGGTGGATTTATATCAGTGGATTTCAATGGGTTTATGTTAGTATAAAGGAATAGCTCACAGCTCCTGCTGTTTCAGAGTACTCCGTTTTCCTTTACTGTTCTGAAGCCATTGGTTGAGATAAACTACACTGAAAAGTAACATAGCTAAAACTAGCAAGAACAGTCTATTATAGCTGATCTTAATCCCAACTCATAAACTTCATGACAAAATCTCCTTACTGTCACTGCAGGAAAAGATCACTTAAAATATGTTGAAGACCTAGTATGCCATAAAAGGGACAGCAGTCATTCCAGCTTGTGGGAAACTTATTATGCTGCTACACTCCACACCTGGAAGAGACAGATTTAACTATTTCCAAAATAGATCTGGGAGGTACAGGTATTAATTCATATGATTTCACCTGTGTTTGTCTGCAAAGTACCAAAATGAAATGCCAAACACCAGTTATTTGCACTTCCTCACTTCCAAGTAGGTATTGTACATGTAGGCAGAGACAAAACAGTCTGGAAAAAAATGGAGAATAAAATATTTTATGTAACCAGGTTCTGCTACGTAACAACTCCATCAGCTACAAATCATTTTCCATTGCCCCAGTAAATTTTGTTATATTTCTGGCACTTCAGCATTTTTTCATAAAGATCTGTTCTAATTATAGAATTCCTTCTTATGATGCCCTTGATGAGGATCAGCAAATGATCACCAGGTGATCCTGTATTATGCATCAGATTAGTCTCCCTATTGTAAACTTGTCTGACAACTGCTTTGGAAAGCCTGGACATGGTCAAGCATCTGATAGCATTTTTTTAATACTTGGCTTTTGATTTTCTAGGCCTGAAAGTCCAGTGGTGCTGGCTTGCTTGACAGGGGATTCAAGGATATAAAGGACACTCCAATTTATATGTATTCTTAAATGCAATGATGTCAACCAAAATCAGTCACAGAAGCAAATACTTCTTCTGTGTTAGTGGATTATCCTCCTAGTGTTGACAAGTCACAGATGTCTTATTTCTATGGAAGGTCTCCCAGAAGAATACTCCCAGTGCTGTCCAACACCACTGTTACCACATTCTTTCTTACTTCTTTATTTTTCATATATGTCCCACTCATTTCATATAAATCAGAACTGTATTGAGCACCATTACATGGTTATTTCCAATAGATAATTAATCACACAAGAACAGTATACATCAATTTCAAATGAAAACTCAGGCCACTTTGCTTAGTAGACAGCAGGCTGTCATTTGTCAATGAACTCAAGTGTCTAATAAAGCTTGCAGAGTTTATAATGATTTCAAGTTGCTGAATCATATTCTAGGTTAGAAATAATGGCAGAAATTATTCATGAAAATTGTGCCAAAATCAAGCTTAAGAAAAATATCTGTGCTCCCACTTTTGGATAGTTTTATAGCTCAGTGACTGTAGTGCTGCCTCAATTTCTTAAAAAAGACCTGATAATATTTTCTAAGTATATAAAAAGTTTATTTATCTCCTTTACAAATGCAGTCCTCTGCTGGCTCTTTGCTTAACCCCTCAAAATAAATCAATTGCCTCAGCATCCCTACAGTCATCCCTTTGGAAGAACTCTGTCACTAAAATGACAATATCCAGCAGTCATCGCTTTAAAACACAGTTGTGTTAGAACAAAAAAAGCATTTCTCACTTAATTTTAGGCTTCAACAGTTGGTGACAGTCTGAACTTCTTCCATGGTCAATGGAGAGTGACAAGAGCCTTTGGAGGACAATTAATTATCTATCCTAGACCTGTATTTTTGGATAAGATGAACTGTGTTTCCAGGATGACTACTGCTTTCTATCATTACTGAGGAAGTTTGACACCTAACTTTCAGACCATTAATGCTTGTAAGACAAATGCCACCCATAATGTAGAATTTATTTACAGGAGTTCACATTGTTTTTTGAAATAGTCTGAAAGCAATTAAAAAACAATTTTAATTGCTTGAAATCAGTTTTAGTTCATAATAACACTCTCTGTCACCTTTTTTAGAATACCTGTGAAAATCTTTTTTTCACACATTTTTTTTATTTTTCCTCTAACTACCACATTGGTTTAATGAGACAAGTCTTAAGCTATCTGTAATATGACCTTACATTTTTTACTGTCATGGTTGTGTTGTGAGGATATTTTGGTTGATGCTAAGAGTTGTAGCAGAGACCACACATTATACAAACCTTTTTTGCCCCTCCTCTCTGAACATGCCATTAGAGTGCTTGAAACATTTATTTCAATTGCTGGAACTCTCTTGGATTCCCAGAATCTTTGCTCTCAGCTTTCTCTTTTCTTGAAATAGAAGTCTGGATTTTGATAAAGCATATAAGTAGCTGTTAAGAATATGGTATTTTAATGAATTTCAGAGTGTGGGATTTTATGTACTTTCAGAAATGGAGAGTAAGGAATGAAATAACTCACACACATTACAGCTCCTAACAGACACAACAGGCACATCTAACATCTGACAGTTCACAGATATGTACATGTAATTTTGCCCCCCTCTAGCTAAGTGCAATAACATTATCCTACAAAAGCTTGCTTTTTGGTTCCAGGATTTGTGCTCTTGGCAGTACAATGCTCCAACGTCAACCATTGGTTCGGCTGGTGTACAATCTGCTAATTATAGCACTCTTTTTCTTAGGAGTTAAAAAAGATCCATGTAAATCACTGTGGCTGAAGAGAGTTTGTACTCCAGCTTTCCTGCTGCTGAGTGAGTGTTCTGCCACTATGTGAGTGAATGAGAGGTAAGTGTTGCAAGCTCCATTTAAAGCCCCCCCAGGTGCCTTTCTATGTACTGCATTTCATATCTTCTATACTTCTGACAAATTTGTAATAATTTATTAATAATATTGAATCTTATTTTTTTCCAATTTTCCATTTTAAAAATATATATTTTCATTTCTGGTGGAAAATACTCAAGTTTATCATACTCTCCAAAATGTGCACAGGTAACATAGGACTTTAAAATCACTACTTCCTTGTGAATTTCAAGGCTGCTAATCTTTTCTTCCTAAACACTTACCTGTACTCTTCAGAGACTGTAAATCACAGTCATCATTAAGCTATGGTGCTAAAAACATTAATTTTTTTGAACACTGATATGATTTAGCTTTTTCTTTGGCATAAATAATATCACATGGGTTACATAAAGCAAAGTGGGTTTACATCTTCATTATATTGGTTTATTTTGTTCTTAAGGCCAGAATTCTGAAGACAGGGAAGGACCATGGTGGACAGTTACACGTTCAAGAAAAAGACCTAATTGGCAAATTTTTGCAAACAGCTGAAACCACATCGTAACGACTTAACATCATAATGACTTCTCCTCTTTCAGACGTGCAAACTGAAGTGCTAATTGAAAAATGTAGTCTTTTTTAGTGTTAAAATAGTTAGTTAGAAAAATTACCCTTTAAGCAATCTCATCCTAAAAATAGAGGAGCAAGTGTTCTTAGTTGCTTTTACAAATTAAAATTCTATTTTCTGCTTCATAAAGTACCTAGCACTTCTCAGACACATTTCTGAATGGCATCTTACAAGAGCTGGATGGTCTATACCAAGTGTGATGGAATTTAGAGCAGTGAGGCCAAACAGTCCTACACCATGGGGCACCAGTGAGGAGAGTTTCAGCCCCTCCTACTGTCTACTCCACACTGAGCTATGGTGTCAGTGTCTACTGTCAAGTTGTGGATAGCATCAATATGCATTGGAATAACTATATGCTTATAGTGTTAACTTCCATAAGATAAATGATTTTGAGAAATGCTTCATCTTTGACCAAGATGTTTTAGACAAAGGGAACTTGTAGGGAACTCACAGGGGGAGAATTGATCTTTCTGATGGGATTCATCTGACTAAATGGAAATATCTAAATTGAAGATGTCTACACCTGCCAAGATCAGAGTTCCCTTTGTATAGAGGAATATAGGCCTCATTGGTCACTATTCCTCTCATCTTCAAGCAAACACTAAAGTAGTACTGATAGCCATGCTCTGTTTTCCCTGACTGATGTGACTTCATATATGCCCATATAGAAAATGTTTAAAAATAGGTGAGACAAAATCTAGCATTGGCCTTTCCAGATAAATCCCATGGGACTGATTCACAGTTTACCAAAGTCCACAAGAGGCTGTTTGTTGACCTCTCTGGGTCAGAGATCATTCCTTTCTTAATGAAAGATATACTGTAATAAAGAGTAAGTGCTGAATTTCTCGAGCACACCTGCCAGAACTTTCTCAGAATTGTGGCACAGCTATGGGAATACATTAGGAATGTAAAAAAAAGCATTTTCTCACATTAGTCATTGGATGTACATTTGGGTATTGGCCATTTTCCTTTCAACCCTTGATTTAGTAAGAAAAAAACAACTAAATCAATCTTTTTTTTTTTTTTTTTTTTTTTTTTTTAATAAGGGAAAACCCTTTTTAAAATATGGATACCTTGGGAAAATTCCAGGAAAGGAAAAGGTTCTACTGAAGTAAGGCATGTACAGACTTCTGCTGCAAACTATGGGCTGGGCAGGGATGTGCCACTCTGACTGCCCAGAAAATATGTACTGACCCATGTAAAAAAGCAACACTTACTCATGTTATCAGTAAAGTTACAAATGACTTTGTGTAAACATCATCCTTATGGCTCTCACGTCACAGAGAGTGCACACAGTCAAGGTTTCCATGAGCAGCAACAGATGTTCTGTATCCTCCAGAAAGACCTCACTTAGAACCTCGCATGGCCAGGACTTTATGGAGAAGTCAAGAAAATGCATGCTAGTACAAGCCAAATAATATTCTTCTGTTCCATACCGGTCCATAATTTGAAAGGTCAAATGTTATTGCCACAAAGAGAGTTGTTAAGGATTTCCACACCTTTCAACTCTAGTTGTACAAACTACGAGAGATATTATAAACTTTCAGACTGTTGAGGGTGTGTGATCAAAGTAGGCCAGGTCACACTTCCAGCTGCTGTTTCAGCATTTAATTACCAACGCATCTTGATCTGGATCTGGAGAAGTGAGAGAAGGTTGTTTATACAGAAATAAAGTGACGTTCTGTCTTGACACTGCTACATCCTTATGGGAGTCTGAGGTTATGTCATTAAAGAGGATCTTCTATTGTTACCTACTGAATTGTTTTGTGCTCTAGTCAGGGATGGCATCACATTAATACTGCTTGTAGGAGATCCCTAAGGCCTTTACAATGAGATACAATGTCTGCTGGGAAAAAAAAAAAACTGTTTTATCTTGCTAACTGAAGATCATATGTGATACAATAGCTATTAACCATAAATAAACCCCTTTATGGAATTTTCCATACTCATCAATTGTGTTTAAAGATTGCTACACCCAACATGTAGGAATGAAATTCTGGCTCTGTACGAATAATTATCACTTACTACTCAATGTCAAATGTCAAATTTTTAGCTGCCTGACTAGGAATTTTTCAGCATGTGCTCCAATTATAGTAAAAAATCATGGAGGCTGCATAGAAGTTCTGTTCATCTTGAAACATGTTTTTATTAGATAATGTTGCTGTGGTGTTGAAAGAATATTTATGTGGAATGATATGACAAATATGTCATGTATCAGCTACAAATACAGACTAATAAATCATAAGATGTTTCTGCTGTGGGATCACTAACACTGCAGAATCTTAATGTGAAAAATGGAAATCTCATACAGCAAAAAATGCTAATAGTAGAAAAAAAGCAGTAGAAAATGTACTTTCCATTAATAGCTTTTCATTGGTTAGCATACATGTGTAGCTTCTAAAAAAACCAGGTTTAATATTTCAGAGTAGCATGCTTTGTTTGCTATCTTGGTTTTTTGAGATAAATAGGGCCTCCAAAACATGTGAGATGAACCTCTCTGCTGAAAATCTTTTGACTTTCACGTAAAAAATTCAGACTTCTGGATACAAAGTCAACATCTAAAAAACCCAACAAAATCTGTGAATTTTCAAAAAAAATCCTAACTTCTGCATCATCATAGCATAAATTAAGCCCTTTTATGTTTTATACCTATTATAGAGAATTAAGTACTGTCGTCAAAATTAAGCAAACAGTTTTTCATTATTTTTCAGGCTAATTTCTTTTTCTGGCCCATAAAAGAACAGAATGATTTGAAACTTCCTTAAATATCCAGTAATGGTATGATCTGACAAATGCCAGTACAATTCAGCCATACCCAGAAGAAACAGCAATAAAGATAATTTACACTGTCAAAGTGTCATGGTGTAACCCCAGCCAGCAACTAAACACCACGCAGCTGCTCACTCACTCCCCTGCCCCCCTAGTTGGATGAGGGAGAAAATCAGGAAAAGAAGTAAAACTTGTGGGTTGAGATAAGAATGGTTTAATAGAACAGAAAAAAACCAAACTAATAATGATAGTAATAACGCTAATAAAATGGCAACAGTAATAGTAGAAGGATTGGAATGTACAAATGGTGCACAGAGTAATTGCTCTCCACCTGCCGATGGACACCCAGTTAGCCCCCGAGTGGTGATCTCCCCTCCCACC
>JANZLQ010000079.1:35727984-35743044 GCA_026212715.1 Elanus axillaris
CTGGCTGTGTTCCCTCCCAACTTCTTGTGCCCCTCCAGCCTTCTTGCTGGCTGGGCATCAGAAGCTGAAAAATCCTTTACTTTAGTCTAAACATGACTTAGCAGCAACCGAAAACATCAGAGTGTTATCAACATTCTTCTCATACTGAACCCAAAACACAACACTGTACTGGCTACTAGGAAGACACTTAATTCCATCCCAGCTGATACCAGGACACAAAGCAACAGTGCAATTTTTTCCACAAAAGTGACAGTGACTAAATTTTTAAACAGTTTTTACAAGTTCTTAAGAATGACACAGGCTGAAAGTAAATCAACTGCAAATAATAATGAGCATTGCCCCTTTTGACTGAGGCAGCTAGGTTAAAACTCAGTGTCTGGTGGATTATTCTGGGTAGGAAGAAAATTAAGCAATGAGTATCTTAGAAAGGAATCTGTCTGTATGCAAGAACAGACAAAATCATGTTTACCTGTGCATAAGAGGTTTTAAAAATCCCAGTCTTTCCACTTGCCTCTCCAAACTTCTCTCAGCCATTGAGGAGCCCAAGAGGTAAAAATGCCAGCTGAATTGAGACCAATGGCAAAATCCCCAGTGGGACTGGGATTTCACCTGAAGAAAAGAGCCAGAGTGGTGCTGATATATTGACCTCTTGACAATTCGAATGCCTCAGAATAATTCCCTTCCTCATTCAAAAATAAAAGTCTTCGTAAAAAGACTTTTCTACTTTGTAAAAATCCATTAAAAGGACGTAACAGATGGCCATTATCTTCCTAATAATGCTTAATTATTCATGCAAATACGCCATTGGTATTATGTTAGTCACAGGAACCAAGGCCATGGTTTAAACAAGCAAGTAAGTCTGGAGTGTCTCCCATATCTGTGTACACAGCCTGAGAAAAATTGCAGGTCACTGTTGTAGCTAATGTGTTCAGCCCTTTCTGAAAAACCTGCCCAACCAGAGCTTGGCAACTGTCTGTCCAGACTCTGTTCCCTGTCTGTCAACAACAGTCTCAGCTACTTGGGTCAATAATGTCATTTTCAGGGAATCTGATGGGGAATTTTAGCTTCTCCGCTGGACAGAAATCTACTGAGCAGCATTCATTAGCTTATTATCTTTTCCAAGTTGGTCACTTTCTGTGTTGCAAGAAGAGAGAATGAAACTTACAGTTTAATATTGTTTTGCCTTGTGAATTTGTATTAGAAACACTGGAGAGTACTGAAAGCCCCTATATAACACTTCTTGACATCCTGTTTGGATTTCTGTAGGTAGTATTCTTTGTGAAACATGAACCTCCTAGGACAGTTAGGGCCATTCTGGTCTCATACCGATAATGCCTCCAGCTGAGGCACAGGAAATCCAAATTGCTCTTCAAATTAAATCACGGGAAACCTTGATTCCTTGCTTGTCTCAGGCAAAGTTAATCAGAAACAGATTCACACTCCTGTTGAAACACTAAGTTGTATATTTATATACTGCTGGCTTATCTTTTGGCCTGTTGGGTTAAAATTATAGGGGGGTTTAATTTTTTTTTAATTACTATTGCATTTGGTTAGTAGGCTTTTGCAAAATACTAATGAAAATAAATTAACAATTTGTATTGATACTGATAATTCTGGTAATTACTGGCAAAGTTAAACTACTAATTTGATCAAAAATGAAATTTGTGTCCTCTGGGAAAAACAGTAGCAAAAGTGCCATTCATGTTCCAAATTGATACAAAAGGATGAAATACATAATCATCTGATGGAACAAAACATCAATCCAGACTCAAATGAAATATTTTGTTTTTACTTTTTTCAGCTAACAATATTCTACTAAAATAAATCTCCCCCTAACACAAAATGAAGATCTATCTTTGTTTTTAACACCACCACCCCCCGGCCATTGCGCCCTGTCCCACCCACCTTGCTGATATGAAACTGTGCAATCCATCCATGGGAACTATCACTTCAGCTGCAATGAAAGAGGTTCCTGGGCATCCTTTATCAAAACTCCCAAGACACTGTTTTAGGTTCATCAGTTAGATGGTTCTATGGTGTACAACATGTGAGCAGCTGCCAGTGACAGACCGTATCAGGAAAAAGTACTATCAAGATCCATGTATACATTGATGATTTTTCTCCTTTGCATTTCTCAGCACTATGAATAGACAAGGTTATCAACTTCCTCCTACCTCTGAGTAGGGTATATAAAAATATTCTTGCAAAGCCAAAAGCATTTTGTTGGAGTTTCATTGGTAATTGTTCTGCTTAGTATATACTGGAATCAGCAATGATCAGGCACATGACACAGAGGTAATGCAAAAATGGAAAAAAAACCCTTTCCTTCTTTGTGAACAAAGGGAAGTTTTTTTAATTCAACTTTGTGTGTGATTCAGAAATAGGGACAAAAATTGCTTGTAGTTGAAAACAGAGAGAAATCTGGGTGTCCAGGTTAACACTACATTCTGTAAGTATAATATATATGATTCAGGTCTCAACTTCCACCTACACCTGACTAATGTCCTGAATTCAGTGAGATTGTCCTCACCTGCAAGCATGTGACTGAAAGATTAATCAGGCCTATTCAGAGCTTTGTAAAGGCTAAGTCAGGAACTGTTCACAACATTGAATGTCTGAGTGCTGTCCTGATTTATTTTTACTGTGACACAAAAAGCCCGTGTTTAAAGTCTGTCATTTTCATAAACCTGACATATTCACTCAGCTGCATCAATTCACGGTGTGTTAGTTTATGCTTCTCCTCCCATTGTTCTCCTCCTTCTCTGTCCCATCTCCCCAGCACATTGACAGTCAGCAAGTCTTTAATTTACCACTGAAGAAGCCCCTTAGCAAATGATCAGATCTACCTTCCAGCTTTGAAGGGGATGTACTCATTCTCTAGCCCTCATTGTTTCCTAAAAATAGATGACGTCTTAGAAGAATGGTGCTGGTCTGGAGCACATGTACCAGTCTCAGTAGAGCCTAGCCTGCAGTCACACTGGTATTTTCCCATGCTTTAACTGAGGTTGCTATGAGTTTATGTCCATTTAACTTCTTTGCTTTCTTGAAAACATCAGCTTAACTATCTCTGGGGACCTCACACTTTGCAGGATGCTGAGGAACAAATGGACTAGAGGAGCTGTAGCTTCCTTTCAAGTGTAGAAGTTTCTCCACATTCTAGTTTCTTTATTGGCATCTCGACCAAGAAAGAATGAGAACAAAAGGCAAAGCAAGGAATGTTTTTGCAGCGCTGCCTCACTCTCCTACCACCAACCTGCACAGGCTCGCTGTCGGCTCCCCGAGAAGGCATCCTTGCCTTTCCCAAGGGTTATCTAACCTGCCCTCCGGTCGCATGACTGCCTCCTTCTTCACTCTGTACCATGGACTTTGAGGCAGTTACAGAGTTAAATACAGAACATATTCCTGTGTTATTGTTTATATCTTTCTCTCCCTGTCACTTTCCAGAATGTATTTTATAATCTTCCACTGTAATAGCCTGGCTTGCTAAATGAAGTTTTTTGCTTTCAGCTACAAAGTAATTTTGCACGTAAGATAATGAAATAAGTAGAAGCTGCTAAGTTTTATGTCTTCATTGCCCCACTGGCAATAGGCCTAATCTAGCAAGCAAAACACAGGTCATTAGGAAATACCACGATGGAGGTTTTAGACAACCCTTTAAACATCGTGTCACTGGGGGTAAGACCTGCACAGGAAAGGACTGCAGTAGTTATTTCATTAAATGCTTGTCCTCAGAGAGAAAAAGTAGTTACGTTGCAGCACAGATGGTCTCCCACTGCTAAAAGCACAGCAGTTCAAACCATGCAGGAAAAGTAGGGAGATAGAGAGGCAGGCAACGTGAGAAAAGTAATTGTAAGAAATGCCAGGGACTATGATTTGGGAAGGAGTGGAAGTGCCAGGGATGTGCTGCATTGAGAATGGGAGTCAGAAATTGTAGCAGAAAATTGAAGAGAGCTTGTTTGAGGGAGGGAAGAAAGAGTGGTGCTGGGTTTGATTTTATTTGTATTCATGTCCTGTGCAGAGCACCTGCAAGTGCTTTAGGCTGATGACAGTTGAGGGCTTTTATTTTTTTTAAGATGGATAGATCTTGCCAAGGGAATGTTTCTGGTATAGAGAAGTATACCAGGCTTGGGACTTTCCATGCAGTATAAAACCACTCACAGGATGGCTAAGACTTTATTTAGACACATTTTTTCAGGTATTTGAGTATTTTCTGGGAGCAAATCTTTGGTATTTTTGTGACCCCTCTTGCTAAGGCTACTGGACATTACATATATTAATCTTACAGAACTGAGGTGAAATAAGAAAATACTATTATCCTGTGAGGCACAGGCAGATGTGGCTTGCCCATAGATGGCCTGCAATGACTAACTCCCGAGCAAGCATGTAAATTACTGGCCTATTTTACACCTGACTTCATGTCCCTTGCTGTTTCCTGTCACCGCATAAAGCTGAGATCTGCACTGATAGCTGCTGGAAGGTGTAACCTCCCAGTTATTTTATGTCTGCTTAAACAACTGCTCCCTGGCTTAATTTAGCACATATAAGTCCCAGCAGTTAAGCTACATTGCTTCCTGTAGAGTCTTGCCCTTGTAATCCTTGGAAGCTGCATTTTGTAGCTTGTGGCTTGAGGGCCAGGTCCTGCTCTCAAATACAGCTGGATAAATCTGCTCTACCCACAGAATTACCCAGTCCACATTTTCGTCCCTTGACTCAGCCTTGGTTATTCACATGGTTGTATATTTTGTACACTGCTGTCCAGTTTATCCTTTTTGATTTACTTCAGTCTTTATAAAAAACTAGGGTGTTTTTCTAAAAAGAAAAAAAAAAACAACTTTTTTTTTCTTTTGTACACACACTGTTGGTATGATGTAAGTCTACCAGGATTTCTTCTTGACTACTTCTTGATTACATCAAGATCAAAATAATCCTTTCAAGTAGTGTGTATGCTATAGCAACACACTGAGGCAAGTTTATGTATTTTTCATGCCACAACAATCTTTTAACATCTAGCTCAAATGACTCATTGCAGTTTCAGCAGGTTATTACCTTCCTGAAATACTAGCAAATTCAGTCTCTCTTCCTTAGTTGCTGCCTGGTACTCTGTATTTCTGGCTATTTCCTATCATAGTAGAAAAATTAAAAGAACAATGCTTGCAGAAGCAGGAGTGCTCTCTCAACACCTAATACCACCCTGCTCCATCACTATCCTTTTTTGGTAGTGTTTGGGTGAGGTTCTGGATGTGAAACAAGCTGTCTGACAGAAAAGTGCCTTGGTGTTTGCAGTGGTGGAAAATTCCAGTCTCCTCATTAGTTTATTTACTGTTTCACTGGGGACTAACTGCAGGTTTAAATGCTGTGATTGTTTTTATTGATATGAGTAAGAAACAGTCCTGCTGCTTGGAAGCGATTGAATTTTTTTCAGAAGTAAAAAGTACTTTGGAACAACGAAATCAAAGCCTTAATGATAAACCAGTCATAAATCGGCAGTCTGGTTTTCTCAGAAGTGTTTCAAGGAGTGATTTACTCCTGATGTCACAACATCTCTTGCCATTCTTGCTGGAGACCGACTTTTGCTGACATAAACTCATTATGTCAGACACAAAAGAATCTATTAATTCTCTTAATTTAAGTGGGTTTTGGATGAGCCCCGAGGGAGAGAGAAAAAACAACACAGGGAAGAGGGTTACCATTCTACCTATGCAATGGAAAATAATCTGCCTGTGCAAAGGGAGGGGAAGGACAGAAAGGAAAAGAAGAATAGCTTCCCCTCTCCCAGGGGACCCAGAGAGGGGAAAGGAGAGAGGTGGGAGTGTAAGCTGCTGCGTTAGTTTACATATCAAATTGGCTTCGTCTTGCTTACACTGAATGTTTATAGGATTATTCCTGTTCACTGCCATTTTGAGAACTGCTTGGAGGTTTTTCGCCATCCTGCTTTCTAAACCTAAAAGGCCATCCAGGCTGAGGTGGGGATGGGGTTATAAGAGTGCTCTGTGTGTGTAAGAAATGTAGCCAAGATGAAGAGGAAATTCAGGCTAGGCTAACTTACTTGAGGACAGAAAGGGCAGCCAGGTAGCAGAGTTTTAAAGTCTCTTGTTGAAGCTCTTTTGAAGAAAAATAGTAATTATTTATGCTTTCTAGTGCCAGGGGTGGGAAAAAACCCACCCACCCAACCAACCACCACCACCAAGAGAAAAACAGAGAGCTATCTTTGCCCTTAGGTCTCTTACTGAGTAAGAGAAGCTGGGTTCTTGTCCTTAAACCTAATGCTTTACAGAAAAAAAAAGTTTTGTATAAAATGAATGTTCAGGCATTGTCTCCTACAAGTTCCTTGTAGCAGCAGCTAACACCCAGGGGGTTTTACCTCACATGCCCATGTGCCTGTCTCTTGCCTCCCACCCCTCTGGACACAAAGGGGTAACCCCAAACCCTCTGCAGGCTGTGACAGCCTCTCTCCCCACCTCCATGGTGGCCTGGGGCAGTGGGCTGGGAGAAGTGTCCAGTGCGGTCAGTCCCTGTGGAGGAGACCAGCAGTGTCCCCGCATTGGGAAGAGGCGGCCACCCAGCTGCTCAGCTCTCTGCAGGCATGGGCAGCTCCAGACTTGCCTGCAGAGATGCACCAGTGTCTGAGGGACGCCTTTTTCTGATACGTAGCTGCTGTAGGACTGCAGGCATCTCAAGGAGACAGCTGGTGGCAAACGGGTGATCCAGCTCCAAGTGCTGGATTTGGCCAAGTAACCCTAGGTGCCAAAGTAAGTGCTTTTGCTGGTTCAACAGGCTTTGACTAGCTAGGCAGCTTCCAGCGACTGTGATCAAAGGGTTTGCGTTTGCTGCATCCACACGGTTTGTATGAGCAGAGCAGAGACTCCGTTCTAAACCAGACTTGCCTTTTGCTGTAGCTCTCCTGCTCTAAGCTTCACCCTAGGGAACTAGTGAGTGGTTAGTGGGGATAGACAGGGCTTAGAGCATGAACGCAGGCTTGATCCTTAGCTAACAAGAAGGCATAGACATTCTTTTAGTCTTCAGTCCTCAGGCGTAATACAGAACCAATTTCCAGCTGTTAACCTGTCTTGGTTGGGACTTGATGGCAGAGACTAGTTCTTAATGCAAATTTCCAAGCTTTCTAGCTGAAAGAAAGCATGAGGCAAATAATAGGGGCAGAAATTAAGGCATTTAGTTCTTATTTTTGCAACAAGGTTATCTGGAGCTGGATTATGCCTGGGGGAGCTAGTGTGCACTGAAGTCAATGCCATCCTGCCTTAGCTGCTCTTAACACAAGCTGTATTGATTCAAAATGCTTGCACATGGTGCAGCTACTCCTCCCACTTAGAGCAGGGCATGCCCTATATCCCTTTATTTTCCTTCCAAAGTATTGCTTCAGTATTATGCTAAATTGCAGAAACATCATGAGTATTTCTTCATCACTCTTAATAGCTGAGTAAGTAGTTTTATTCTTACTTACTTACTCCAACAAGCTCTGTGTAGCAGGGCTGTGTGTTAGCAAGTTCTGATGTAGCCACTTGGGTTTAACTTTTCAAATGAAAATGGAACAAATCTGTTATATATGGAGATAGTAAATCACTGTAGAGGTTGCAGGAGAAGATTAGAAGATCCACCTACACTGTTGGCCTGTACCTATCATGCAGCTGTAGCTTGCTGTACAATGATTTTTTGTCCTAGTACTGAACTATTTGAAGATTCATGGTTAAATACAAACTTGATCATAGAGTTTACATTCCACAAGTGGTTCAAGCAATTTAAAATGAACTTGACCTGATTTTTTAACCTTCTTACCAAGTTATGCAGACTGTTTGTACTGGCAGGAGGATCTAATAGTTGGGGTAAAAAAGGGAAAGAACGAGAGTCCATCATCTTATCTTAGCTGAATCACTGATTCACTGTGTGACCTGTGCAAAGCCCTTTGTCTCTATTGCCTTACTGATCTTTTTTTTTTTTTAAATAAGAGTACTCTGAGAGCCAAATACACCACTTGAAATGTGATTTTGTTATTAAATTTATGTCTGCTTTCAGGAGAACTATCTAAGCATGGAACATATTGTACAACGCTAAAACCAACACAGTGATACTGGAAATAAGATTTCTCTATTGTGAGTCTTCCAAAACATGAACTGGTCTATTAGTACACAAACCTTATACTTAGAACTGTCAATAATTCTTGAAATTCACTACAGCTTGCATGGGTTTGGTGGTGACTTTTATTTTTCTCAGAATTCCCTGGATTGTCAAGGACTGTGACTTTCAGCCAGTCGATCTCGACCTAAGCTCTTTTCCTCAGAGCTGAATCATAGCAGTTTAGAGCCTCAGGACACTTTGAGAGCCCCCTCACCTGGCCATTCAACGAAGGCATGACCAGCCTGGTAGCTCTCTCCTTTCTCTCATTCCAGAGAGCTGTCTGTCTCAAGAATCACAGTATGAAGAAGAGGATTGAATCATGCTCTGTATGGTAGAGGCAGTGTCACAGAGATATTAATTAGCCAGGAATCCCTCAAACTCTTGCAAACAGCAGCTGCCATTTTGTGTGCTCCTTCAAACCCAGAACCTAAGGGAACAATTTACTATATGAACTGCTGTGTTCTTTGCACCAGCTCATTCTGTATTTCTTATCCTTAAATTGATATTGAGGTAACATGCATTCAAGATCAAAAGACTGCCACTAAATCTCCTGGCCCTGATCTTGCCACAAGCCTAGAGCATTCCCATAGGCTGTGGCTTGATGTATATGCTACACTTCTTCTACTCAGAGTAAATTCCTTGTATTGTCCACATCTTGCCATCTGGCTGTGGAAAAAAACCCACACCATAGATAATATTAGCATATGATAAAAATGCACTGACAAGACAAGAATGGCTCCAATAACAAGCATCACAATTGAAATAATTATTTCATTCTTCCTTAAAAAACAGCAAGAAATTATATCTTACCCACTTTTTCTCCTAAAGCAATACCATTGGGTGCTCAGCCTGGAGCAAGGAAGAAGGTTCTCTTTATCTGCTTTTTTCAAGTCAGTAGCACTTGGCCTCCAATTAAGATATGGAGGTGGGCTGAAGTCACAGCTTCCAATAAGGATGATGCCTTTCTTGGGATTTCCAGGGACAGACTGTCTGTGTGTGTGCAGCTCCACACCATCTGCCACAGTGCAGAGCAGGCTACCCTTGCCAGGGAGGGACCGGCTGTAGAAAACTGAAGCAGAGATAGGGGAAGGAGAGATGACAACCATGGAGAGAAATAGCTGCTCAGACAGAATTCCCAGCAAGGGAAGAGAGCTCTGCACCCTCTGGTCAAGTAGAGAAAGAGGGGGGAAATGTGTGACTACAGACTCTGCAACTGATTTGAGCTACAGATTTCTCTTTTAGAGGATGATCAGTGTATTTTCTTACCTTTGCTGGGATTCAGAAAAGAACAAGCAAATAAAATGCTTTTGAACAAAAGTCAGGTAAATAGTGGAAAGGCTGGTGCTGTAAGTGCAGTGCTGGTGCTGCTGATCCAGTGAATAGAAACAAACCACTATGGTCACAAGGATGACTGGGATGTCTGTATGACTTTTCACTACCCAGAGAAATCAGGCTCCTCTCTGTTAGTGTCCTTTTAGCCCTTCAGCATGAACAGGACAAATTACCCAACACTGTTCTTTTTACATTAATTTAGCAGCCTCTAAAGAGCTAACCATGGGTTCATGTATTTAATGCCCACCACTATTACATGCCATGGGTCTTTTGGAGAATTTAGGGTTTGGGTTTTTTTTTGTTTGGTTTGGGTTTTTTCCCCCTGAAAAGGCACTGATGCTCAAGTTGTTTGTGAAAAAGGGAACAGAATGATTCTGGGCACCATTGTGTGCATGGGGAGAGAGGGTGGAAAGAGATTGGGTAGCAGAGAAGGAAAAGAAAAATACAGTGTTCAGATTTAGACAAGGCAGGAAATCATTATGTCCTTGCAAGATTATTCTTTATGGATTACACACGTCTGAAGATCATCCATTCATCTCAAAGGTCACATCAACAACAACTAGCTACCAGCTGAAGACTGGGAAATGACAAATTGATTACTGTAGCAGAGTGGAAAAAAAGATGTTGCACTAAAAATCCCACTGCTTTGCAAAAGGACATAACTTCTTTGTCATGCACCTTTTAAATCTGCATGTGTGTTTACCTGTGTCCTCCAACACACTGGTGCAGATATAAAAAATGTCCTCATTAACTGAAGGAATGCTAAGTCCCAGGCCCATCTTCCTCTGAGCCAGGTAGCACTTCTTCTGCAAGACAGGTCATGTCACAGCTACCTCTGGTGGGGTTCTTGTGATTACAGGAATCATCAGAGTGGCAACCACCCAAACTCTGCCTGACTCACTACAATTCTTGCCCACCTCTGGAGCACTACAAGAGTCCCAAGAACCAGAGGAAGAGATCACTGCTGCTTTAGCAAAAAGCAGGGTAATATTTAGCCATTAATCAGCTCACAGACACAGATTGGGAATGCTGCAATAACGTTTCCTGACTCACAAAGCAGCAAAAATCTGGTGCTACCCCTAAAAAGTGTCCACCTGTACTACTTGCAGAAAGGGTGTAACTGTACTGCCCAGACTCATCCTCATTTATGCCATGTTGGAGAGAAGGAAATGAGGTCCAAGTATTATTGTGTGTATTTGGAAAATGATGACACTGGGGAGTTTTATATCTTTCTTGTTTTGATTTTAAATTGTGATGTTATGCCACTTCTATTCCAGAAACTTCAAAAATAGGTTTGGGGGAGTGAGAGGAATAAAAGAGGTCAAAATCTGGGAAACAAAAAGAAGGGAATTCCTCAGAACTCTATTATAAAGTGTTACTAATGTTAAACTAATGGAAAAGTAAAGGCCTACTTCTACTGTACCCTTCCTGGGCACAACAGGTCACCTTTGATTCCTAAGATAAATTCCATATTTTTTAGTGTCCTCTGATTTCAAAGCATTTCTTCAAGGTGAAAAAAACATCATCCTCATTTAATTCATGGGAAACAGCAACTGGAAGATCTGTTCAAGGTCACATAGCAAGTGAATTTTTGAAACTGGAAAGAAAATAAACACATATGATTTTTAGTATCTTCCCCTGATCACTGGCACATGCAGCTTTCCCTTAGGAGACAGTGACTCTCATTGTCTGTTCAGTCATAGGACAGGGTCTGCATCTAATGAGAAATGGAAACAGTCTTCCGTCTGCTTCCCACTTCAGCCATAGCTTTTAAATCTGCACCTATTCTTTCCAAGGCAGCTTCCCTGAAAGTGCAGCACAGTCTGCAGAACACGCAATAGGGTGAGCTCATTGCTTTCTATAAAAACTCTATGAAAAAGCAGAATGACACTTTATTGCTATAATAAAGGTCATGACACTGGTTTCTTATATTCACACTATATTTTTAAAAAGCTTTCACTGCCCAGATCACAAAAATAACAAATATCCATGAGAAAGTTGAGGCTTCATCTTGCAGGCAGTTTACACTGGCAAGCTACTCTAAGTCACACTAAAATTTCACAGTCCTAATCAACTGTTGATTTTAATTGTTAAGTGTAATCCATCTGTTCCAAAATCCATAGGCTAGCAATGAAATTAGGATACCTTGTTGCATTGCATTAGCTACCACAAGCTCTAAGCAGATAACTGATCCTTGGCACACAAAGCACACAACAAAAAAACATCCTCTCCCAAACATTGATGTCTCTCAAGAATTGCTCTATGTTGCAGGATGAGGCCTTAAAGTGCATGCTAACCCTACTGCATCAATGTCCTCATCAAAGAACCCTTGAAGCCCAGAGCTCCTTTACCATGGCTGATGCTTCTGGGCCTTCTTTTCTCCAAGACCCTGTCCCAGGAGGCTGATGCCCACTACCATCACCCTTCATTTGTCCAGTTCTGGTCTCTCTGTAAGCGAACTGCTCTGCTACACTTCACCAGAAAGAGCTTTCACCACATAAAGAGCAGAAGAGGAATAGCCTCTGTTCATGATTCAAACAAGCCTTCAGAAAACAGTGGAAGCTCATAGGGGCCAAGACACCAAAATAAAATATCTGGCAGCAAGTGGCAGACAAAGACTATGCCTGTGGTGACCAAACATTTCCTTGTTACTGTCAATAGGAAAAGTAATTGGAAATTGCTTTTTAATTTACACTTGTAGACATTGTCTGTTGTGCTCAACCCAATTTATCTGGTATGGTGCTGTGGCTGACCATTCTGAGGACTACAGCTTCCACCTCTTCCATCTTGAACACCCAGCAGAAAGGAAATATTCTGACTTGGCCAGTCCCAGCTCCCAGCGAAGGAGGAGGACACTACCATATGCCTTCTGCATCACTCCAAAAGTAACCACTTACCAGATAATCACTGGCAAAGAGCATCATGAACATATCCTCTAGTGTAGCAACACACACCTGTAGTAAGGAGGGGAAGTCAGTAGTGGGTAAGAAAAATGGGAAGGAAATGTCAGTGGTGCCTTAGGAGCTGGTATGGTAATCAGGAGACAGGCAGGACTGGGATTTGGCAAGGAGCAAACTTGTCTCTCTTACTTGTCATGACAGGAAAATAATGAGCTACGACACTATCACAAGGCTTTAATCCTTTAGTGTGTTGGTTTTGAAGGATGACACTTGGCAGCATTTGTAGGGACCACTGCACCAGTAACACCCAGCAGCCTATCATTGCAGGATGAATGATTTGTTGTACAGATTTTTTGTCTTTTTGTTGCAAATATGTTCAAGAAACAACTTCTATCATGTTCCAACTTTCTATGCATAGGTTTTCTGTTTCATACCCTCAGACAAATACTGATGTAATCAAAAAAAAACAGAAATAAAATTCAAAGACTTCAGGAACATGGAACTATAACAATAGTACTACATTTGCAGACTTTTGTCACATGCATTTGCCTTTTTGATGGGATATCATTTGTTCTTTTATATATATATATATATAAAAATATATTTACACACATCTTTTCAAATAATTATTTTCAAGCCAACTCTTTCCCAGGTCAGTATTGTCCTCTGTTCAAAGAACAGAACAAAGTCCACATTTGAATTCCTCTGCTGAAATCCATGAAAGACAAAATGAAAACATGTCAGCTTATATCAGCTCAGTGCAAATAAAATTGACTGATACATTTATCTAGATCTCTTTCCCAGCCACAGAGAGGTTAATGATTACAGGATCCAATTTAAAAAAAAAAATAAAATCACTTGATTTCAAACTGCATCATTTTCCAAAGTGCATTTAGTGTTTATTTCAAAGATTTCTGTTTCAAAGCATATCCAGGTAGTCTAGAACAATGTCAGAGGCTTAAAAACCATTCAACAAAACCACAGTTTCACTGTTTGAACTAGTCATTGGTCTTGTTTAAATATTTTTACAGTAGTATGACCTGCCAAATCTAACAGAGAGGCTCTCATAATCAAGTATGTCATGCTCTGTCGTTCTGTGCCACTGGCAATGCAATCTAGCATTTTTGAAAACATAACCCCCTAAGAGCAAAAGAGGATCTATTCTCAACATCTCACACATCCCAAATCTCTAAGCCCAAAAACTAGAGCACAGGCTCTGGGAAAATAACTTTCTTTTATCCCCAAGCATATACTTTACAGTTAAAGTTTTGAGACTGCAATGGCCACTAAGTTAGTTAAGTCATGTAAGAGACATGATTTATTTCAGTAGGACAATAAAAACTTTGAAATGTACTTATTCTTTCCCCTCAAGCCAACTCCATATGCAAGAAATGAAGACCAGTGAACCCAGGATGGCAGCTGTACCACAGGTACCCTGCTGCTGCAGAGCCATGTGCCAGGCAGCTGGGTTCAGCTCAGCCCAGTTGTCAGATCGTTGCCTGTCTCAGTTTGGCTGTACTCCACAGGTTACAACAAGGTGCTGAGACAGTATTCTCTCCCACATTTAGCTTGTTCGGTTAAAGCCATACCCTGCATTTAACTGCTACTTTTTAAAGGCTGTACCTAGACAAAATATGAAACTGATAGGCAACTGAGAGCTGCACTTATGTGATAACAAAATGACATTTGCATTTTTTAATAAGCATAACAAAAAAAACCCAGAAAACAAAACAAAGGGGAAAAGGGGACAAAATACAGCTCTGTAAATATGTTCCGTCTGGAACTGGAGAATAAAACTAACAAAGAATCTCTAGATAAATGAGAGGGGGAGCTATACAGCAATTGTAACACGAACTATATGGACATTTATAGCCTACTTCTAATCCTTTTACACTATTCAGGTAGCAGAAGAAGCTTTGGATAGATGTAGATGGATGCTCAGGCAGTGGAAACCACACAGCAGTCAAAAGAGACCACAGTTCATAGTCAGGCAACAGAGTTCCTTTTCTATCATAGGTCTGCAGGTGTAATTGAATGCTTCAGGGAGCATCACCACTGCAGCACATGAATAATCACACTAGCCAAGACTGCACTAAATGAACATTATCTACAATGGCAGGAGGCATCAAGGAATGCAAAAAAGGCATCTGCTGGGAACATTTTCAAATGTTGGAAAAGAAAACATCAGCAATTTGAACTTCTCTGATCCCTGAAGTACCAAATTCCAAAAATATCTCAGAGAAAAATAAATTATTCCAATTATAGTATTTTCTCTGTTTTGGAGAGATTCTTTGGCTATTAAAAAAAAAAAGTGTCACTCAGTAAGAATTATTAGAATGCTGTAACTCAAACTGGAATGCTTCCCCCACCCCCCAACCCCCCGATGTCATGGTTTTAAAACTTGCAGCATGCATGTTCTGAGTAAAGGAAAGTACAGTGTGAGCTTCGGCAGCTGTAGTAGTGAAGGGTCACCATCTGCACATGTCTTCCTTTCCAAAGGTCTGTGTCAGAACAGAAGGCCTGGAGCCAGGAATCCCTGATACCTAGCCCTGGACATGACATAGACTCACCTGGATAATTTGTGTAGACTCAATCCTGAAAGATATTAAGTGTCTCCTGTGAGATTGTCCTGGTTTCAGCTGGGATAGAGTTAAGTGTCTTCCTAGTAGCTGGTACAGTGCTGTGTTTTGAGTTCAGT
>JANZLQ010000079.1:35743144-35771481 GCA_026212715.1 Elanus axillaris
TGTTCTTATCTCAACCCACGAGTTTTTTTCCGATTTTCTCCCCCATCCCACCTGGGGGGGGAAGGGGTGAGCGGCTGAGTGGTGTTAGTTGCTCGCCGGCCCTAAATCACGACAGAGATGTAGAGATGTGGCCCTGGCATGGATTTCTGCTGAGGTGTCTCTTCTGGAATACCATTTATCTGTGCTGCGGCTGTGGTGAGGAGAGAATGATGTGGAGGAGTTGGATGTTGTAATACTCTGCTTGCACTGCTGACATGCCAGATGGCAAAAAACCTGGTAGCACCAGGATGGAAGATGTTGCTAGCTTGTTCTCTCTGCATATAAAGGCAAAGAGTACAAAAAAAAGGCTGTAAAGACTGCTCTCTTTAAAGAGGCAGATACTTGTCCTGGAGGGCCTGGGCACGACTCACCCACCTCAGGCTCAAATAACCAAACACAATTTGTTACTGTTATGTGTGAAGAGCTCTTATAGCAGATTAATGAAGCCCAAGGTTGGTTTACAGGGCCATTTACATGTATACCAATGCACTGATGACTTGCTGGGACACTGAACAGTAATTCCTGTCTTCATCTCCCCAACCTTTTCCCTACACAGCTCCCCACAAGTGACAAATACATACTGGGCTCATGTTCCTTTCATCTGCTTGATAATTCTGTTACTTAAGGATAGCAGGCCAGCACTAAAGTCTGAAGCTGCTTTCCTCTTACATATTTAGAAAGTAAATTACAAGATTTCAGCAGAGCACACAATTTTCTGGCTCAAGTAATGACAGATAACTTTGGGGCTTACATTACCTTTACAGTGAATGGCCTCCCCGTTACTGATGTTTCAGTACCTTTGCCAATAAATGTCAGTCTAGTACTGGTGATTAATAACCGTACTGTTAAATAGATCTATTTATGTGAGAACAACTCAGCAAACAGTGTGGAGATGTCAGTGGAGGTGGCAATATGCTGGATGTCAAAGGCTCTGGGTGTTTTCTGTTGCTGAACATGTGAATGTAGGGATAACATTGCCCTCTCGTGGGTAATCACTGAAATGGAAAATGGCAAGCTCCTGTCCTACCGCCTGCCTGGTTTATTATTCCTCCAAGTCTCATTGCAGCAGGCACTTAAACCTCTCGACACATTCATTCCATGTGCTTAGGTCATTCAGTGTTGAGAACTGGTGGCACGCTGGAGGACCAGGACTTAGTCCTGGTTAGAAAACTCGGTGTGTTTGCTAGGACTGCACCTCTGAGGCTGTGCCCCAGAAGTATCCCTGTAAAAGCCAGATATTTGAGCTCAGGATTATCTTTACTGGAAGAACACAGGGAAATGCATCGCCTTTTAGTGTTTTAGCCTAAGAGCTAAGACACAGACCTACACCACTGAGAGTCAAATTTAGCTAGTACTGCTTTTCTTTCAAAGTACCCCTTCTTTTCTGTTTATCACCAATTGTTTAACCTAAGTAGTTCAGATCATGTCTCCTAGAAGGGGAGTTCATACAGTACAGAGTGGAAGAGTGGAGGCGAGATAGGATTCACTTCAGAAGACGTGTAATCAGTTTATGGACTGTGTGACTGGCTGCCACAATGGTTGTGGACATTAAAAATGGGCTGTCCTGAAAGGTTGTATATTATAAGGAGAGATTATTTTTATTTTTGCCTAGGTTTTCAGAGAACCTGGTTGTAGAAGATGAACTATTCAACTGGTAAACTGGGGATGGAGGAGGAGAGGAAGCAAAAGCAAGCAGGAGAGGACAGGTTGAGGACAGGAAGGCTGAGAATAACCAAGCTTGGTTTTGCCTTAAGCAAAGTAACATGTTTCCTGTGCCCAGAAATGTTTCTGAAGTCCACATTTGCTGCAATGTCAAAAATGCCATAATTGGTAATCTCAGAGTATCTTTATGAAGGAAGCATATTGTTTACACAGGTGGGTCAGTGTCAACAGTGTACACAGGATTGTTACAGTAAGTGTGGCTGCTGGAATATCACTCGTTAATAAACATTCCCTTCTCAACACCAGAAGAATATCTGCAGCTCCTGTCATCCACTGTGAAAAGCAACTGTTAACAACCACAACAAAAATACATAAGAATACATTACACTAGCAATGTTCTGGTTTTAAAATGACTTGTTTATGTCCCATTCTTCCCATACACATATATAAAAATGTTGGTAGGAACTGCAGCAAAACCTTAATCCATCAAAGTCCTTGTTCAAACTGTCTCAGTTTCAATTTATTTGGGATGGAGGACAAATACTGAGAGAGCAAGCAACATCTTGCTCAAAGAACAAACAGTGCTTTGAAGATTCAGCTGACTGTTGGAAAGCTGAGATGGGAGATAAGAGGAATATCCAACAGATCACTGCACACAAAAAGAAACCATATTCAGACAGCTTGTCTTTCAGGATAGCACAACAGGGGAAAATGCAAGCACTTTTAAAAAATAGCTACCTTTATTGTGTTGGATATTGCCTGTATAAGGTGTTGAAAGAGACAAAAATGATAGCAACAGTGAATCTCTAGATGAAGCCGGCTGGGTTAAAGTTATGAGCAAAAGGAACTGTTTCAGATCCACTTTTATACAATTGCCAGAGTTTAGCTAAGGGAATGATGTCACACTGAGGTACGCAAAGCAGTGCCTGGGTTTGATTTCATGCTGACTCTTGGACTGAATGACCAGCAGTACAGCACCCATATCTCCTGCACATCCCCCGCGCTGTCGCATCATGGCACTGCAGAGCAGAGCTAAGCAGTACCCGAGCTGCAAAACCGGAGCTGGCCTGCCAGCAGCCCTCAGCGTCTCTTCTGGGCAGCAGGAGTCCCCAGAGTCCATCCACAACACTACAAACCGCCCGAAAAATCCCCTCTGTGAACTTAGTGACTGTTACCTGGCACCACCATGGCCTCGTGGCTCCTTCCTGCCACGTCTGCTGGTGACAGAGCAAGTTTCCACTATCAAAAAACAAGAGAAGGTAGCACTTAGCTTCCTGGCTGTAGTGGGTTTTCACCAAATTTTGGGTATCTGCTCTGGCTGCAAACCTGAGAATGCCTTGTTGTCTGAGTGGGAAGAGGGTGGAGGTGTCCCACTGTAACCCCATCCCTCCTGGACCCTCACATAACCCGCAGCCCCCAGCGTCTTCTGTACCCGTCCCAGCCTGGCTGGGTGCCAGGTGCTCACCAAAGCAGCTCAATCTGTCCCCTCCTCAGCTGGACAGGGAAGAGAAAATACAAAGAAAGGCTCGTGGGTTGAGATCAGGACAGAGAGAGATCCCTCAGCAATTACTGCCATGGGCAAAATGGACTTGACTTGGGTAAAACAGTTTAACCTCTTACCGATCAAACCAGAGTAGGGTAGTGAGAAATAAAACCAAATCTTAAAACACCTCCCCCCATCCCTCCCTTCACTCCAGGGCACAGCTCCATTCCTGAATTCTCTACCTCCTCCCCTGCCAGCGGTGCAGGGATATGGGGGTTGGGGTCAGGTCGACACAGATTGTCTCTGCTGCTCTTTCCTCCTCAGCAGGAGGACTCCTCACTCTTTCCCCTGCTCCACCGTGGACCTCCATGGGCTGCAGGGGGACAACCTGCCTCACCATGGTCTTTCCCACGGGCTGCAGGGGAATCTCTGCTCCGGCATCTGGAGCACCTCCTCCCCCTCCTTCTGCACTGACCTTGGTGTCTGTGGAGTTGTTTCTCTTACATGTTCTCACTCCTCTCTTCAGGTGCAGTTTCTGTGCCCACCACAACTTTTTTCCCCTTCTTACATCTTTTATCCCAGAGGCATTACCACTATCACTGATGGGTTTGGCCTTGGCCAGCGGCGGGTCCGTCTCAGAGCCAGCTGGCATTGACTCTGTCAGATACGGGGAAGCTTCCAGCAGCTTCTGATGGAAGCCACCCCCGTAGACCCCACATTGCCAAAAACTTGCCACACAAACACAGTGCATGTGGCTGCAAAACAAAAATTCAGTTTCTCCCACTCCTTGTTATCTCATTCTTTTCAAATGTCTCCCTAAATTCCTTTACCCTGAGCTGCCAATTTTCCCCTGTCCTCCCATCTAGCCTAAGCTCTCTGTCCATAAGACAGATGCCTGCTGCTCAGTTTCTCCTGCTCTGCTGGTCCAGGTTCTGCTACTCCCCCTCCCATAAAATAACTTTGGCTCCTGCTTTCACAGAGATTAAAAACCACAGGCACAAGCTGCTTTTATCAAAAATTTGCCTGGGCAAGACTCTGAGAGCAGGAAAGGAAAACATGTCCTGGAAAAATGGGTTCAGTATCCATAGCACGACCATATTTAAGTATGTCACCAAAATAACTGCCCAGTATTCCTCTCTTTAAAATGGGCTTATAAGGTACCCGCAGTGACTCTGCATCCATCCCATGTCCTGCATTATGTCTGGTGTCACGAGTGCTGGAACTTCATCATTTTTCTTGGAGTAAATATTCTTTTCATATACTGGAACTATATATTTTTTCTTGGAGTAAATATTCTCTCTCCTTTTTCTTTTTTAGAATATACATACATTTGGTGCTGTGGGTGAGTATGTAATTAACCTATCTTGCTATTATGGTGGTTTTCATTTGTACATCTCTGAAGAGAAAAACACAGACGGATGAAGGCACAACCCATTTAGCAACTTCAGCCACAGGCCTTTTGGCTATATTATGTTTCATACTGACAGCAAAAGGTGGTGCTTCCCAAATATTTCAGACCAAGAGAGCATAAACTTTCACAGTCCCTTACAATCAACTTTTCTAATTGAAAACATTATAAAGGCAGTATGGTTTTGTGAATCACCTGTAGATTATTTACCCTAACTGTGCAGTGAGTCCACAGCCATAGTTTGGTAACCACTGGCTTAGGAATCAAATCACACCATAATTTGTGTTCAGGTACTGGCATTGCCACAGATTTCACAGGCAACATTTCCAGGCACTTTAATTATAACTTATTTTTCCCATCACTAAAATGAATACTGATCATATCAGCTGCTTCCTGGGATTGTTGGGATGACTGGTGTTTTGATAATGGTGAAATCTGGCTGGATGTGACCAGACAGGCACAAAGTGTCATTATTATATTTTACCATCAAATAAACCCTTCAGTTTAGAGTCAGACTTCAGCAGAGTTTAAGGAAAGCAGATTAGGAATAAAAAAAATAGCCAAGGACTAAACAGTGAAGAATGCTCATCATGATTTGTTAAATTAGTTGCTTGAGAAAAAAATGGCTTGGTTTAACAATCACAGAGAAGAGGCAGGTTCCGCTACAAGAGAAGAAAGTTGAAACAAACAAACAGCCATGCAGAAGAAAATAATTCTGCCCTTAGCTACTGCCTTGCCTTCCCTGGTGCTGGGTAATAGCATAATTTGTCACACTGTTTTAAAAAACATAATGCTTTAGCCACTAAATAATATTCATTTTTTCTGTTGTTTGGGACAACTTTTCAGCCATCATTTCCCTGGCTAGTTTCATAGAATCATAGAATGGTTTGGGTTAGAAAGGGCCTTAAAGATCATCTAGTTCCAACCCCCCTGCCATGGGCAGGGACACCTTCCACTAAACCAGGTTGCTCAAAGCCCCATCCAACCTGGCCTTGAACACTTCCAGGGATGAGGCATCCACAGCCTCTTCAGGCAACCTGTGCCAGTGCCTCACCACCCTCACAGTCAAGAATTTCCTCCTTATATCTAATCTAAATCTACCCTCTTTCAGTTTAATGTCATTACTCCTTGTCCTATCATGACACGCCCTTGCAAAAAGTCTCTCTCTGGCTTTCTTGTAGGCCCCCTTTAGGTACTGGAAGGCTGCTATAGGGTGTCCCTGGAGCCTTCTCTTCTCCAGGCTGAACAACCCCAGCTCTCTCAGCCTGTCTTCACAAGAGAGGTTCTCCAGCCCTCTGATGATCTTTGTGACCCTCCTCTGGACTTGCTCCAACAGATCCATGTCCTTTTTATTTTGGGGGCCCCAGAGCTGAACACAGTACTCCAGGTGGGGTCTCCTGAGACTGGAGTAGAGGGATGAGAATCACTTCCCTCAACCTGCTGGCCACACTTCTTTTGATGCAGCCCAGGATACAGTTGGCTTTCTCGGCTGTAAGCACACATTGCTGGGTCTTGTTGAGCTCCTCGTCAACACACACTCCCAAGTCCTTCTCCTCAGGGCTGTGCTCAATCCACTCATCACCCAGCCTGTATTTGTGCTTGGGATTGCCCTGATCCATGTGCAGGACCTTGCACTTGGCTTTGTTGAACTTCATGAGGTTTGCACAGGCTCACCTCTCAAGCCTGTCAAGGTCCCTCTGGAAGGCCTTCCTTCCCTCCAGTGTATTTACCGCACCACACTGCTTGGTGTCCTTGGCAAACTTGCTGAGGATACACTCAATCCCACTGTCCACATCACCAACAAAGTTGTTAAACAGTGCCAGTCCCAATACCGACACCTGAGGAACACCACTCGTCACTGATTTCCACCTGGACATTGTGCTGTTGACTGCAACTCATTGCATGTAACCACCCAGCCAATTCCTTATCCATTGAGTGTTCCATCTGTCAAATCAATGCCTCTCCAATTGAGAGACAAGGATGTCATGCAGGACAGTGTCAAATGCTTTGCACAAGACCTGGTAGATGACATCAGTTGCCCTTCCCTTAACCACCAACACTGTAACCCTGTCATAGAGAGCCACCAAATTTGTCAGGCATGATCTGCCCTTAGTGAAGCAGTGTTGGCTGTCACCAATCACCTCCTTATTTTCCATGTGCCTTAGCGTAGAATCCAGGAGGATCTGCTCCATGATCTTGCCAGGCACAGAGGTGAGACTGACTGGCTTTGCAGCTTCTAGCATTTGGAAGAAAAGTCTTTTCTACAAGGCTAAATTAAAAAAAGGATTGCTGCATTGTTTCTCATAACAGATCTTTTCTCTAGTGGACAAATGTTGTTTAACTGAAGGCTAGGAAATGAACCTTAAAAATCTACCCTGGAATCTGCTATTTTTCTTGTGCTTACTAGTTTCCATTTGTGAATCTGTTTGCTGGTTTCATAGCAAGAACAATGCTCTTGTATTCATTTTTGCAGTTACGAGACCTAAGAGAAAAAAACATTCTGCTTTTCATCATTACTACTTCCATCAATTTGCCTTTGCTGTTATTACAGTCTATAGCAGCCCAGTGGAAGATTTCCACCTAGTGCAAAATAATGCAAGAGTACCACTGGTCCACATTCATAATATTAAATGACAAAGAACATTATTTCTGAGCATGTTGATAAAAGTGCTTAGGCTTGTACACTTTACATGGAGAACAATAGTTGCTTTGGTACATAATGGGAACCACTTTACATCATATTTTCCTCTAAAATTATGGCTAATGTTTATGTAAATTCTGGAGATGTTCTCAACCAGTAACTGAGGGTAAACTAAGAAAACAGTGTCCCTAGAGATCAATGTCATGACTGTAGTGAGATCAGTGCCAGGAGAGAAAGATCAGTTTAATTGCTGTGCTGAAAATCATCCCTGAATTATTTAAATCCCACTTAAATCCTCTTTTTGAACTACATTTAATCTAAATGGGCAATGGACCCTATTCTAGCATAGGGGAGAATTTCTCTTCAGGAATCTGTCTGGTCTCATATGGGCATTTGTGCATTCCAGGGATGGTTTATGAACATGATTTAGTTTTTCTCTGGAGACTTTCACCTGCCTGAGACAGAGTGGTGATGAGCTAACTTCCTGAGCACTGTCAGCAGTTCCAGACATGCCTGTAATTAATAATGTGTAATCTCACCCTCTGAACTAGAAAGAAAAGAGGAATAAAAAAGATTAAGTGTTAAATGCATTTTAAATAGAAGCACTGTTTTATAGTCGCTTTTGTTTTACACACAGCAACAGATTTCCAGCTATGATAAACTAGAAAGCTGAGAAACCACTTGAAGTATTCACTGGGATCAGACCTTGTAGGGCATCAGGTCAGTGAAATTCCCTAAGTATTTATCATCCAGAGACAGAAATGAAAGACTGATGAGCAATTTTCTTGCAGCAATTTGGCATCAGAGTTAGGAGAATCAAAGAAATGTGGATCTTCATGCAAACTTTCATGGAATAAAGTAAAACATTTCTTTAAAGAAGTGGTATTTCATCCCAGGCAATCACTCATGGGAGAAGGCGGCTTTCTGTTTCAAGGCTGTTAATAATCTAGTGGCATAGTTTTTGTGCCTTTTTAATATCTCAGAGGCCATAATAAGGTGCAAGCTTTGTGAGTCCATATTCTCTTGTCAATAAAATAGATTCTTAAATAACAGTTTAATTTTTCAAGATAAGCTAGAAGATAGAGGGATTCTTAGTGAGGTTTGTATCAGAAATAAAACCAGTAAGACTGGTGCTTTGCTGATAAAACCTAATAAACATGGAGTCATGAATGTACTGCTAAATCACTGTGAGAGACATGATCAATTCTTTAAATTTATTTTTTTTAATTTGTATATTTGTTACCCAGTGTCCCATCCTGGGTAACTGATATGAACTAGAAATGCTTTCCTGTCTGATCTAGAGATCTTTGCTTTCTCAGACTTCTTAGTTATCTGTAGTCAATCATCAGTTATTTTATGTTTATTTTCAAGGTCCTATAATGGCAATTTAAGTCTTAAAGAAACTTTCTGAAGTGTTACAAAAGTAAAATGATGAATTATCTGCAGGCAGTAATATACTGTTGGATGACAATTTTTGTGTGCGTTAAGATGAGCCATTTCTGGGGAGATCACTTGATATTGAGTGATATAAATTACCATTCTGCATATTTAAATCAGTCATACATACACAGACCTTAAATTTTAAACTTCATTTCCCTTCTGAACTTCCAGACTGTAACACACTGGTACAACTTTATACACTCATTTTTTTAAAAGAATCCATTTTACTTACTACATGCATTGTAAATTACACCTAATATAAACAAAATAAGTCTGCTAGAAGACTTTCTCTTACTAAGGCATGAAAGTTTAGGAGCTAGTGTACTTCAGTACAAATGGTAAACAGAAGAGTGATAAATATGGATGACAAAAATGGGAGAAACACATGGAAAAATAAAGGTTATGTACTGAAAAGCAGCAGGTGACCACTGCTCCAAGACTAAAGCCCAGATTAACTGACCCAGTGTTCAGTGAAGTGTGACACCTGATGAGATTAAAATAGTCTTTCTCATGAATCCTCAGTAACTCTTCCTTAGATAAAACATTTAAGGATTCGGAGAGGAATCTGAACATCTTAAGGCAGCTGAACAGATAGGACTTCCCAGTGTGGGCATAGCATGGGGCAGGGAGAGGGGGATGGAACAAACACAGTTTGCAGTCTTTTTCCTCCTTCACCTTGCCTAGCAAAGGACAAAGCCTGTCTCTTTGTTACCCTTGGATGGAGATTCAGGTTTGGCTTCTGCTGCTGGATCTCGGCTTTGCTGTTCCATACAGAAAGCACAGGCAATACAGAGGGGTAGGACTGGTCCCTCCTCTCTTGCCCCCCATACCCTTCTACCCTTAGTTTGAGCTACGCTTGGCTGTGGGTCTACAGCAGCAGAGAGCTGCCTGAAGGCAACTGGCCAGGCTAATAGCAACTCCAGGCTAGTGCAAGTTCCCCTTTCCCCCTCACCCTCCTAGCCAGGAGTAGCAGCAGCTGGCTGTGTCTCTTGCTAGCTTGCTTAACTCTCAAACACCCACTCCCTCACTATTTTAAGTAGAAGAGACCCTCTCACCTCCCACTTCAATAATCACCCTGGCTCTATCCAGCATGATAATTACACCACCCTTGTGAAAGCCCCAGGAATGCTTCTGGAAGCCTGAACTAATGGATTATTTACATGCTAAGTGCAGTTGGGGTGTAGCAACAAATTATTTGTCAACAAGTACAGCTGCGAATATACCATGGCATATCCAGATTGCACTTGATGATCCCATCAAGTTCTTTCCTTTAAGCTCTAACAGACCAAATACTTCTAACAGTTTCTAGTGCCCTGAGATTTTACATTGCATACTGTGTTTTGGCATCTGACCATTAGATAAGAATGTTCTAGGATGAGGTTGAAAATAAATAACTCAAACTAATAGTCTTCCTTCAAAGGACGAGTGTGTCAATTCTTTATCAAACAACTCTGGTAAGCAGATTACAAACACTGGTTTGATTTGTAAGCAAGGAGCATTCTGCCTGGATTCACAGTCAAGTCCAGCCGGTCAGAAATTCCCAGGCTTGAAGTACAAGAGAACATAAATTCCTAAGAATTGGTCTGAGCTATTATGGTTTTGTGCATTGCTACACAAAATACCTGTTGCAGTGTAAATGTGCAGTCTACTTTGCAAATTCAGGTCAGGCAGACGAAGGTTATTTCTACAGCTATAGGAGAGAAGGCAGAGAGACAGAGGTTCAGCCCTCTATTGATATGAACTCTGACTTAACACAACAGTGCTAGGGTTTATATACATTTACAACAGATATAAACTACTGTGCGAAGGGGCTTGATATAGCAGGGCAGTATACAAGGGAACTATGTTCCAGCAGATACACCCATTTCCTCCTGATAACTCAGAAACTGCAGCCATGTGACTTCCACGTACCTCTGCCCAGCTCATCCAACTCTCACTTGTGATACTGCTGTCTTGACCCCATTTTAAGCATGGGGAGGCCTGCTTCTACATACCTGCCAGAAAGTTGCTTGGTTTTGAACATTTGCTAGAAGGTTCAGGCAAAGCTGGTGCTTACTCCCTTGACTTGAGCAGAAAGCCAAAGGTTTGAAGTTTTGTAATTTACTATCGTGTAATTGAAAGGTTTGGGAGGTTTTTTGGCTGGTCTTGTTCATTTTCAATTAAAGTCCCACTATCTAGAATGTAGGATGACTCAGACAAATGCCGTAGAATTTTATTGTCACAGTCTCACACCTATTTCAGCCCAGAGTCCCAACAGTTTTCTCTGTAAGCTTCTTTCATGAGAGTTACAGCTACTTCTACACCAAGCAGTTCAGTTCTGTCTTTCTTCTTTCCACATGTGGGATACTTCTGCACTGGCTGCATTGGTCTCTGCACAGCATCTCTCCTTCTGCACCACACACGGTAAAATCCTCCATATACTCCAATTCTTGTGCAACCTTAAATGTGAAATTGCTTAAATTTCAAAACAGATACCATTTAGAAAGGAACTGTCTGTTCTCTCAGTGTGACAATGTGTCAACTTCAAATCTAAATTGAGATACTGTTAATGTGAATTCTATGCTGCTGGTAGGTATTAATTAAGGGTATTAGTAAAAGCAGCATTCTTCATAACCACAGACTAGCTGCAGTGCTGAATATGGAACCAGGGAACAGAGCATGCGTGTTTCAGTGTTGATAAGCAAGTCAGGACTGGGACACCAGGATACAATCAAGATCTCAACTCATTCTCATTGCCTGCCCTTCAATCTTTTCTCTCTTCACCACATAGGACTGCATGTGATAGCAACTTTATGAAGTTGTAGAAAGAAGATACCTAGAGTTAGATGTTGGAACTTTGCTATAGTAATGCCGACAAGCTACAGAAGCATGCCTCCAGTGTATATAAGCTGTATTGAGTCACAAAATGTGTATACATTGGCATTGCATGAGCTTACCTGGAGCTGCAGAGCACCCTCCAAAAAGCTCAATATTCAGAGATGGCATTCATTGTGTTATTGTATCTTATACCAGGAGAAACTAGGAGCAGAGAGACTGAGTCAATTGCACAATGAAATAGAAATTAGGAGCCCCAAGGTACCACTTGAGGCTCAGAATATTGTTTTTAATCTCAGAGTTAAACACAACCTGTAGATGGACGCATAAATGAAACATGACTAAAAACATCATCTTCTATGTTTAAGCAGGCAGGCTATCTCTTAAGGAAAGCTTGTGCCTCAGACAGTCCTGCTAGAAACCTGGGTACGTTTCAAAACCAAACTGGAACTACTACCAAAGCACAGAATCACACTAAACAGCCTTGTTTCGGGACAAAGTGCCACTTACTTGAGTAAAATAATTTCCTTTGAAAACAATTTTGATCCAAGCATAGTTATACTGGTAAATTTTGTTTGCATGGGAACTGTGCCCTCATGTTGTGCTCAGAAAAACATTCATCTCTGAAAAATGTTTTCTTTGGTGCCCTGTGTGTACTTAATGTTATTAGTATGAGAAGGGTTGGGGAGGTTTAGCTACTGACTATACAAAACAGTTGTTTATCAACATCTTACAAATCTAAGTAGGCAAAATTACTGGATCAGGACAGTACAAACATTTCCAGGACAGTACTTTCACTCATTCACAACCTGCCTGCACAGTTCTGTTTATCTATTTATTTGAATTGTCAGGGCTCACACTTCTGTTCCTACTCAGACAGGAGTCCGAGAACACTCCTGTGCTAAATTATCTCAATGTGAGTTTGACCTATTCCTTTGGGACTGTAGCACTGTGCTTAAGTTCAGCGTTTTTTTGGATAGAAACAACACTTTCCATAGCAACTTCTTCAGCTGACAATGACAGCATTTCTTAACATTGGACAGTCGTTAATTGTATTGAACTTGATCTAGGGAAATGTAAATTAAATTGAGGAGGTAGAAGGCTTAAATCCACCTCTGTTTAGTTTTGCTCACCTATATGTCCATCTTCATAGAAACTGACAGAAGAAAATTTAGGGTTGCCCTTTATTAATATTGCCTAACAGGGAACACAGCTATAGCTAACTCGTATCACTGTCTGTTCTTAACAGGTAACTCAGCTGTACAGAAAGCAAAATCAGGTTATGCACAGGGCAAAAATGGTATGAGAAGCAAAAAGCTGTCATGTATGTGTCAACTGTTCCTTGTTTTCTAAAGACCTGTTTGCAGTCTACTCTTTCCTCTTACTGCAAAAAGAGCTACTGATAACTTCATTTTGTATGTACTCTCAGTTGAGATGCAAAGTGAAGGATTAAGTTTATATTAAAAATGGATATTCAAGAAATCATTACAGCATTTGAAGAAATTTCCAAGTACCTACTTTAAATCTTTATTCTTCAGCCCAAATCTCAAAATTCCAGTTTAGGTGTGACAAAAGCTGTGTTAATTTCCGTTTTTTCTATTCCCAAAGAAATGTAGGAGTTTTGATAACCATAAATATTTTCTGCATAGGTATTTCCCATGGTCCCACCACATTCTGGCATAAAACTTGCAGCTTTCTTCCCAGAGGTCCCAAAGGAATCTTCTAGGTAACATGTGAGCCTGAAAACTACCTGCAATGAAAGTAATCCAAAAAACTGCAATAATATGAAAAAGTAAACACAGATTTTTTAAAAAATACATTTATGAACATATATTTTAATAAGTTCTTTGGACACCATCTCTTTAAGGGATGCTATATTAATTTTGTGTGAGGCAGCCTCATACAAGCTAGGAGGAAGAGGACAGAAAACTTTTACTGGCTTCGTCTTTGGTACCATTAATGTGTTCTGAGACTTACTGAACTATGCAGAACATAAATGTAACTCAGCTGTTCTTTGCTGTTTAATGTATATTATATAACTGTGCTCAGTAGCAAAAGCAAACACAATTTACATTCCATGCAAGTGATGAATTGGAAATATGACATTGCCTTAAGCACCCAATGTATCTGGCTTAACATACATAAAAGACTCTCACCTTTGATTCCAAGACCTAATTCTAGGGCAACAAGAAGGGGTTCTCAGTGGATGGTGGTATGCAGCATTTCAGAAATAATTTGTGTGGAAAAATGACTGTCAACCACATGAATTCCCTTTATTAGGCAAAAATTGGCATGCAGATCACACAGGTAAAAGTGGCAGCCCAAGGTAAAGCATCATCGCTTGGCAAGAAACAAACCCAACCCTTTCCTACTTTGTCAAAACATGTGAACCTTGTCTTGGATAAAATCTGAAAGGAAAATGCAACTTTCTGTCAAATTAATGTAAGATTAGTGCACCCTTTGTAACGTAATGGTTTCTTTGCTTTTTCTTTTAAGTGCATTCAGGCTACTCAAGATTTAGGGGCTAGAACCAATGACAGACTATTACTATTGCATTACCAGCTTAAGGATAGCTGATTTCAGCACAACTGAAAATGACCTGAAATTCTGTAGCTAGATCAGTGAACTGCGTTTTACTCTGTAATGGACAGAAAAGATGACCCTGACATTCTTTTACTTGGTTCACTGTTGCTATTTAATCCACAGACAGATAATGGGCAGTTGTTAGAAGTTAAGTAAACTACAGTCAAAGGCAAGCTTAACGTTAGCAATCATGAGGGAAGGACTGAAATATAATCTTCAGGTATGCATGTGTGATACTAGTTTTAACACAGTATGGATGTTAGACCAACTCAGCAGCTCTGCCTGGTTTGTGTTCTTCCACAAACCAATTAGCAGCAGTAGTAGGGCAAGAGAAGTGCTGCCAAACAGCATTCAAGTGACAGTAGACAGCCAATGACAAATTTTTAAAGTTAGTTTTGGCTTAGAGCCTTTTTCTGCAAACCACATAAACCCAGGCTTAAATTCCAGTGGTTGTTGCAGTGAGAGGAAAGCAAACTTAAGTTGGCCCCAAATCTCTTCATTTTAACTATTTCATTTTCTCTGTTTTGAGGGTCTCTGTAAGTGCACAGGCAACTGTCCACAGACAACATAATTTTGTATCTATTTTTAGTAGCATCAGATGTTGATTTTGATTTTTTAACTGATACTGTTTATAATAATGACACTGCAAGAGAAAAACATAACAAATATGAATTATTGTGGTACAGCACAGATGAATTTACTAATTAGAAGACACATATACATAAATTATACCAAGAGATTGGTGTCTGCAAGAGAAAAATATTCCTGTAGTAAAGAATATTCAGTAGGGAGAAAGCTTTGGTGATTAAGGCTGAAAGACTTGTTGTGACCCTAAGTCAGAAAGAATAAAAAATGCAGAAGAATTAAAAATGAATCCATGTCTATAATGCAAACATACAGAAGGTGCTTGAGTGTTTGTATTTTAAAGACCAATAATAAAAAGAATTATTCTTGAAATTTTTGCATCTTAGGCATATAGCACTATTCTACCTTTTAAAACGCATAGCACCGGTAAGTAATCTTGCCTTTAAAAATTCTACTAATAAAAGCATTTTATTTATTTGACAATATTGGAACTATTAAAGTTCAACAACAGCAACTCTCCAGAAGAAAGAAGGAATACCTAGTGGGTAGCAGGGCTGTACCTGATGGAGAGTTACAGAAATAGAAGATTAACAAAGAGAAAGATGTTGGTTGCATTTGTGATGACAATGTTTATTTCATGTCTGAAGCTACCACCATGCTTTGCTTCTTTCCAAATGAAATGTTCAGTGGTCACAGGAGAGCCTGCAGCATTCATCTGCAGCTAGTCATCCTCCTCAAAAGTCACAGTATGCATGAATTCATAAACTTATAATCCCTGCCATTTTTCCTAGAAAAATAATTCTCCATAAATTCTAAAAAAAAAAAAAAATTAGCACTGTAGGTTCTTAAGCAATCTTAACATACATTGCTCCATAAATCACTTACTAATAATGGGCAATATCTTGTCCAATAAAATAAGGAAGGACACTCCTCCTCTTAACCTTAGCTGGTTTTTAGTTGATTCCTCTATGAATGTGCAGCGTCTATCAATATCACTATGCTACTGCCTATTGGTACATTACAAAAATGCATTTTTCTTCCTCATGCAGAAAAAGTACTAGTATTCACAGATACTCAACCGTGACTAAAGATGGAGGGTAGAAAGTTGCTAGTGAATTGGAGATATTTAAGAAAGTTAAATGGACAACTCTGTAAATTCAAATATTAGTACGCTGGCAAGTTTAATTCCCAATGGACACACATTCAAAGTAACAGCAACCTTACGGTTGTCCCACTGAGATCTGCTCCTCTAATTTCACTAGGTGCTGCTAATAAGCAAATATATTCCTCTATTCTGTACTTTATCTATGTCAAACATACATTTTAGCACTAACAAGGAAAACAAATTTTCTGAGCTTCCAAACACTCGTGAAAAACCAACAGCCCTTGATTGAAGTCAAACTAAGTATTTTGTATAGTGTATTTCTTTGCTTCACCATTATGAATTTCCTAACTGAATTTTAATTTGAATCTGTTACTGAATCAGCATATCAATTACTCAAAGGACCCAGCTCCATCTCAGTCTTAAAACACTGAGTTCTTCCATATACATACATACAGACAAACAATGAAGCAAGCTATCTTGGCCTAAGTGATGCCTGATGCCTGGTAATAAGTGACAGTGTCTGCTTTTGCTACATAGTTTATTCCACATTCAGGCAGCATTATTTGTAAAAACTTTTGCAAGCACTTTTACTATTTTCTCAATTTATGTTTGAATTACATTTGCCATTAGCTGGTCTCAGAACAGCAGGCAGTGCCTACACATCACTTGCACAGAAAATTCACTAGGGAGGCTAGTATTCATTAGAAAAGAACCTGAGCATTATTTATATGGTTAGATGTTGAAAATTAGAAATTGTCTGCAGTATGCCCAGATGTCATTTTAAGAACAGCTATAAGATGCTCTGACTCACAAGTCTGCTGAACACTTCCTAGATATTTTTCATTTTAAATTCAGTTTCTCTGGTGTACTTGCTTTTTGACATATTGTAAGGAGTACATGACTTTTACGTTTATTCACTCCCCTACACACACACTCATTGGGGAAAATTATTTTTTTCCTCCATTACAATAAAGTGACACAGTTGTATTATTAAATGATAAAATTATACACACAAGCACACACTAATTTCAGCCCTTCCTTGCTGAGTTTTCTCATGATCAGGCAGAGGTTCCTCAACAAACAAGACAGTTGTGGATGGGGTAAGCAAGCTAATGACTCCAGAAGGGACATAGCAATCAACAAAACAAGGCTGAAATGGAATCCCTTTGAGCACAGGCATGTAAAGAAGTGCCCGCAGAACAGCCACGTTCTGCTGTTCTGGGGAATCAGTGCACGTGAGTGCCTCGCTGAAATACCTGTACGCTGATGCATGTAGCACGGGGCTGGAGTCAGAAGCCTGTGTGCAATTACAGGGCTGTGACCTCCTTGGGATCACAAAGACATGGTGGGATAGCTCATATAACTGGAGTGCTGCAGTGGATGGATGCAAGCTTTTTAGCAAGCACGGGCTGTGAAGGCAAAGAGGGGGTATCGCACTACATGCGAGAGAGCAGAGCAGCTAGAGTGCACGGAGCTCTGCCTTGGGACTGCTCAGGAACAGGCAAGAGCCTACGGGCCACAATGAGCAGGCAGACCAACACAAGTGCTCCTGCAGCACATACTGCAAGACCAGCCTTCTGGTATCTGCAACCCCTGAGACTAGAAGGAAAGTCTGGAGCAAGGAAGACTTACACTCAAAAGAGGACCACCAGAGTAGGAAGCACTTAACCAGCTTGGATATATGTAAGTCCATGGGGCCCAAAGGGTTGCACCCACGAGTGCTGAGGGAGCTAGCTGATGTCACTGTGAGGTCATGACCATCGTGAGAGGTTCCTGAGGCTTGAAGGGAGCAAATGCCACTCCCAAGAACCAAGAGGAAGGGTGAACACAGGGAAAGAACTGAAAAGTTAATGCACATCAGTTTTAACTGTATCTTTATTGGGAATGACATGTAATAACTGAGTCATCTGGACTTGAAGTGTTAGTAATGTAAGTGCTAGTAACCAGACTAGTAGCAGTTCTGTTAAAGTCTTTTAAATTCTGATCAACAAACTCTTGGCTTGCATTGGAAGTGTTTCTTTAGCTCACCAATTGCAATGGATGTTTGGCCTGGGATCCCAGTCATGAAGACTGGGTATCAAATCTGAACACAACAACTGGTAGAGGCAAACCAGGCCATACTTCAGATGCAACATGAGCACTCATCATAGAGAGCTGGTACCATTTATGATGTTTCCTTCTACACACTTTGGCAAAAGGAGGGGATGGAAAATGCTTTTTTCTTAAGACTTGGCCTAACGTTAACTTGGGAGGTAACAACTTAGATTACAGTGCCAAGTTTGAAAACTCCAGGGGTAAGGAAAACTCAGCAGAGCTTAAGTAAATCCCACACAAAGTAAAATATAAACAAAGAAAAGTATTTCTTCAGTACCAAGAAAAAAATGTCCAATTTAAAAATTGTGACGTTTTCTGATCAGCTTGTTAAGATAGATAAGGAAGACACATTAGACACATATACTTCATAAACAATTATTTATTAAAGCAAACAATTTCCTTTTCTTAAAATGTGCTAATCACCAGAAAAAAACTGTCATCAAGAAAAATAGGTTTGTGCATATATATAATTTCTACTGTACAGATTTTGCAGAGTAAGTGTTTGCATAGATTTCACAGTGCTCCATTATTACCATCTAAAACAGCCTGTTTTCCTGAAGTTCTTCAGTATTATCAGGAATGCTTTGGTTCATCTTAATATAGTAGATAGAACATACAAATAAAACAGTAATTGCATTTTATAACTTACTGGAACAGCTAATCTTCAAGTTGAAAGCAAAATTTGTTTACAAGCAAACATAAATAAGCCTTACCCCCTTCTTGTTCTGAACAAGCCAACAATCTTTTCAGAGCTTTACAAAATTTTCCATTATGCCTTGTCTTGCTTTCATCTGCCAACTTTTTAGCTAGAAAAATTCTGAAAGATATCTGCACCCTCAAGCCAGTTCCGAAAACAGGATAGCCCTTTATCTCTGATCTGTTTTCTTCCCTTGTCAGTAATGACTTCTCCAGTTTGTTTCACAATCACCAGTTTAGGAATTGCTGTTATGTTGTATTTCTTCTTCAGGTCACTGAGGGGAAAAAAATTAAAATTAAAACACACCATTAGGTAGCATTTTAAGAAAACCCCTAGTCTATCATGAAGGTTACTCTGGTCAGGATGCATGGGACAGCAGAAGTGATGAATGCCTGGGCTTCCTCAGAGTCTGAGGCGGAGCACTGGGTAGTACAGGGAGATGAACAAGGCTGCAGCTGGGAGTTTACATGGTGAAACTTAGCTCAGAGAGTTCAGAGTTGCAGCACCTTTCCTGTAACTGCTCTTCACTGCTGCCTCCAGCCTCCACAGGAGCAGAGACTGACTGACTCTCAGAGACTATAAGGAGGTCCGTGGAAGGAAAGTGTGACACACCCTTCCACCTTGTTTTGACTAGCTAAAACCAGATGTCTCCTGGTCCCTTTTTACTGGGTAGAGGGAGGATCTCACTTAAATAAGCACTGGACATTTATTCCCATACAAAGATGTTCAAGTGTGCCAATCCCATAGAGCTACTTCCTATAATATCCGTTAAAGCATGATGCATAATCCTTTAGTGTAAATAGAAGAGACTGCAGAAATGCCTTAAACGCCCTCAGTGAAACAAGCCTTCTACATACAGAAACATAAGCAACTGAAAGATTTGCAATAAAGGCCATCCATCTGAATTGTCCAAGAATGAGATTTCAACTTCTCCTCTGTCCATCACACAGACAACAGTGGCCATTTCTCTATGTCAGGAGATAGAAAAATCCAGATAGATTACAAATAACTCTGTCTTAAATAGCCTACTGTTTTAAAACAAAACATATTTTAAATATTTAAAAAATTAAAAAGCCATACAAACAGTGATGTTCCATGAACGAAATCAGGATCTATTGAAACAGCTGATGAGCAGGTAAACCAGGAAAAATTAGTAAGAATTCTGAAGGATGGAAATGTAATGGGATAAAACTGAAGATACATGGAAAATTAAATGGATTATTAATACCAGAAATAAAAGTAACATTTGGGAGGGAATACCTAGAGGGCACAAAGCATCCAAAGAGAATCAGAAATACTTGTCAACACTGGCACACGATAAATAACAAGGTATGCTACTTGGCATCACACACCTGTCCTGGTTTCTGCTGGGATAGAGTTAATTTTCTTCATAGTAGCTGGTACAGTGCTGTGTTTTGGATTTAGCATGAGAATAACGTTGATAACTGTGGGAAATTAAGGGAAGAATGTGGAGGAGAACTGTGACTTGTAGCTGGGGTGTAGAAAAATACGTGCCTCTTTCTAATTGTTGTCTCTGCTTGCGTGTTTGACAAGTAGAATATCTGTGTTCAGGTAATATAGGCCTGTGATAGACTTAAAGGCATTCTGTCGAACATGCATGAGATTCCTGTCCTGTTATGGGAAAGATCAAAGCACTGTGGTAAACTACGCCTGTGTGAATCCCTGAAAAACAGGTGCAAACAGCAGATTTGGCAATCCTCTAGCAAGGACTGAGCTCCGTGGTGCCTGTGTTCCCACTTGTGTGCCTCTGCCCAGGTGCCACTTTGAGGATCCCCTAGTACTCAAGGTAATGAAAAATTTACTCTTTGCATTTCATCCGTCACTTTGTGGTTGTTCCCGCATCCTGCCTGTGTCATCTCACACAATAACACACTGATGTTTTAGCTGCTGCTAAGTAGCACTTATCCCAAGTTAAGGATTTTTCAGCGTGCTGTGCTCTGCCAGGGAGCAGGTGCACAAGAAGGTGGGAGGAAGCATGGCCAGGAGAGCTGACCTGAACTAGCCAAAGGGATATTCCATACCATAGGGCGTCATGCTATGTTCTGCTATATGCAGGCCAGGAGGGGTGGATCGCTGGTCGGGGGGGGGAGTGGTGGTGGTGAACGAGCAGCTGCATGGTGCTTAGTTGCCAGCTGGGGTTAAACCACTACACCACCACAGAGAAGAAAACTCACAAATAGCAGACTATTGGCCAGGTGAAGTAGTAAAACAGAACTCACTGTTTACATAGATGAATTGAAAGAGATAAGTAAGATGCAAACAAAAGGAATATGCAAAACCAGGAGAGAATCAAAGAATACCGCATCATAAGCCATTTCAGTTGAGCATGACACAGGCAACAGAAATGGCAAGATTAAAAACATTTCCAAGGAAAACAGTTTAACTATGACACAGTTTGTTTGTTACAGGACAAAATAAAGAAGAGGAAAATAGCAAGGCACATAGATCTATCTTTATAGAAAGATAGTATTTTCTATACAAAAATTCACCTTACTTGGAAGTGTGATGTTTCAGTGCAAATGAAAAAGTAGAATTCAGGACACAAGTAACCCAGAAGAAACATTTTTGAGACTAAGACTTAATCACTAGCACTGACAACAACTTTTTGGCATGAATTTTATTAATTTACAACAGAGGTAATTAAAAGACAGTTAATTAGCTCTGAGCTCATTAAACATCTCAATGCACATCAGATAAAATTAGAGGTAGTTGTTGAGAGTAGTGCTCAACAGGAGGAGCCTCAAGTGTTTCCAGGAACTCTAGAACCATTTCACTGCCCCAGTTCCAACTCAGAAAGAAAAGCAGGTAAAGAATGTCTGAAGTTTCCTGCCGTCTTTATCAGGACACTGCAAAGCCCAAATTCTTTCTAAATAGATGGCAATAGCAAAAACACTACTTTCATTAACACTGAACATCCAAAGAAGAAAGGAAACCATTTGTTGAATACAAACAAGCAGGCAGAGAAATGGATTTAGACTGATGATTATGATGTCAGAAACACACTGGGGTGTTTCCCCACTGTTTTCAAACTAAGATAAAAGGTAGGAAAACTATTACCTACCTCCTACCACATCACACTAGTCATAGGTCACCCTCAGCACATCTATTCATTGTAGTAGATGTTCACATTAGAGAGCCACAATGAAAAAACGTAGATGCTAATGAATTCATGATGTTCATTGTGGTAGGCAGAAGTTAAAGAAAGTATCTTCTAGCACATCATCCTCACAAGTGATATTCCACAATTTTAGCGTTAGGAATGCGTGCTACGGTGACAGACATGCTGGAATCTAACAGGAAAAGTTAGGAGCATGAAATCTACACCTAAGATGCAAGTTGTGCAGTCTAAAAGAAACCCCAGAAAAATGTAATCAGTTTTGAGGAAGAGATCATGTGTTTCAGAAGGGGTATGAGAAACAGATTAAGTGAACTGCAGTAGATCAGCTAGAAGTAACAAGCTCCCTAACACAAATGCAGTCTGTTGTACAGAAAATTACCTCCCTGCATTGACGTATATCAAAGTGAGTAGAAATTAAGCATCTTTAGAGCAACCAGAGGATAGAGACACAACAAGCAATAACAGAATAGCCAACTTGCAAAACATGAATAACTTCCCTCTCAAAACAAAACTCAGACACTAAATGGAAATGTAGTGCCGAGCACCATCACTACAAGCAAGAACATCTGCTGTGTGAGGTTCAAATGCCAAAGTATTTTGATTGAGTAAGAAAAAAAAATTGTAGAAATTGTTGAAAAATACAATACATTAATATGTGGGCATTTTCTATGATTTCCTGGAAAAGAGGAGGAGTCTTAAAAATACAGAAGATAAGACCTAAGTGAAATACTGGCTCAGACAAGGCATTCGTGAAACACAGCTTTCCTTTGTTTTTTTGTTTGGGTTTTTTTTTTCTTAAGGGAAGAAAAATCAACAGGTGAAGGATACTGCTCTGCCATTATGTTGGCTGAGCAATAATGCAAAAAAGCAGCAATAATATGGTCTGGCAAAAGGTTTGCTTCCTCAGTGAATTCTGATATAAAAGCAAGCAACCAAGAATCCCCACAGACCTTTCTGATATCCGCTAAAATGAGGGGAAAAAAACATTCCAAAGCAAGTTCAAATAGAAACCACGTAGAAGACTATCACCTTATACCACTTGTATGACAAGATGGGTAGAAGATGCATTTTACTGGTTCAGTGGACAATAAAATAGCTTGAGATGCCTAACACAACTATAGCAGAGACAGAACAAGTAGGAAACTGAAGGTGATCCGTTATGGAGACTGGAAACTAACACTTTACTTTCCTAAGAGAATGCATATACAGCTTATTCACTCCAGCACCACATCTTGTTTACACAGCTTCTGGGCTGAAGATTACTTGCATTGAACCAGACTGAGGCACGCACAGATTTTTCTTACATTCGTGTGCAACTTGCAAAATGAATGGACCTGAAGAAGGCCCAGGAAGAGTTCTGCATATAATGCTTCTTAATCACCATGTACATTTGTACAGGTGCTTACAAAAATAACTTTTTAAAACCTGTTAAGATCATCATCCTCTCCTATTGGGATCTCAAATCCTGTGACTCACCCACACAAACTAGATATGAACCATGGGACTAACTCCAATGGCAATTTATAAAATCATTAACCATAAATAGAAACATGACACATAACACAAAGGCAAACTCAGTGCTCTTACAGTAAAATACAGTGATATAACTGATGACATTCTTAAAAATCAGTTGCCTAGCTATTCCCAGGTAAGTGTAAAGGTACATACAGTGTCTCACTGACTAGAAAAATCTAAGACCCAAACAGACAAAGCAGAAGAGGAAGATATAATAAAAGATAGGTATAGGAGACTGAATGAGTAACCTTTGCAGACACAGGGAATCTTTTATCCAAATCCTTTGAGATATCAGACCTTGGTCATGCAGGTTAGAACATGAGAGGGCAACCGCCACCCGCATATGAAATACCTAAGGATGAAATTAAGATTGAAGCAAACTGGAAGTTATTGCAGTTGTTAGGTCTTTTGATTCTTAGGAGAAGGCTGCATAAAAGTTTCTGAGAGCACAGATTTTATATTTAGTAAGTAGTACTGGCATTGGCTAGGATGGAGTTAATTTTCATCATAGCAGCTTGCATGGTGCCCTGTTTTAGATTTGTTACAAAACCTGTGTTAATAACACTCCAATGTTTTAGCTATTGCTGAACAGAGCTTACACAGCAGCAGGGCCTTTTCTGTTTCTCATGGTGCCCTGCCAGTGAGTAGGCTGGAGGTACACAAGAAGTTGAAGCTGGGACAGCTGACCCCAGCTGAAGAAGGGATATTCCATACCATACAACATCATGCTCAGCAATAAAAGCTGAAGAAAGGAGAAGGAAGGGACAAACACTCAGAGTTAGGGCGTTTGTCCTCCCAAGCAACTGTTACACAGGATGAAGCTCTGCTATCCTGGAAATCACTAAACATCTGCAGGTCAATGGAAGTAGTGAATGAATTCCTTATCTTGCTTTGCTTGTGTGTTCATCTTTCCTTTATCTACTAAGCTGTCTCTATCTCAACCCACAAGTTTTCTCACTTCCACCCTTTGGATTCTCTCCCCCCATCACTCTGGGGCAGGGGGTGACCCAGCACCTGGGTGGGGCTTGGCTGGCTACCAGGCCTGACTCACAACATAGGTGAGTATTTTTATGTAAGGGTTTAAGATCTATATGCAAGAGGGTTTTTGAGATGAGGATAACAGGGGGCAAAGTTAGTATCATATTGGGAACATAAATGGTACGTTTTATACACTTGTGTAATGTGATATCTGACAATATTTGAATTTTAACAGCTTCCACTTGGAAGTGCTTTCACTTCAAAGTGATGGACAGCCTGCTAATCTGCTTCTAGCAGTATACCCCATAATACACAGCTGTATGTCTACTTTCTTTTAGCTGTGAACTTTCTGCATTGTTAAGTGTTAGCCACATAAACAAGCATATCCTATGGATGGGATTTTAAAGAGTCTGTTGAGATTTTGGGATAGCAGTCTAAAAAGACTAAGAACAGGCAATAGCTCTTTACTGCTCAGATACTTCTGTTCTCCTTCTGTCTTCCTTTTTTAGCCGCTGCCCCCATACTCCTGTAGGTGCCAATCCACCCTCATACCTAAAGCTTCCTAACATAAAGTGTAAGCATACCCCTTTAATTTTCCTTTTTCAGGAATTCTTTGGGATTCTAATTTTCACTGAGGTATAAAGGACATGGACTCAGCAAATACCCGTCTATCGTGTAAGAACTACTAGCATGCCCTGGGCACCCACACAGAGAATGACTCCTTTCACAGCAGGGCTCAGTATAAACACGGCAGCATGTCTTTGTGTATCATAATTAAAACATCAGTCCCCATTTACTAGCATTTGTGGTTGACATGTTCTGTCCTACTCCTGCTCTTCCTCTCTACTGTTCCTTTTCTCCTTCTAGTGCTCATCTCCTACTAGATTGTCTTCACACACCCCTGCAAGGATCAAAAGCCTGTGCCTCAGGCAGCAAAAATCAACATTAAGGCTGCAAACAGTCAAAGCATCAGGAGCAGTATTTCCTGATAGTCATGCCACAAACTACATGAAGCAGTAAAGGTGCAGTCCCACCTCAGGGACATAATCAGGACTGACAGCATGAGAGTCTGGAGATCCTGCTCCAAATTCAGTATTTTTCTTCTCTGCAGGTATGTGCAAGGCATTACACTTCATACACTACAAGTAGGAATGCAGGCTGTTTCTCAACATGACAAAGTCATCCCCAAGGAACAGCATGCTTCTGTTTGTGAAATGTGTTTCAGATGGCAAATTTAAAATTGGCTCCATTATGCCTAAAAGAGACTTCAGCCTGTGCTGCAATTATGCATCTTTAACACTGAAGTCACCAGCTAGAATATTTTAACTTCACTGAGGATCCTGAAATGCCTTCTTTACATAGCCCACAAAAGAGCAAGTAATTCCAATTATTTACAATGGAACTTTAAAAATATTAACCAATTATAAATGTTAGTAAATATGTGAATGTTGATAAACAAATTATTAATTTATGTTAGACAATTTGAAAATTATATTCTTACTTAGAACTAGTGTTTAGCCAGAATTATAGTCTGGTTTAGTGAACACACATCCGTCTGCTCTAAGTCTGCAATGATTCACCAGTACCCCCGAAGCCAAACTACCAGTTAATTCAACCTAAGCACCTTGAACATCTCCACACAACCCTTTTATTGCTGTATGGAAGAAACACAGCTTCAAAAACATTGCCTTTTCATATCCCTCTGCACTTTGTTCTTAAACAAGCCACTTCAAACGCTAAGATCTGGCAGCTACCTGTGACAGGATAAGCCATGTTTCTCTACAGGATTCTGAAGGGCATTATGGACTGCCACAGAAAAACCAATTAAGCTCCCTCTACCTCCACTCCACATGACTTGGACATGAGCAGAGTCAGAAATAGAATCCTAATCCACAGAGGCTGAAGGTTTAAGTACATTCCCATGGTCTATGCTGAAAAGCTTGCCGGATGCAGTAACTTCAAGTGCTACACTTCCACCAGGAAATTTACCTGAATTCTATTAGAATTAGTAGATACCAAACACAATCACTGCCTGGGGAGCCTTTGGAGAACTATGGAAAACAGCATTGCTGTTTCAATCCATTTTTAAGTCAATGGAAACTGTTGCTTAGAAAGGCCTAACATTAATTGACTGCTGACATCCAGGAATGAGCCAAGGAAGGATGAAGTAGTTCCTGGCTTCAGGTTGGTTGCTCTTGGGGTTGTCAAAGCACACTGACAAAAAACGACTAGTAAACCTGCTCCGCCTTGAGTGAGTAGCTGGGGTGTTAGACACCTCTATCCCAGGTAGCCCGCTGGGATGGATCTAGAGTTAAATGAACACTAGAGAGTTCTAGAAGCACTAAACCAGAGTTCTTTGCCAGAAGAACAAATCTTGTTACGAGTTTCATTACCCAGTCTATGTTTAAAAGTCATGCTAACTAACTCCTTGACTCTGATGACACTTGTAACAATATTTTCCACAATCTACCTATGCATTACTTAAAGGGGGGGGAAAAATCCCTTTACCAGTATTTACACATATTTTAAGTCTCCAGTTATAGGCATCTCAGTGGCCCTGAACACACCTTACCCGTACCCCTGTAATCCCAATCTGTGCTTCTTGATAGGAACTAAATCATGTTTCCGAGAGTCATCCAAAAGACTTACGTCATCAAAACAGTTCTTGGTAACATCCTTCATTCACCTTGTTACCTACACACGGTCATGCCCTTTCCTTCTGCTGTTTTGCTGAGCAAGCTGCCTGCAGGAATGCACCTTTAGAAAAGGCACAAGAATTTTTGCATCCCTGTTACCGTGTGCGCTTGCCGCAGCTAAACTCCATCTGTCACTACGTCTCTTTTCCAGGTAGCTTACTTGTATCCGTCTGAAATCCTTCATGGTTCGCTCGGCTCCCCTCTAAGGTGTTTCGCTACGAGTTCTGCTGCTTCTTCATTCGCCTTTTTTCCCCGAGCATTAATAAAGCTACGCATCCCCGAACTACCTTAATAGCAGCCGCCCACCGCCGCGCTGAAAAACCATCCCCGGGTCCTCGTTTGCCATTAGTTTGGCTTTGACTCGCTGTTCACGCCGCCTCCCTAGTACCTGGGGTCTCTATCCGCCCCTCTTCGAAGGCCTCTTAAATCCTAAATTCGGTGCGCAAACCCAGCTCTCCTTCGCCGATGTAACAGGCTACCGGCCCCCTGAACCTGCGAAGCTGCTGTTTTCCCCTCGGCTCCCCCGTGGGGAGGCAGGGAGAGCCGGCCAGCCGCAGCTGCTGCCCAGCCCGCGCTGAGGGGAGGCTGCGGCGGCCGCTTCCCCCGAGGGGAGAGGCGGCAGCCCGGATCGCAGGGGAGGGGAAGGGGGAGGGAAGGAAGCCGGGCCCGGAGGGCAGGCGGAGGCCGCGGGGAGCTTCTCCGTCAGGGGCCCCGTGGTTTAACTTACACCACTTGCTCCCCGCTGCTCCGGAGGAGGAGTGCCGGCTAAGAGGCCGAGGCGGGGGAGCGGACCGGAGCGGAGCGGAGCGCCCGCCGCCGCCGGACAGCCCGGCCCCGGCCCAGGGTCCGGCGGGCCCGGGGTCGGCCGCCGCTGTTACTCACTGCTTGTAGGGGTCGTGGAAGGGCAGGGCCAGCCAGTCCCCGTGCATGGCGTGCATGTAGCCCGCCATCTCCTCGGCGCTGTGGTCGGAGGAGATGAAGACGACCTCGAAGGGGGCGGGGGGCTGGGTCTCCTCCAGCAGCTCCGTGTAGAAGTCGCAGAGGACGGGGGTGAAGTCGCGGCACGGCGAGCACCAGCCGGCCGAGAAGTACAAGCCCACGACCTTGTTCTGTAGGGCCTCCTCGGGGTCCACGCTGCGGCCGTCCCTGCCGACCAGGAGCCGCCCGCTGAACACGTCTACCATGCCGCCGGCGGCCGGCCCCCGCGGCACGCAGGAGACCGAAGGCTGGCGGGGAGGGGCGCGGGGACCGCGGCACCTCCACGCTCGGACCTTCCTCCCGCCTGGGCCGCGCCACTCGGCCCGCCCCGGGCGACGCCTCGGCACTGGCCGCCGCCACCACGATCCCGCACCCTCGTCCCGCCGCCGCCCGCCGCTGACTGACAGCAGCGCTCGCCAATGGCCGCCTGAGGACGGCGCGGGCCGCCCCGCCCCCCGCCGGTGCCGGCGGGCTGCTCGG
>JANZLQ010000079.1:35780354-35799180 GCA_026212715.1 Elanus axillaris
CCCTCCTTCTGCACTGACCTTGGTGTCTGCGGAGTTGTTTCTCTTACATGTTCTTCTCACTCTTCTCTCATAGCTTCCGTGCAGCATTTTGTACCCTTTCTCTAGTACGCTTTCCCGAGGTGCCACCAGCTTGGCTGACAGGCTCAGCCCTGTCCTGCGTTGGGTCTGTTGGGGCTGGCTGTGTCCCAACACGGAGGCAGCTGCTGGCCTCTTCTCACAGAGGCCACCTCTACAGCCTCCCCACTGCCAAGATCTTGCTATGTACACCCAGCATAGCTTTTTTGAATTCTTGCCTCCCAAGTTTAACTTCATCTCAAAACTTGTTCTATGGCTAAAACAATTCAGACGAGGAATTATTTGAACTCAGTCATCTCCATCTGCTTTATATCCAGAAACTGGAAGACTGTTAACTCAGAAAACTGGCTGCTCCAGGGATGGTTCTGGGCCTAAGCCACAGGAACAGATCACTGCAAATGAGACATGGTGAAGAGGCAGAAAGTCAGGCCCAGAATGCAAAGGGCTGAAGGCTGTACGAGTCATTTGCTGCTAGAAGGGCAGATCTGTTGCCTGCATAGATAAGGAGTTAAGTTTTAAAGAACTGTCAAAGCACAAGTCTTCAATGTTCATAGTGAAACCACATCACATTCTGCATCTCCGATTGGCTGTGGCACAAATTCTTCCTGTGAGGTGGACTTGGACCTTGAAAACAAGTTAACAGACTTAGAATGGGACAGGACTGCCCCAGTTCTAAAGCATCAAGACAGAGCCTTCCTCACCTGTTGTTAATCACCTTGCAAACAGAGCACTACAGTGTGGGACAGGACCAACCTTAATCTGGCCCAGTGATTAAAGGGTTATTGCTTTAGAACTAAGTATTTATATCCTTATAGCTACAGCAGAGAGCCTAGTAAAAAAAGTGGGTACAGTTGCTGCTGTACCTTGCTGGACTCTGCTGCCTCACTGCCATCCCAAAGGGCAATTCAGGATTTCAGTACGTTGGCCAGGCGACTTCTTCACTCCACTGCACCATTTTCGCCAGTGGTTGTTCTGCACCTTTACCCTGCCAGCTAGCCTTTCAAGATTAATGACTAATCCCAGTAAGAAAAATAACACAACACAAACGAAAACAAACCTTGAAATATCATTAGTTATTTCTAAGATGCTTGTCAGGGATATAATCAGATAATTTATGGAAAAGCAGGTATCTACAGAATTCAAATTTCTGTTTTCAATAGCACAGCGCATACTTTCCTTTGTTATTTATTGACACAAGTGGACAAAGTCATCAGCATCACTTCACAATCTAGAACATATGTCAAGTGCAAAAAAAGCTTTTTACTCCACAAAGGAGCATCTGAACACAAAGCATGAAATAAAAAATGGTTTTCAGGACTATGATCGCATGCATCACAGGTATTCTGCAGTGAGATTTTTAGCACTCAAAGCATTTGTTTCCTTCCACACACGACTATTCCATAAAAGTCTTGAGCAATTCAGATCTCCCTTTTCACACTTTCAGATTATCTCTAAGAGTACAATTGGTTAGTTATAATTAGTAGTAATTTTAGGTAGTTGTAATTTTGTAATCTGCAAGAGTGTTATTTATTGAACTAAAAATTCAGAATTTGGAGCACCTATGATGTTAACCTGGGCCACTTGCCTGCATAATCTGATATGTTTTAAGTATGAGAATTTCCATGAGTTAAACTAATTCTGTGGGAGCCAAAATGCTATGCGTCTTCTCCCATGTACATTGCTAGCCTTGTAGTATCATGCTAAAGATCAGGATAATAATTAATAATTAATCAGATAATGCTAATTCTTAGCATTAGAAAGTATTGTCCATCCTAGGGAATAATTAATCTTAATTTTCTTTTCTCCTCAGTAAAACCTAATACACTGTGTTTATTATACATAATAAACATCCTTTTTGCTAGTCTTCACTTTCATTCTTTTGGAAGCAACTTTTATTTTCAGTACATGATCAGTAGATACTGGGTCTATTATTTTTTTCCCTGCTGCCATCAGGATTCTGAATCAAAGCAGATAGCTTTTCTACCTCACTTTTTCAGAAAATTGCACCATAACTCCATTTTTTTTCCATTTTATTCTTTCTATCTGCCAGCTTTTGAGTAGACAATACACTGAGCCTCACTAATAATAGAAGAGAATTTTGTGTCTGGCAGAATGTGTACCCTTTTAGGGCAGAAAACTGAGAATGTGTGAACAAAGCCTGAGATTAATGAGGATTCCCAGCAAGACACAGTTTCAACTTCCATAACTAAATGTGTGGTGATGTAGCAAAATGTTACTTGTGAAACTTGCTGTTGCTATCCTTTTTTACACTTTTGAGCATAACCTTTGAATCATTATAGATTTCCTCTCTAATGCTTCTGCTATTAGTGTTGATTTATTTTGTTCTTACAGCTTAAACCACTGTTTTTTAATTAATGAAATTCATGAGAGTTTAAGTTGGATATCTGCTTCTGTAAGCTAAAAATGGCCAGGAGGTAATAAACAGTGTTGTAAAAATCAAATTAATTAGAACTTTTATGGAAAGCAGGACAACCACTGTTCCAAGTGCATGATGCCAGTGGTAAAAGTCTTTGCGAAGATAACTTAAGTTGTCATCCCACAGTCCAGTTCAAAGGTATATACCATGTATAGCTAGTTAGTACAGCAGGTCTAGAAATCATTAGCCCCAAATCCAGTTGAGTGAAATGCGTAAGGATCTTACCTTCCCTTTCTCATACTTCAAGGACTACCTGCCCTTTCACTGAGCAATCTTCCATACAAATGTAAAAAAACAAAACAAAACAAAACCCCAAACAAACCACAAAAGACACCCCACCCCCTAACCCCCCTCAACAAACACCCAGCGCTCTCCCCTCCCAAAATTGTGGCTGTTTACATTAATTCGCTTTAACATGAATGTGCACGTGAAGTAGTGTAAACTTGTGTTATTTTCATTTACTAACAAAAATATGCCTCTCATGTCAGGTCTGGGTGAAACATTTTTAAGAAGAAACCAAAGAAGTTTACTCAAATCAAAATGAATGTGCAGGTGTCCATGTTCATTACCAAAGTCAGCTTTGAACAGGTCAGTCTTTAGTGCAGAAACCTGAGGAACAACATGGCATCAAAATGCATCAAAATGTTCAAAAAGGATTTGTAGAAGTCATACTCCATTGAATACATGTAAATTTAAGGATTAATTGCATGGGAGTGGGGTGGGTGGAACCAGTACCAAAGCATACAGGTTTTTTTAACTGTCAGGCTGCAAAATGATCTACCCAAATTTTGTACAAGTGAAGTCATGCAAATCGTAACTGATTTGAGAGAAATAACATGCAGAAACCTGTAACTAGCATCTAAGTAGAATAGGGAAATGTTAAGTAGACACGTTGCTTACACCGCTGAGACCCCAGCTGCTTTCTGTTGTGCATATGCAGCTCTGCACTCTGAATTTGGAAGAAAAATCAAGGAATTCACAGGGCAGTAAACGATTAAAATGGGAAGAGCAGAACCTGAAAAAAAACGCTTAGTAGCGTGATAACTTTCCCAGGCTGCCAATCTTGAAATGAATTAAAATAGTAAGGTATTGATATTGACAGAGAAAAGAGTTAAGTGATGTAACACACCACAGCAGGAACTAATGAAAAAGAAACTAGAGTTAGATTGGAAAAAAATGCTTCTACTTGTGCAAAAAAAGTGAAAATCTTTTATTATGCAGCGCTTGAACATGAAAGAACATACCTGTCATTTCCTTGACCTATTCTTACTTCTCCTTTCAGATCTTAATGACCTTAAATTGCAGCAGCACAGCCTGCTCCAAAATATCCTTACTAAGGCTTATCCTTCGTGAAAAACAATGGAGTGCACTGAAGTTACTAGTGGATCAACTGCTTACAGTGTGAATAATTAAAAAATTATTAATTTCAAAATAAATAATTCACCGAGCACAGAGAGAGAAACTATTTTTTTCTGAAAATATAACCGGTCCATACGAACAAGAAGGAACCTGACAGATGTGAAAGTAGAGTACAGTAGTATTAAAGCTGTGGCTCTGGGTAGGACTCCTACCCCCACCTTCCACATTTCATGGGACATGACTGTCTTCACAGCATTGACATTTGAGTTGCTTGTAAATGAGCTCATAACTAACCAGCTTTCAGGGGCAGCTTCATCACTGCAGTAATAGAAAACAAAATTATCTTTGTTTTTATAAGGCTCCATCCTCTATGAAGAAGAAAGAGATGCTAGAAAACTGAGGTTGGTTTATCAGCTGTATATAATACAGAACAGGTCCAGGCATTAGTCGTAATGTGTTAGTCTATCTACTTTTAACTATACTTTAATGTAGCCAGCTCACACAGATTAACATCTGCTTTTTGGATGTGATACTCTTGCTAAAGTCTTAGACTCTCCCTAACTGGCAGATGTACACAATATAGATCTTCACTGGGACCAGTCTCTCAAGCAACAGGATACAATAAACGGGACACTGAACTAAGGGAACTGAAGAGGCTTGGGTATTCATCCCAACTGCATGCTGGCATGTGCCAAGATCTTCAGTATACATCTAATGAGCTTGGTGCCAAAAAAATGTATTTTGGAGTATCCATAAAACACTTTCCCCTTTACTATCAGAAAAGACGTACGAATAAAGACAATCTGTTCAATATTGAAAATCTGCCTTAGTAATTTAACTACATGAAATAATTAAGTCTTCATGCATTCATCATAACTTAAATGCCTTAAAAAAATCTGCAGCATGGTGATGTTATCTTCCCTGCTCATCACCTTTAATTTGGATCAACTTTGCTTTTTTATCATCAGTAAAACGTGCTTGGTTGAATTTTATTAGTTCAAAGCATATAAATATAAGTGTATCACCTAAACACTACCAAATGCTTCTGCTGTTCCCCACTGCTGAAATATTTTGTGTCCTCTGGAAATAGAGACTCCTTCATAGATTTGCATAGTCCCCTGGAGGGGAGTTTTTCTGCATTTGCTAAAGTACAATTTAAGCAGTATGCTTTACCTTAGTCAAGTTCCATCTTATCAGCACTTATACTTACTTGGAAAAAAGAATAAAAGTTTGCAAGCAAACTTACTTCATAGGGCAAGTATTATACCAGCATATATAGCTCAGCATTAAAATAGTATTTCCTTTTTAATTAGAAAACTGAAGAAACTGCTTCTTCACAATCTGAAATCACATCACTGTTTTGCTTATGAGAACAAAGTTTACAGTCATAAGTTGCACATAAAGGGTTTATTTTAAATGTTTTAAGGATAGAGTTACATCATAATTATAAAAATTACTTACAGAATTAAGTAACAGATTTAAAGTGTTTATACTTCTAAATGCAGAGAACAGGGAACTGTCTACATTGTTTGAAATAAAATAAAAATAATGAAACCAAGCTCTAAAAGATGAAGTCACTACCTAATTTTAAAATGTGAACACGAAGACCTTTGAACTATACACATACCAAGAACCATCCAAATTGCACTAATGATGTAAAATACAAAAAGCACAGCATTTTCAAGGAACCAGAAACTGTTTTTATCATAATTCTTTTCCCTGAAGCAACTAGTCAATTCTACCTGAAGATAAAGCCTCCATTTTTAAATAATTCACTTAAAGAAGGCTTCCACCTGTTGCAATAAGAAGGGTTTTCCCCATGGTCTACTCCAACATAGTTTAGGGTTTGGCACTCAAAAGAAAGAAAAATGTAGTGTTTTGCTAACCAACTGCAATTTTATTTTTTTTTCTTTAACAGAATACATGGTCCCTTCAAATGCTGTATGACACATACAACTGGAAAATTACCTTCCGTTGGCACTATGCTCGTCTCACCGGTGCATTTAATCCTACTAACAACCATTAAAACAGCACAATAAGCAAATTCACAAAAAACTGAACACAAAATAAAAAGAGAACAAAACAAAAACCTAAACATTTTAACATGCAACTTTAGTTTGTTACATTGAATGTTCTAACCCTCTAAGCATGCAAAAAAGGATGGTCTGCATTTAAGATATTTTTTTTCCCTTTTAAAAAGTTTTACATGGCAGCCTGACATCACACACACGCACACACACAATATACAACAATACTACAGCAGGTAAATGTGAAAGGCGAATAACTTTTATACAAAGATCCATGGCTTGTGCCATCACAAGCCCTATGTGATTTTGGAAAGTAATGTTGAACCCCTATAACAAGGAACCAACATTTAGTTACCAGGGTAACGCAAGCACTGCATGCAGATCTGAAACATGAGCCTAAAACAAAGCCCAAAGCAGATGGGCAGGGAGGGGAATTAGCCTCAAGCCTCAAAAAGGTGGTTTAAGCTACCAAAAAGAAAAAAAAAGGAAAGAGGAAAAAAAAAAAGATGAAAATAAACAGGCAACAGACAACGGGGACGTCTAAAAACAATCATAAAATTTACAGTTAATAGATTATTCTCTAACTGGCAGAATACGTGGTGTATTCAAGAGGCTTGCAGAAAACCCACAAATGCAAGCCTAATGCTAAAAATGTTCCAGTAGACCTAAACCTCAGATATTTCAAAACAAACCTTGTATTCCTCAGATATATAGCCCAAAGTTCAGTGTACTTGGTTATTCATGTATCTTGTGTATAATCAATACACTCACTCATTCTTGTGTCACAAATATCAACTTGGGCTCATGGAGCCAGGCTCAGCTTTGAGATTTACATGCAGGACTCTTAAGAGTCAATAGAAAACACTTAACAGATCTGCAGGATGAAAACACTGTGTTGCAAATCTGCTCACTTTGTTCAAAACACAAGGAACACTCAGGTACTTAGTGCTTAAGGACTGCATTGAGAAGCTATTCACTGTAAGACAATAGCCTGCCTTTGGTTGCCCATGATGAAATACCGGACATAATGCAATATAGTAGCAATGGACAAAGAATTAAGGTATCATATTTATATGGAGAGTATTTATTACCATTCAACAGCATAATGAGGCACAAGCCTTAAGGCTAAAATATGAAATCAGGCAAAACAATGGACAGAAAGGGGCTTAAACCACTGAGTCTTCAATATCAAGAATACCCACAATAGAGGTCATCCGGACCTCTGATCTCTGATTAACAGCACCTCTCCTGCATCCCTCCACTAATGGCATAAGGTTGGATAATCAGAGTATTTGTTCCTTCCATCGACAGTGTTGACTGCCTTCACACACTGTATTTCTGTGAAGCAGTTCTTTGAAACTTGCAGAGCCCTGCCTTAAAGTAACATGACAATTTTGTTGCTGTGCTATGGTTGTTGCAATTCTGATACTTTAGGTTCCACACTTAAAAACCCCTAGTTTTCATTTACAACTATCTTGCAAGATTAAAACTGTGAAAGGATTTCGCTGTTGTGGGCTGCTATTTACATCCACAATCAAATGCAGATGACTGAACCACTGAGACTGCCTATAGCGTCCATTAGATAGTACACCACTGGCATGCAGAACTCTAGTGTTCATAGAATGAAATTCACGTTAACAGCATACCTCAAAGCAAGTACAATGTACACCACAAAAGGCAACAACAGGTTTAAGCTGTAGATTTGTCCGGACACTCCTTATGTGGAAAAGCCAGAAAAAAGAATAAATTGGGAAGATGCCTTCTTGAACCAAAATGGTTAAAACCAAACCAAACCAACAAAGGAATGCAACAGACTGAGCAGAAAGCAACAAATGCTTCTTCTCTAAAGTAAGTCTTCAATGTAAAAGGACAACCCCTCCCACCCCCCTGGCATAAGATTGTATTTACCACGTAAAATATTAACTAGTTAGGCTTCTAAGTCCACACACAAACATTCAGGTTGCTAGGTTTTGATATTAAATGACAGACTACTGACTGCCAATGCGTAGTCTAAAGTCTTCTGAAGTAGCATATATACTGTTAAAGTTGTGGCACCAAGCACTTGGGTTTTGCTAAGAAGTGTGTATAACAAAAGAAAGAAAGAAGTACAACATTTAGGATTCAAGGCAGCCTTGTTGCATGTATTTTACTGGTTCCTACAACTTGTAAATATGGGCCATTAACCTGCATTTTCTAATTAACTGATTATACAGATTAAATATTTTTATAGTTTAAAGCCTTTTCACTGAAAGGTGCATAAGTCAAACACTTGATATCCTACTGCCCTGTGACTAGTAAAAATGCGCAAGTATCTCCATGTACTGCAAGTTCTTAAAAAGCTAAATCTGAAATAAAGTGTAGAAACACAGCAGATTGATGTTATTTGGGTTAGGCACTCCTCCATGCTGCACCAATTGTTTAAACCTTTCAGTAGTCACCTCTGTCCCAACCCTGAAAACAAGGACTGCCAGTAGCCAAGAAATTAAATTTAATGTTACAAAAGAAGGCATATCAAAATATCAAACTACACTTGCATGTGGCAGTTGAACAAGTGAGTGCAAAGTTGAAGAAAAAGTTAAAATCTATGAAAAAATTTAGATTAATGATTACAATACTAGATCAACTTTACACAGCTTGAATTTGCTGCTGTTCTTTGCTTTTAACTCCCTCCTGCCCAAATATACTGACTTCCTTCAAGAGAAGTTCTCTTACACAAAATGTGTCACGTTTATTTATATTATTCAGAACAAAACAGTTTTGCTGGCAGAGATTGTGGGTTCGCAGGGACATGTAAGCTTTCATTAAACTGGAAAGCAGTCAAGTCTTTGTGTCTACAAATCTTACATTTAATAGTTCCACAAATTTGGCAGAAGTTCACGATGATGTCTAGGATGTCTTCACCAAATCGTAGACATAAATATGGAAATCATCATCAAACTTGATGAAATAGACAGATGGTTTGGCTTCAACCTGATGAATGACCATGCCAGTCCTTTTTGAGCCATCTTCTTTGGCATATTCCACTTGTTTGCCTACCAGGCTGTCCACAACTTCACCTGGTTCCCGTTCTGCAGGAGGCGAATCATCTGTAACACAAAACCAGTGTACTTTGGTAGACATTAATGCTATTTTGCAGTATGGAAGATGACTACAGAGTCTTCTTTAAAACATATAAAACAATCAGAAGTTTTAAATACAGAGTATGTAGAAAATGAGTTTTGTTCAGACAAGCACCTAATGATTGCCATGCTTCTGGAAAGTACAGTTGTATAAAAGTTTTCAATACTTGTCTTCGGTTTTATTAAGACAAAACCAGCACTTTGATTGGTAAGAGAAATGTATCTTTAGACATATATGTTTACACCCAAGTTATAGAAAATGTCTGTGAATAATTGAATTTGAGCCACCAGCAGAAAAAGGCACTGGGTCCCCTTAGCTGAAAGGCAGCCAACCTAAACTTCACTCTTGCCACACACGTTATTCAAAGCTTCTGTTGCAGTGGCATGCAGGCACTAAAACATCTCTTCTAAAAGGTTAAAAGTGTAAATCCCTATTAAAAGGGGCTTTTGACTTCATATTGTAATACTGCTGTTGGTAAAGTCCAACCATACTATTATCTTGTCTAGCAAAACCTAGCCAGAAATATCCTTGTATTTTAGATGATGAATATGCTATTTTTTTTATTTAAAAAAAATATGATTTGTAACATGCCAATTGCCAAGGGATTGGTTACAAGCCAATCACAGAACAAATGTGATAAAAGGTAAAAGCATTGTACTGGAGAACTGGAAGCTAACCACACCTTCTTTCTCAGCTTGTCTTCTTTTTTGACTATTTCAGATAAACTTGTTTTGTATTCCAGTGAAGAATTTTCTTAGTAATGGTCACACCTGATGTGGCTTTTGTTCTGGGAATCCTAAGCTTTTAAATTAATGTCTTTGTTCTAAGTTTGCATTAAGAATCCCTTACAGATTTCACCCATTTTCTTTTCAGTTCTGTGAGTTGTGAAAGAATTGCCAAAGGAGAAAAAAAAACCCAAAAGGGAATGAATAGATGAGCTTGTACTTACACTTTAGATTCTTCCACAAACTTAAGAAATTTCTCCTTCAATTTTTGTTTCATTTCCTCTATAAATGCACTGTCATACTATCCTCTTAATATCAATTTTATTTAAAGAGTCCTCCTTCGCAGAGATGCAAGTTAAACTCAGATTTTATTTAGAAGGAATTACGAAGTGTTGACAAAGTTTTAGTATCAGATCCAGCAATACATTTTCGTCTCACCAAAAAAAGCTTAAAAGAAATTATTTAAGTTTTGGTCTACTCACATATGCAAAGCGTGTCTTTGAGAAGAGAGAGTTCCCTAGAAATTTTAGTTACAACACTATGCAAAGTTCCACCAAATTTACAGACATACTTTCAGGTATTCTAAAATCTGATTTGAAAAATACTACTCTTAACATCCCATCATTCATTTAAGGACACAGTTCAAAAGATCTGGAAAGCACTGAGGTTCAAGGAAAGTAGCAAATACCAAGAAGTGTTTTGGACACAGGTGAACAGCAGTCTTGTGGTGCGCATAACGGAAAAAAGTGCACTAAACCCACTTAGTTCTTAAATGGGAAGAAAGCATGTTAGCTCCTTCCCTACCCTTACCCCTAAAGGTGGAAGAAAACAAAGCAGATTTAAAAAACCATTCCAATTCCTTTTTAAAAGTTAAGACAAACAACAAATTATTTGAAGGTTCAAGTCTGAAAGTGTTTGCTTTATTTCTTTAGGAAGAGGAAAGTCACTTTTTTCCATTAACATTTGTGGCTCACTCTTTACAAGCAGCAGATACGTTGCTTTTTGTTGGGGTGGTAAGGGAGGTGTGTCTAAACACAGAGGGCTACTACAGACATTATGCAAATAAGTGCCACTAGTTTATTAGCCAGCAGACTGTTATTAGTGCTAGATCTGAAGGAAGACAGTCTCCAACTCAAAAAATTACTTGCAAGTAATACTTATGTAAAGCACCACATAGCCAACCATTATTGTTATCCAATTACCATTTTTTTTTAAAGTGCAGACTGCCTTTGTCAGAGAAACGTGTTTTGGGTACATAGGAGAAAAAAACCCAAAGTATTGCTGACAATCCTTTTTTTCCTCTTTTTTTGTACTGGCTATCCAAATCTCTTGAACAATATTGATTCTGTGAAAATCCCTCTAAATTAATAGGAAAAGTCCCAATGACTTTTACTTCAAGAAAGGAATAAAAAAAAATCCTTCCTCATCTGAAGTATTTTTCTTGCTAGCATGTTGCAACGTGTGAGAGAAAACAAATTTTCAGAAGATCAGTACTTTTCTGCCCCAAGAAACTACTCATAAGTTTTTCACACTGAAGATACCTACCCCAATGAAATTAATCTGACCTTAATGCCAAAATACTGTTCCTGTAACAGTTGCTTCAGAAACACAAATCCAAAACCTGTAAAACTTCTATAAGAAAATAACAGTGGAAAACTTCTGGATTGTCAGTTTCCATTAAAAAAATCCATGCATAAACTCTTCCACAGTAATATGTGCATACTTTCAGCAGAATTAGGAATAATTATGGAAAATGCTTTCTGTGCATATATCACCGCTGATAAAAGTAAAATATTTTGGCAATTAACACATGTTGTTGTGCTATAACCTTTGTTAGTTGTGATACTTTAAAAAAAAATATTAAGGGGAGTAACAAGATCTTTGTTTGTCCATAAATAAAACACAGCCAAATGTTATTATAAAAAGCTGCCACTTCCCAGAAGAAAACAGTAACCAGCCTACTTACTTGAATCAGGCATAATGCGAAGGTCACCTTCTTTATAATCATCTAAGAGTTGGTACATGTACAAGACGGGATCTTTCTCGTAGGTAATATAAAACCATGTGTTCATAATAGGAGCTCGAGCCAAAACCATCCCCCTCCATTCATCTTTTGAGCCATCCTCTGTCTCAAACATATGTTCCACAGCTTTACCAATCATTGTGTCTGCCAGGTGGGCATCACTAATTCGAGATGAAGCTGAAATGACAGCATTTCATAATTCAGTCAAAAGCACAGATGTATGTCTTGTGAAAAACTATCTGATTCATAAACCAATTTGATTGGAAGTTAGTCATTTCATACACAAAACACTGACCATTCCAGAGAGTTTACTCCTGAAGAACTGCAGAACTTCAAAATGCTGTTAAAATAACAACACATCATTGTACTCCCTACGATTAAACAATCATAATGCAAGGTAAAGGGAGATCACTGGATGGAAAGAGGAAGGCAGGGGAGAATAGGAAGAGAAGCCAATCACAGAACAACTCTATGCTACTAATGAAACTAATACAGCTACTAATGAAACTTTGGTGTTTGGCTCCCCCTAATGCCACTCTAGAGATCACTACCAATTGCTTCACAGTCAGAAGAAGGAACAGTTTGTTCTGTTTAAAAACTAGTAATTACTTGGGTAAATACTGAACTTTGCAGTTTGAAAAACCTGCAGTTTAACAATCCAGTGCTAATTCTGAAAATCAAAAAGCCATGTTACTAATCTATTTTTTTCACTTAGAAAATGCCTTTTCCCCTCATTATTAAAAGGACTTAAAGGAAGCACATGAGGAAAAATGCGATATCACTGTCAGACATACACAACAGACAACACAGCCAAGTTGGTTTAGAGTTTAAATTTTAACATAAATATCAATGTTAACTTTACTTGTTGTTCTTAAGGATAAGACTCTAAACAAAAATTCCTGAATGTACTGCATACTACTTAAAAGACAGAAGACTGCACTGGACTCACTGGTATCATCAAATCTTTGTTGGATTCAAGAAAATTTAAATAACGCATTTAGATTACCTGCCATGCAACAAAAATGAAACTGACAAGTAACATTTAAGGGGTCAGATGTCATCTTGGGGGAAGTCTGTAGAGATTAGTGGAGAACATTTGACAGTAAATGTCAGCTTATATGTATGCAAGCAAATTTAAGAGAAAAACCCAGAACTTACCAACTCTATCTGGAAGAACTTCAAGTGCGGAAACTCTTTCATCTTTGTGCAGTTCTAGTCCATACACACAGTCAAATCCATCATATTTTATAAGATAGAGGGAGGGATTTACAGGAACTTGATCAAGAACTGTGCCCTTCCACTGTGTTACAGGTCCACTCCCTTCCTTCCATCCATGCTGTATTCTGCAGCCTACAATATTTCTTCGTGGCTGAGAAATAGGTTTGCTTGGTCCCACATTGTTTCTATGCTTTCTGTACACAGATACAAACATAATATTAAAGAAGTACATACATGTTAAAAATTCTACTCCAGACAAGAGCTGTATGCTGTAAGATGGCCATATATTTTATAGCTTAGTGTACCTCATTCAAATTAAGGTATAAAGCACATTACACTATATTGGAAAAAAGAAAAAAAACACACTGAAAATTACTGAAACATTTTTTATGTACTTTATAAGGTCAGTTTTCTAATGGTCATTTCTAAAACTAGTTTGCTTCAGCCAAAAGAGTATTTTAGCCCTTGCTACACCGAATGTTAAAAATAAAACTCACCTGGTCAGGTCTCAAAGCACAAGGTTACCTGGCAGCATTGTAACTTTACAACCTTGTTGCTCTTCGCAGAATAGTAAACACAACCCTTGTCCCAGCAGGAAGAAGTCAGTGGAAACATTACCAGTGGCTGACTTAAGATTCTTCCAAGGTATTTGTTTCCATAACCTGTGTTTTCACCTGAAGGAAGTTTACTTCCTTCTCCATTTACAGACATTTTTCCTCTAAGTATTTTTAAAGACACATGGTAGCAACAACACTTCTCTAGCATTCCTTTTTTAGTATAGCAAAAGAAAAATGATATGTAATGATAATGGCAATAGAAGGGATACGCCTTAATGTGGAAAATAGTATGTTTAATCTATTTTGTCCTTCCTTTATTTTCATGGAAGTTGCATGGAAATTCCCTCTGGTGAGTAACAGTTGTTTTGATCAACAGTCTGGTAACCTGTTTGACAGTTTCAAATTACTGAAATGGTTACACAAGTTTTGTTCTACCCAGTTATTAAAAACATGAACTGACAATTTTGAATACAAATGGATGAAACTAAGGAACATTATGACAGTATACTGGTGATAAGAAATGAGTATTATATCTATTTTAGCATGTTACAATCCACATATTAGTTCCTAAAAGATTAGAGGGTTGCCTGATCAAACTTCTCATGAATGTCAACTAGTTGTAAAATAAATTTTTGGGTTACTACTTGTAGCACACTTCGTTTAAATGGCAGTAAAATATGCACACCACTAGCATGCTTAAAAGCAACATCTAAAAGGGTTTCAGTTGCAGAAAATAATACTCTTCCTTAAATTAGAGATAGTGACCGAAGAGACATGTCTCCAGGAACAATGAAAGCTCTCAGAAAAGTCCCTATATGATCCAAAAAAGACAAATAACCATCATACCAATGAAATCATGGAAGCAATCTTTCAGAATAGCGCACTCACTACATGACATTGGAATGCTTAATGCTGAAGATGTAATCATAACTATTAAAACCATGATGTATGATTCCTTCAGCAGCTTGCCCCACCTCCAGACTTTAATTCAGCATGAAGATCTTAGCAGACGGTTTTGTCAAATTTTGCTTTTGTTATCATTTGAGCTTTTCAGCAAGATCAAACTGCAGTCTTTGTATATCTGACTTTGATAGCACAGGTTATTACAGGAACACCAAGCTCTTCCAGTTAAGAGACACTGTCCCAACAAAGCTGATTCTAATTTTATGCAGAAACTAGATCATGTTTTCAAATTCTAGTTCTTGCTCATATGCGTTTTTTTAATTGTAATAGTCTCAAGTAATAGTTTACTACTAAAAGATGAGATCAGAGATCTGGTTCTTGGTACAGTAAGTTTTTTTTGCATGCAATTCATTTATTTAGTTGTAATGAATCATAGTTCCATTTCAAAGCAGTATAAAATCAACTGAAGAGAAAGGATTTAAAATAGTTAAAACAATGTCAGTTTTAAGCAGTTTGTCTATACTGCTAATCATCTCGTTGAAAAAGGTAACACTATTCATGTTCAACCTCACAGTCAATTTTACTTTCTGCCTATAAAGCATGATCCACTTTAAGGTTTAAGTGGGAACAATTAAGTGAAAGCTTCACACTCATTTTTCCATATTTTTTAAAAGACTACATAACTGAGTTCAAACAGCTAACTACCTTTAAAATGCCTCAGAGAACAAAATGCATTGCAAGTTTCATTACAAGTCAAGCACCCTCCAGGTGTACTTGCAGTTCAAATTTCTGTTTGAAGATTGTACTACTGAACAGCCATTCACTCTTATTTGCTGTGGTTCATACCATAAGAAATGAGATTTTCAAACTAGCAAATTACCAAGGAATACCTACTTCTTCTTGATCAGAATATATGGTAAGAAAGCAAGCATAGGTTTCTAACTATCAATAAATAATAGCTATGAATATAATTCCATGTAAGACAACCAAGTAACCAACTCAAACCTCTCCTCTCCTTAACAGTGTGTTATTTCTGTGATATACCAAATAACACAAACGTACACAATCTTCTATGATGCTATATCCAGAAGGCCCAACACGATTTTCTTCCTTCTGTTTCAATAGAATTATCTTTAAAATTCCATGAAGGTTTGCTCTTGAAGACTGGATAACAATTTTCTCAGCCATGTAAAATATGGAGCCAGGAAAACCAGAAAGCAGCAAGTCCTAGAAACAGCTCTTGACACAGAGACATCCTCATTTTAAAGGGCCCTTCAGTCCCCCAAAGTTTCAGATCCTCTTCCTCATCTTGAAGGCAGTAAGCTGGTAAGTAAAACCTAGTTATGTGGCAAGGTTTCATTATCAGAACCAGATACTTCAGAAACTTCTAAAGACTGCACAGGCAGAAACAAATCTTCCCAGATTTTAAAGTTTTATTTATATGGTCGTCACACAAACTTTTATTTGGCAGCTGCTAGCAGGGGAAACCAATGTTGTGTAAAACTGCATAGCACTGGTAGCAGAAAAATTAACCATTACTTCAGGGTTATGCTTAAAAGAGAAACTAGCATTTATAAAATGAAAAATGGCAATTCCCAATAACCTATCAAGTACAGCTAACCATTTAGGTTTGGTTGATGTTTTTTTCTTTTTCTGGTCACCTGATCACAGAAAAACATCACAGGGTAGAACTGAGGAAAAAAACAGAAGGGTGAAAGAAAACCATACCCCTCCGATATGCAAAAAAGACACAACTGTGAAAAACAGGAAGGAAAACTATAGACCAGTACAAAGGCAGTACAGCAGCAATGGTCAGTAAAATTCAAAGTTTTCCATGGTGCTAAGCAGAAAGTTATTAAAAATAGGACCCAAAATTTAGTACAATTGTGATCTTATTACAGACTATTATTAATAGCAGAATTGTGATGAGAGAATTGTTATTAACTACTTTTCACAATATTCAGACTATGAGGCACGTTAGTTGAGGCAAAAGTTTTAAAGTACTTTCTGTACTCTATCAAAAGCCATCATTCAGTTGTGATTTTCATCTTCAGGTGCTGCAGGAACCAAGATTACAAGTTAGCTTAAAGTGGGATCAGAATTTCAAAATGTTCCAAGTACACTTGCAGCTAAATTGCAGGTATAAACTGCACCTTGAAAAGTCCTTGAATGGCCAACTACAAGAAATCTGAAGAGCCTAAGAAGAGAGGATTGTTTTATACTACTTCTTGTACTCTCCTTATGCACCAAGGGTGAAAAGATTGAGATCTAGGAGATTACTGACTTATCTGATGCCAGTGAGGTCAGCTTCATATTGGCAGAGATCACCACTACCCATTGACAGAGCACTTGGAAGAACTGCCCTATAACCACAGGAACCGTTTTCAAAAGGCTACAGTTAACTACCATTTTGCAAAGAAGTGTTCAGAAGACTCAACCACACTGCTCATTCTGTCACATCCTCAATTACTGAGTCATGCCCTGTTCCATCCTCTTCGCTACTTCCTCTGCCACAAACTTTCTGAAGGTAGTTTAAATCTCCTCGATGGCCTTTGAGCACCAGTAGGCTTGTTCCTCTTTTTTTTTTTAATGAGGAATAACTAAATAAAAAACTAAATCGGTGACAAAGTATGCATTACTAACTCATGGTCTACTGTCATGGCTCAGAGTAGCATTGGCATATATTATTACATGGTCATTCATATCCTACTCATTTATGGTAAACTACAAATATAAACAATTCTCTACTACCCTACCTCATTCTCAAGACAGGTCAGTGAGCAGCACACAAGAAATCATCTTGGTTGGTGCAAAACCCCTTTACTAAATAATTAATAAACAATTGAACTAGGCTAAATTAACATGAAACTAAGCTGGATGCTTGAGTTAAATGCCTCAGAATCATGTCACTTAGGATCAAAACTTCTCATGCCCCATAAAAGCCTGTACACTAACAAATTCACAGCCTATTTAGGTATTTAAATAAGTGTATATCAACATAACAATAAAGACAAATCTAGCCACCCTCAAGTACAAAAGGCAACCCACCTCTGATAGTCTTCCCATCATACACTCCTTTCTCTGAGCGGTTGAAAGAGAACAAGAGAAATTAAGTTTTAACCAACTCTACCTGCCCCTAGACAAATAAATGTTTCTCTTTGCCTTCTATGAAGATAGACAAGAATGGATAATGATGAGCTGTTAGAAGGGATTAGAGTAGTTTTACATCAGGTGTTGTCTCTGGGAAACAGTTAACACTGTTAGCAGTGATTAACTATGTTAATCATGGAAAATACACCTGCCGAACAAAGTGCTTTCAATTAATGCAACTAGTAACATTTTAGTAAGTTTCACACATATGCAGCTTGGATTTCTCCAACCAGAGATGTAGCCAGATATTGTATCTTGCTGTTCGACACTAAGACCAATTATGTGCAGAACATTACCTCTATTTTCACAGGTACCCACCAATGTTCAGCTGCTACTATTTAAAAATGTTGTAGAGGGAAAAATACACACCCATGAATGTGTAGGATAAGCAGGTATACTTCACACACAAATAGCAGCCTCCTTACAGAAGTATTTCAGTATATTCTTTATTTTAAAAAAGTGAAAAATCCTTTTCAAAACTACAGCTGTAGTCAATACAAGATAGATATTTCTAAGATTACTTCCAGACTGCGTTATCAGTAAGAATGCTTTGAAGTTTTTATTGGCCTGGTGACAATGCATGAACTCTGTGCCAGAGAACAGAGATCCTACAGTACACATGGCTTATTTCTGGCTTGCAACTCCTCTCTGAATTCCAGAAAAAATTACAAAATTGTATTCAAGGATAATTGCATATTAACAGTCAAAACAATGTTTAAAACTTTGTTTGTGGGGCATTCTTTCCTACCACCCTCCTGAAAGAGTTAAGTCTGATTCTATACATATATACAGACTGAATATTACTCTACATGATTTGAAGAACAAAGTGAGTGGAACAATACAGATATATTTCTAGAACAGTACTTCTGGTTATTGAGAGCTATACTTTAGTAAAAATGTTAACAACTTACTTGTGGGAAGTTCTTTTCTTCATTATGCTGGCAGACACTCCTGCATGACCTACAATATAAATTAAGTTGGAATTACTGAAAAGTGAAGTGTGTATACAATGCCAAAAAAGCCATCTTATTCAGAAGTTTTCCTTTTCAATGTGAAAATGTAAAGAATCCAAACACTTAATGCTATGACTGATCAATGAATTGCTACAAGAGGAAAAGGCTATGCAGACACAGACAGACTATGTGTTCATGAAGCTGTGGTGGGTTGACCCTGGTTGGGTGCCAGGTGCTCACCAAAGCTGCTCTATCACCCCCTCTCCTCAGCTGGACAGG
>JANZLQ010000079.1:35816654-35828969 GCA_026212715.1 Elanus axillaris
ATTTCTTTTTCTCCTCTCCCCTGTCTAGCGAAGAGGGTGGGGGGGTGATAGAACGACTTGGTGGGCACCTGGCGTCCAGCCATGGTCAACCCGTCACAGTATTGCATTCTTAAAATAAATAAAACCTATAGGTGAAAACCAACTGTAAAATGTGAGATGTCCCAAAACTTTTCCAGCCCAAAACAACAGTTAATGGATCTGACTAGTACCACATGAATGAAATTGATTACTGATGTTTAGCTGTACAGAAATTAAGCACTGAAGGAGTCAAAGTCTCTCCTGACAGAAAGAACTCTTTTTTTGAAAGTTTAAGTATCTAGAATTGAACTCCTACTTTTTAGAAACATACCAAGGTGGCACTTCTAAAGTGCATCTAAATCCTACTGCATCAAAGGATTATTTCAGACTTTCTGGTCAACTAAAAGTTACAGTGATGTCACATCATTCTCATCTGACAGGCCTGATATTTTATGTTAGCCCTCAGTATATAGTACAAACTCCTTATCCAACATGAATGTGGGATTCTGGCCTCAAAAAGCAACAGTCTCCCTAAGTGGCATACCATAAACACAGTTCCAAGGGATTCTCCATGAAATGCATTGCATTTACACATACCAAGCATTTTACTCAGTGGGCCACAAGTGGAAGCACAGAGTAAATAATAAACTATCCAAGATAAACTGCCTGGATATGACTCAACTAGCAGGTTAGCCGTGAGCCTGGCAGAGCCTGATAGCTATCTAACCATATGTACAGTGAAAGCACAGACGTACCTTAGATATATTTTAATTTACCTTTTTTTTCCAATGTAGATTAGCTATTACAGATAGTTAGCAGTAACTTTTCACCATAATAGCAGCCAAAAATTAGGCACATATACTGCAGTGCAGCCTGTATGCACTTCATGTTAATTCTTCCCCTCTCAGTTCCTTCCAACAATCTTCATATAATTATCTGTTTGCACAATACCATTGTTTTCATCTGCCACTCGGGTGCCCTTTAGAGAGAATACCTGGCTTTCTTCCTTTGCAGAACCTTTCATGTGGGTGATAGTATTTTCAGCACATTGAAACACATGACTTAATATTTTAAGTAGGTATAAACATCTCATAAGAGAACTGGTATTTACCTTCAGGGTTACAAAGACCCAGTTGTACCAGTCTAGTTTGTCTTTATATTCTTCAGTGGGGCAGGATAAAAGCCCTTAGAACAAATTGTCCAAAGATTCTTAGGAGGAAAAAAAAAAAAAGAAAAAGAGGAAAAGGAAAAAAAAAAAAGTTGAAGCCTGATCCATCACAGACCTGGAAGTATCTTCTACAGTTTCCTGCATATAAAAGTTAGGTAGAAATCTCAACGTAACTTGTACAAGTTCCATTATTAACTCTCCAATATTTGTCCAAGTAGTTCAAGAAATTACTGTGTAGGAAGCTTTAATATGCAGTTATGGTAATGAAATCCTGCTCTAGAAGTCTACAGAACTATGAGATCAATTCATAAAAAGTCTTCCCACAAAGAGATTTCTTTTTGAGCATGAAATTAAGATCACAGGATGAAGTATAGAATTGATCAAAAGTTTAACTTGTTAACAGTTAAGGCACTTTTAAGCGAGCCACATCTATTTTCTTGCTGGCTTCACAAATGGTTAGAGGACTACTTTTAAACAGCACCATGACTAGACATTAAGAAGAAAGATAAGTCCTACACTGAAGTAGCAGTTAGCCTAACACACACTGCCACCCAGAGGTGATGAAATTGAACTGGATGTCTCTGCTACTTAGAAAGATGTGTAACGGCTCTCTGGGGCTTGACATTATGCCTCAGTGTTATCAACACTTCATGCAGCAGCAAAACCTAACTGCCAAATAATTAAGAGTGACAACTTTGACATGGATATTATTAAGTAAAAGTTTTATAAATGAACTTCATTAGTTGGGTTATATCAGAATCACTTTATATGTTCACAATTGCCTAAAACTATGACTTCAGATTCTTTTGAGTAAGGGCTGTTAAATGAAAGAGAAAGCAGGAACAAGAACCCAAATACATACATTTTTAAACAATGAAATCTGATAGAGAAGGTTGCTTCACAACGTGTATGTTAAAACTATGAGTTTTCCCTTCATCTTTTTTCAGCAAATTCTGTGCTAAGAACATTGTAAAACACAGCCTACTATCAAATTACAGAACTGCAATATGAACTGTTGTAGCCCAAGCTGTTGAAATTCCAAGATAACAATGTAACTAATGTTTCAATTTTACTTCGATTTCTTATTTTAGAGCAATAAAAAAAAGATCTGCTCAAAGAATATGTAAACTAAACACAAAGCAAAGAAGCAGCATACAATGCAGTGCATCCTGAAAACATCTGAACCTTATCTAAAAAGGTACGATTCTGAAATCAAACCCTGGAAATATCAAATGTTAAATTGAACTATTTTTTGCATACAGACACTGCTTGATAAGATTTTTGGGTTTTTTTAAAGACTCTACAGAACTTGGTAAATTTTTTCTCTTATTCTAAAGCATATAAAACATTATGAACTTTTTCTCCTAGTAGGATCCTTGGAACTTACCATAATACATTGCTATTTAATATAGGAAGTAAACAAATATTAAAGGCCTAGTTGTGCATCCATCACACTTGCTTCACTCTAATTACATATGCTTTCTTTACAAAAACACCATTCTTTCCATGTTCTTCAGAGCTCTGCTCTTCTCACATTTCACAACTTTAAGTACATGGATAATAACTGTTTGAGAGGCGAGACAGGCCTTAAGGAGCACACAACAGAAGTGACTATTAATACTGCATACATACATTCAAGCACTTCTGTTGAGGGTATCGGGTTAAGAAGTCTGTGCCACTGTCAGCACCTAGCTTGCCTGGCTCTGTCCACATTTATTACCCATCAGTTACCCTTCTGGATTGGCTAGGTCTCCTTACCTGTCAAAACCACTTGTCAATCTACCATAGTTTCTAAAGCTATCTGCTACTCCAGAAAACTGAATTAAAGCAAACCAAGAAGTCTTTCACTTCTTTCTAAACTCTGAAGATCTTACTCCCCAAGCACTGCTTTATACTCTTTCTGCATTATCCTTCTCCCTGACTTCAGCCTCCAGTCTTCCTTGTGTTTACATAAGTAATTTTACCATTGCTTTATAGAAAAATTCCTCCAGTCATCTGACAATGACCAGTTCAATCAGCTGCTCAGCCTTTTTTACATAGTTCCTCATACCAATACTCTCTTGGGATCACTGCATCATTTTTTTCAGGCCCAGCCTGTTTGCAAAACTAACTGCAGCACATGCTTCTTCGTGGGTTTTGGTTTCTCACTGAGGGCTACTTGTCACAAATAAAACTTTTAGCCAACACCTCTGAAAAAATCTGCATTTCAGTCAATAACAAAACTGTTTTTAAAAAAGCATAAAGCAGAACACAGAATACAAACAGAAAAAGTGTCACTGGTCATCTTCAGCAGCACAACAATATGCTTCTGAATTACTGTTGCCATCCTATTCAGGGCACAGAAGGCTATATACAAAGAAAACATAACACTGCGACTTAAGTAGCTCTGCTGCCAAACCCCAGGGGGTCTTTGCCAAGTGTGCATGAAGAGAAATTGCCCAGTGCTTATTTGTTCAGAGCTGAAGTTTTTCATTAGCAGCTGACTAGCAGTTCACTAGTTTTTTTTAGTAAAAACATGCTATGTCCTTAAAGACACAGATACTATTTATACACTTCAGTTTTGCCTCTCTGATCTAAAGGTTAAAGTATTGGATCAAGAAGGATACTGTTCCTTTCTGCAGAAAAAATAAAACTATTTTTCCTAATTACATCATAATGAAGACAATTAAGCAATCTTGACTGAAGTTTTATTAGAAGTTGACTCCAAAGAGCTTAAAGCATACATCCAGAATAAGAGATACAAGTCTCAATGGCAGATCTCAGGCAGTCAAAACCCATTGCAATCAAGCCCTCCCAAATTTGAACATAGTAGCTTCCAGCACAAACAGAACCATGGGCAGACTCACAAAACTAGTCCCCGTGTACCACAGAATTCTTATATGCCTTTTTTAGAAACACTTCCCAACCACTGGGGAATAAAAGGAAACCTAATTTTAATTTTAATCCCTAATCTTACACCAATGTATTTTGACCAGGTCCTACACACTGTCCTTTCCATCATTTTATTAGAGGATGGATCTTTCTCCACAAATGACATCCAATGACACCCAATGACATTGCATTTAAAATTAAATTCATTAGGCCATCCAAACTAATAAAAAGCTTACAGCAGAAATTCAGTTCATCGGCTACTACCTTAATGAAAAATCTAAAGGTGAACATGCTTTCTAACATATTGGTAGCTCTTAGTTCACAAAGACTCATTGTAGTGAAGTACTGAATCTTCATTAATGAACCACGTTTGTCAGAAAACTTTAAGTGATATTTGACAAGTCAAGCCATAAATCATTTTCAGGTAAGTATTCAACAGTTTTAGCCGGCCAACAGCAAAACGCAGGGCACATATAAGCAAGAAGACTGCAGTTTCTTATTTTGCATTTAAAAGACAAAATGTTTTAAAAATATTAGTTAAGCTATCCAAACTACTGCAATTGTACTTTAAATGAGAGCATTATTTTCCATTACAGTACATAAAATGCAGCAGGTCATATACTTGATCTTATAGTACTAGCCACAACTTTAAGAACAAAAGAGGCAGCACAGGGTTTGGAAGTGTTTTTTAAATTTCCTTCCAGTTTAAATTAAGTAATTTTATCAAATTCTGCAATCGACCAAAATCAGTTAATATTGTTAAGAAGCAAAGTTCTGCCAAACATTTGCTAGCCCTAATTTCACCAGCCTTTCTCCCTTTATGAGTGAATAGGTTACTGAAAATAGTTGATTCTCCTCACTGTTCAGGAGGAAACAATTAGGAAGACAGCTAATGAAAACAAGCACTGGTCAGAATGAATTTCAAGCACATGTATCCGTTCATACACAACTGTGTACAGCAAGAGAAAGAACTATCCTGGTTAATTCAAGTGACCTCTTCACATTATGTGTTTAAAAGGCAGAACAGCTCTAAACACAGAAAGAGCTTTACCTACTACAGCTAAACACAAAATATCATTATCAAATATGACAGATAAACACCTTGCACACATTAAGCAAGGGCCAGTCTTGCGGTATACAGAATCAGTAAAATAACCAACATTTTCTAAAGAGCAAAAAGTTTTCCTATTTTATTGTTGAGGTCAGCAAAATAATTAAGGCTATCAGTTGTAGATCTACATTAAATCCATTAGTGTTCCAGATATGCAGGGGACAGCAGGCAATCATGCAATACTGTTCTTTCTGACCTGCTTACTATTCATTGCTTTGTTGAAACAGAATAGATATGTAAGTATATGACTACTAACTACACAGGAGTTTCTCCTCTGTTTTCTACAGCTGAAGAAGTTTTCAGAGCAGGAACAGTTCTCATTTAGAGTCTTCTTACTTCCAATAGTATCTTTTATTACAACAAAGACATGACTTTTTCTACTCTACATGGCATGCAACCTGTGACAAGAAAAACTACTGTATTAGAAATACTTCAGGCATTGTCAATATCCTTTTAGAGGCCAAATATTCCAGCTGTGAACAATGCACTGAACACTTCACCCAATTTTTCCGCAACTCAGCTTTCCCCTCTCATGCTGTTTTTAATAGGATCTAAGTATTGCAAAATCCATCTTGAGCTTCTCCACAAATACAGCTGTTTCTAGATAGCCCTCAAGCACAAGTACTCCTCATGGTAGCTAGTTCCACTAGCAATGCTCTGCATTGTTGATTTTTTTTTTTTAACTGAAAAATCATTGTAATTCAGCCTTACGCATGTGATTTGCACCTCCCTACAAAACAGTCATACATAAGGCTGGGTCTTGCTAGTCCTCTAACACAAAAGCTAACTTTTCTAGGTTTAAGTGTCAACACCAAAAGGTTCTCCAGATCACACGTTTTAATACCAAGCTTATGCAAGCACATATTTTAAAATTCTCCATTTACATTACATTTAACATCTGTCCATCTGTAAAGCTGGAATCAAGTTCCTCTGCTTAACAGGAAAAGGCAAGAGAGTGTGATATAATGTGATCTTGTTTCTGTGGAAAGTATTACAAAGCGATGCTTTTCTGTACTGGTAGAGTTGGGGATTGAGCTAATGCCTCTGCTGTAAGAGAAAGATTTGGTTGAAAATAAACCTTTCTGCTTTGCCTTCCCTTAATTCCCAAGAACACTCGCAATTAAATTACAACTTCACTGACAAGTTGGTGAATTTTACTTCTTCTGTTACACGCCTTAACACTTAATTCCACTAACATGTAGGTAGTCCAGTCAACTAATAGAGTATGATAATCGTGGCCCTCAAAGCAAGATGAATTTACCACACTGTACAATTCTCTTCATATGGCTTAAGAAAAGTATTATTCTAACTTGTTTGGAGAACAATGGAAGAACAACATTTTCTTCCCCCCCTCAACAGTAGACGTGATCCATATAAACCCACACCACTAAAAAAAAATGTAACCACCTCCCCCAAGCAAACCACCACCCCCCTAACTAAACTGAATGCTCAAGTTGTATGAGGTTTATCAGCATTTACTAGCTTTTAAAAAAATCATTACTGACTCATACAAAACCAAAGCAACAGTTTTCCTAAAGATGTCTACATTATTCGTCTACAGCTTTTCCAACTACTCCTGTATTATTCCGTATGCTGAAGGCTTCAAAGACAGGTAGTAAGTGCTTTCCCACTCCCTGTAATGTGTATAATGAAACAGCATCTCAGAGAAGTAGGCCTTAAAGTCCTCAAATTCATCATCTATTTTAAGCTGTTTCCTTGATGGTAGGTTAAATTGATTATAGCTAAAGCATATTTTTCAAGTCTTGTGTTTTCTAATTACTATTTTCCTATATTTTCCATTTTTATTCTTAAAGTATACTGCCTAAAATTCTCATCTCATATTTTGTAAGCATGCTTCCATTTTATCTTTCAAATCACTAACGGAACTTGAATGAACACTCATTGAAGAACATGCCAAGCACACTTTATCAGAACTCCCCAGGAGACCATGTAACAATTTATATGTAGAAGAATCTTCTAGAGCTGAAGAAACTAACCTTACTCACAAAAACTACCTCTCAGGGCATACTGCAACTTATTTCTTATATTTACAGCTTCCTTAAGTAGGTTAAGTTAAGCAACATTTTCATCTGAAGGCAGCTAGCTGATTGATGAAATCAACCTCTGTTCTGATACAACTCCCTCATAAAACTATATTTAAGAAAAAACAATTTTGTGCTAAGAAAACACGTTTTCTTTCTTAAAATTTACTGAAGTTCTTGTTACTATTGTTACAGAAACTTACGGAGCAAAAATACATAATTTTTTTAAAAACGTGAGTAAATAATGATAAAGGTAATGACAAATTTCCAGATGGGCAATCTGGTAGACACAAACACCTGAAAACTCACGACATATTACAAGCATCCATAAGTATACCTCAATACCTGCACCATGAACACAGACAAAGAAGATCAACCCAATGAACTTCAACAGCAAGAACTCCACTGTTTTGCCCTCACACGCTTTTAATAACAGTGAGTGACTGGACACCTCTCAGCCCTCAGAGGCAGCAATGAAACGTGGCTTATTAGTTCTACTGACCAAACAATCCAAGACGTGGAACAATTCACTATCACTTTTTAAAATCTGCTTCCTGAAGAGTGATAAAGATTGGCAAACAGTTACTTGAAGCTAATGTAAGCTCAACAGGAAGTAAGAAATCCCTGTAAATAACTGTAGACCAATTTGCATCATTCCAGTCCACTAGTGACTGATACTGCTGTTTAAACTATTCAGAGAGGAACTCTGAACTAACTGAGAAAGAATCGTCCTTTGGCATGGCAGAAAATTCTGGAAATAACCAGAAATATTATGCTTCAGTAAAATTTGTGAATATTTAATAGTCCACAAAATATTCTAGCACAGCTCCACAACAGTCTTTCAACTTGCAGCCTTATTTATGATGTACCATGAATAGAAGTCACTGAAGTGAAAGCAATACAAAAAACTTTTATAGTTAGTTTTGTGTTGGGTATAACCAGCAAATTAATACAGTTCTCTGAACTTTAGGAACTTGCATAGCATGCAGCCTCTGTCACACCTGGAAGTACATAATACCCTGAGTGACCTTTGCAATAGCACTGGAAGTGCAGATACACAAAACCCACTTCTGCTCCGCCTCTGCTACCAAACATAGCTGGCTTTCCATTTGTGGAATTAAAAAAAGATGGACAAGGAAGGACAACGGGGATGACTAACTTTGCTTTCATCAGAAGAAAGGTGTACTTTTATTACACTTTATCTATTTTTCATCCTTTGTTTTTCATCCTTTGTTTTTCAGATAAAAGGGAACAAGAAGTTCCATTAGTGGATACACAATTCAGACCAGTACTGTTGTGCAGGAATTAGCTCACCTTTGTCCAGAGGTTTTTTAAGTTCTTGATCTTCCCTTGATGAACAGATGGGTGTGCCTGCAAGAGATGATCACCTTTGCTGGTCCAGTTCAATAGGTCACAGATCAAGGCTTCTCCCATTGTTTGGGTCTTTGAAGCAACTGGTAACAGTTTGGGAACCTCTGATCAAAGCCTTCTTCATCATGTTTAATTAAGTGCTGTTCTATTCCTGAAGTTCTTCAGAGAAAGAAAAAAGGCCAGGAAAGGCCTATATAACCTGCTATCGTACATCAGTGGTTATGGAATTTACATTCAAAGAACACTAATGTTTAAATGCTACACCTCAAGTCATATGGGCTGATTAGAAGTAAGTGACAGTAATAACACTACATGTTCACTAAACCAGACAAGCTATCAATACATCAGCTGATGGTTACAATTAACCATAGGCATAGGATTTTGCCTGAAAGGGAAAAGAGCTAGTCACCAACATGTAGAGGCAAAAAAAAAGCACTGACAAAACGAAAGACACAAAATAATTAAAGAAAAATGAAATTCCTGAGGTAAAAGGGGCTGGGAGTGGGAAATGACAAACACATGCCATATCCAAAATGCAGTAACAAGACAAAAAAGAAAAGCTCTTTTCAATTACAGGCTTCAAGTTTAGTCTCACATTGAATAAAATCAGCTTTCTGAAGTTCCCTCCAGGTTTCAGGATAAGACAACTATATGCCTGCCATTTTAAGAATACATAAATAAATAACCCAGAAAACAAAAGAAAGTTAAGTTCTCCAAAGATGTATTCCAGTAAGCCTTGCAGGTTTAGTCTGTTTTTTAGGGCTTATCAAAAGTAAAGCTAGGTATTAAGCATCTGTCTAAAATTAAACTGAGTTAAATGTAATAGTTTCTTATTTGATCTGCCTCTCACCTTACCAATGTCACAGCCAGATTCAGTAATAGTTGGCTAAGGGACTCAGTGACATTTTGCTATATGATTGCCCTTTGGAAAACTCGTTTCCCATATTAGTCCAGAAACATATTTCAAAAATTGAACAAAGAAACCAAAAAGTTTAGTCTGAAATTTGGTATTAAAAACACCCACACTGGCTGTTCTACTGAATACAAATCAAGCTAAAGAAGGAATAACAGAATTGACTAGTGCCAAATGAGCTTGCAACAGCTTCATTAAAAAACAGAATGTGCTTGTCAACATAAAATTTTAAGTTCCACATTAATTCATGTACAGGTTTTTAAATAAAAAAACAGTTTCTAGTCTACTTCCTTTGTAACAGCTGAGAAGAAAAAGTGGAACATTTATCTATACACAAACCTTTCAGTCATTCTTTAACACAGCAAAACTAATTTTGAAAAAAAAATTGTCCTTTACTGCAGTATTATGCACACTCTTAGTACTACAACAATAAAGACACATGCATAGAGCATTTTTAAAGAGTTGTTTTAGAGCTGTAGTCTGCTCTTCCCTGAAGCAGCACAGATAAGCACAAACTCTTTTAGTTATTATGGAATGATCTGCCTACACCAACAGAAGGCATAGTTCAATTTCAGTATTCTTCTGTCCTTCTGCTATAGAACCATAATAAACAGCTATAACAGTTTAGCCAAACAGCTTTAAAAGCAGCGGTAAAGTTTATCAATTACTTAGTAATACTAAGATATGATTTCATTTCTTTTCAACACATTGCTACAATTCTTCCTGTGACTTTACACAATTATACCAGGACTCTTAAGCACAATGACTTTTTAAAGCATCCACATAATTGCTCTTACACACAAGGCAAAACTAGTCGCTGACTAAACCTTGTGTATGTTCCAACTTACTGATTGATCATTTAATAAATGCACAGCCCTCCATACTTAAAGAAATCTTACAGGATGCTTTTATTTAAAAAACTGAGGAGATCTACTATTTATCCAAAGCCAGGAGAGCTTTCCCTGCATCCATTTATCCAAAGGTAAATTTTATCTCACTCATAATTATTCAGTCTACTGCTGATTACCTTGCATTTAACCACAGGTCAAGAACATGCACAGACACCAGGGTAACAAGTTGTCACAGGTTGGTGTAATTGCCTTAAGTTGCACATTTTGCATCATGGCAAATATGAAGCAGCTTAGCTTCTCCTTATGGATTGGTAGCCATCCTCCTCTTCCCGTGAATCCAAAAAAACATAAGCATGAAAATAACCACTGCCCAGGATACAACAGCAGCACCTTATTACTGAACAAGTCATATACTTGCTACCATTCTATGGTAAATGCAAGTGAACTTTTTCAGTTTTATAATGCAAGTATTTTGTCCTTACTCATGCTCTTACAGATGGACTTGACCCAAATAATTTATTATAATTTTAAGTGAGTTTACTCAGTTTAGTTTGGTAACAGTTACATAGACAGGTCTCTGGAAACAACCAGAGGGGACAGTGTCTATTTGAAAAAGACATTTTTCTGGTCTCTGCTTAAGTGTCTCCTCATAGGCGATACTTACAGCAGAGGACTAGGTTCAATTGCTGATGTGTTAGCCTGAGAAACACTGTTCCAAAGTCAAATGGATGACCCAAACATTCTGGAAGAGCCAAGGCCAGGGCAAACATACATAATCCTGCTGTTAGAAGGTAACAGAGTGCTAAGTTACTGCAATTAGCTAAGTCTGTTAGGTTAATTAATCATGGCCCATCAAACTCATGGGTTCACATCTTTTTAGGAGTCTGACAGATCTTTCTAAGTGACATTTTAAGTGTTCAAGAGCCAGTTCTCAACAATCCAGGCTAGTAATGCTGCTACATACACCTTCGATTCTCTGTTGAAGGAATATAAGTTTCATATCATATTTTAAAGAGGAAGAGGGAAAAAATCTGCCCTTTGACAGACCACTTTCAAGCTTTTTAGCTCATCATAGTCTGTGCATAGTAGGTAACAAATTATTCTTGGATATGTGTTCTGAGACTTTAGAGCCTAGCACACTGAGAAGATGCCACTGCAACACTAAATTGAAAATAAACATAATTAAAATATTTTCCTAAGCCAATCTTAAGAATATGACATCAGTTAGTTTTGCAAAAGCAAATATTTTGCTGACATACCTGAAACATTTTTTTCCCTCTCTAATACAGCAGGCTTCAATACCTTTATTCATGAAGGCCCACAGTGAAGAACATCTTTTGTTTCCTCCATTCAGAGGTGACAGTTCATGCTTTAACAATCACTGATTCTTACCATTTACATCCAATTTCTGCAGCTGTTTTATAACTTACTCATGGCATAATGACCATTTGTCTTCAAGATGAGCAGTGGCAGGCCACCAATTTGAGGGAGAGGGCCAGAAGACATCAAAAACAGTGTGGGGAAAAAGTGTAAGCCAAATAGTTACACATCAGTACTTAGACTTGTGCTACAGCAACTATCTACCAGTTTTAAAAGCAGACAAATTACATGAGCATTCAAAATTCTTATTAGGACAAGTTATTATTCACAGCATTAATTAATTAGTCACAATTTAATTGTTATGAACCTCAGCCTAAGTGATCAATAAGGATATTGACAAATGAGTAGTAATTCAACACTTGGGGAAAAAAAAAAAAAAAGAAAAAGCTGGGCCACAAAATACTTAAGAGGGACCAGGTTAGAAACTTCAATTATCCACATCGGGTCTGCATACAACTGTGGTGTGTTGACCATGGCTGAACGCCAGGTACCCACCAAAGCCGTTCTATCACTCCCTGTCGTGGTTTCAGCCCAGCCGGTAACAAAGGACCACGCAGCCGTTCGCTCACTCCCCCCGCCCCCCTCCGGTG
>JANZLQ010000079.1:35863615-35874334 GCA_026212715.1 Elanus axillaris
GCAAGAGGCTTTGGCAAGCAGTCTCGTGGTTTGTCGTTATCTCAGAGCAGAGCGGTCTGTCGTTATCTCAGAGCAGAGCAGATGCCCAACCGACATTTACACACTTTTTAAGCAAAGCAGACTTTCGGGTGACGACTTACGCAAGCACATTTTTGCGGTTTACATTGTTTCATTAAGCATTGCCCATTCTAGTTTGATAAACAATTATTACTTTTAACAGTGGATTTCTTTTCATTAGGAAAGCAAAAGGAGTAGATGTTTAGAATTAACCCACAAAAAAACTTACCATACAATGAAGTCTTAACTGCTTGCAGAAATCATCAGTCTTTGCAACAGGATAGGATCTGCATGATTTAGGTTTTAAGACATAGTTGTTGTATACTGTAGCAGGACTGAGGAAGGTGATCCTTGAAGTTTTCTATCTGTGGTTCCAGAGAATCCAAAGGTATCTTTTCTATCATGTAGGCAGAAAATAAATCTTGTGTAGACAATGAATGAATTGGAGCAGACAAGTAACATGACTGGCCAAATAGCAACATCAACACACACTCTGAGTGGGAGGAGGGAATGCCAAATGGGGATTTAGGTCGCAGCTGCATGTTTGTCAGCGGTGGAGCTTTTGCTATTGCTCCCTCTCTCTTTGCAGGTTGTTTTCACCTTCTCACCACCTCATACACAGTATTTGCACAGCGGTTTTTGAATAGTATTAGGACTGCTGCAGGTTACGCACAGATGAACATGTATGCATGCTTACATACATATTGGAGAAGTTTGGGGCCAGCAACTCTGTGAACTAACACCATTGCTGAAAAGTCTTGACAAATGACTCTTTGATTAGCTAAATAGAGAAAAGTAATAGAAAGGTTTAGGTTGGTATTAATGGGAATGCCTGGATGTGGAAGCACCAGGCAAATGAATAGCAGCAGAGGAGATGCGGGCATGGAATACGTTGATGACGCATAGATAGGAGATCATCAAGATCCCATGAAGTGTAAGTGCATCTTCGCAGGGCACCCAGACTGGGAGTCAAAAGGCAATTGGTAAATCCCAGTGATTCAGAGAGGTGGAACAGGATGAAGGGACTAACCATCATCATCTCCTAAGAGGAAAAAAAGGTACATCCAAAATCAGCATTTCACCAGTCACATAAAAAGGGACCTAGGAGAAGTGTTGAGGATCAATAGTCTGCATACCTTGTCCCTTCCATCACTGAGGAAGTCTGAATCCTGGAATGGCACCTGGCTGCACACTTAGTGGCATCTGATGCTTGACAGACTTCTTAGATACACACTGCTTGGTGCTTGTGGGAATGTGGCTATGACAGTGCAGGTAAAATCAATTTTACTGTAAAATAAAACCACCTTTCCTTCCTATAGGGTCTCATTTTGAGCTTTGCTGCCAGCATTGCAGTATTATTTCCTATATAGAGATCTATGTAGCAAAGGGAACATTGGAAACTGAAAGAACATAAGAGGAAGCAACACTGTAAGTAAATAAACTGGGCACCTCTTTTGTGAGGATGTCTTTTACTTGCTTGACTGGAACACAGCTGTCTTAAGGCTCCTACATTAAGTGAAAGTGTACAGAAATACATGTTCTAGCATGGCAGTTGATAAAACTTGTCTAACCAAAAACTGTTTAAAAACAGATGCTGACTGAGCACAAAAGGGATGTGGTTAAACCTGAGTCACTCCAACCTTGGGATGTGACACAGGTAAGATCAACATGATTTACAGGGCAGTTATTTTTTTTTTCTTCACAAGTGTGGTCTTTTTTTTGCCATCTTTATATGCATTATTTTAATTACATGATATCTTAAACTTGTGCTTTACATGCCAGTAAGCATTTTCTTCAAGGTGGATGGGCATGCTGTAGGTTTAACCAGTCAAACACTTCTCAGAGGTGCACAGCAAAAGGACAGGAGGCAGTAGTCATAAATGCAGCAGTGCAAATTCTGGCTGGATATAAAGAACAACTTGTTCCTGGTGCAAGGGGTCAGGCCCTGGAATGAGCTGCCTAGAGACAGTGTGGAATTCCCATCTTCAGAGATTTTTCAAAAGGCAGCTGGACAAGTCCCTGAGCAACCCCATCTAACTCTGAAGTTAGTTCTGCTTTGACCAGGTAATTGGTCTTTTTGACCTTCAGAGGTCCCTTCCAATCTAATTTTTTCTATGGTCCTATTAAGAAAATTCAAGTTCTTTAATCTCTTCATCCTGCTTTAGGGCTGAGCATCCTTCTCCATGGAGGAAATTCTGAGCTTTCCTAAACAAATTTTGAAAACTGCTCATATAAATGTATGGACAGAAACACTATTTCCCTATAAATCAAGAAATGTCAGGGAAACGTCACCCTAAAATTTTCTAGTAAAGTCAAAACAGTGCTAATGTTAAAAAAAAAGTAAAAAGATGGGAACTGTTATCTAAACTGTAATTAGCTATGTGTACCAAATATCTTGTCCAGAAATATTTAAGAGGATTAAACTGGACTCTCCCATGAATACAATCAAGATGTAAAATGCATTTGCTTCTGCAGCTTTCTAGGAAAGCATTCACACCAGCAGGCTCTAGAAGCAAGCAGAAGTAAGCATCCTACTACAGACAAACACACTAGTTGATAAGAAAATAAAAGTCTTCCCTTATGTACCACCTCTTTTGAACATGAGTGTGAGGACCGATTTCATTCTTTTGCTCTGAGCTGCATAAAACTAAGGGCTTGGGAACACCTCAACTGGTAATGTAGCATGAGGTACAGAGGAAAGTAAGAACCAATGCAATTAATTATACAGGCATTTTTAAAGATAACAGTGCTAATGCAGTTTATCTGCGTATTTTAAAGTAACTAATTTTGTTACTGGCAGCATATAATTTCAAAGTCGCAGCATAAGTTTGTTGAAGATGCAGTATCTAAAATAGTAAAGAGTATGCAATTATTTATGAATGTCATCTGGAACCTGTTATTAACACTTACATATAAGGAATTACATTCTTCCTAAGTCCTTGATTTCAAAATCATAATCCTGTGATAAATAGGGTTTAGTAAATACATCAAGTCAGACACATCTCAGGCAGGCCTGAATCATTTCAGATTTTCATTACATGTATGTTCCCAGCACTGAAGAAAAGTTTACATTTTTATAGTGCTACTATGTTGCTTAAGATTCAGTGAAAGCATTGTCAATTGGCCACACACCTCTTAAAGGGAAAGGAGCAGAAAATGGCTGGTTAGTTGACACTTAGTTCTGTATTTGTATATTTTTTAATTTATTAATGTGGCTCCGTAGTGAGCATGGGGTGGAAGAAAGGGACGAAACATTATTTAAAGGAATGGAGATCACTTGTCTGATTTTAAAACTTGTTATGCTCAGTATAACATGATACACATATTATCTTACATAAAAGAAGGACCTATGCTGGTAGTAAAACTGGATTGTAATGTTTCTTGAGCATCAGCCTGAAAAGAAACACTTTTTACATACAGACACACACACAGGGTTAATGGATAAAAAAACTTTCAAGCATCAAAAAAGCAGGCATGACTGATGCTGGAGAAGGATATCACTTAAAGGCTGTGAGTGAATAGATTTGAGAGGCATGGAGTACATCCAGATTGGGAAACCTTAAAGCATTTCACTAGGTTCAAGCTATATCCCAACTGAATGAAACCTGAGGGAATCCTTCTGCGTACCCTAGATTCTTTTGCAGTGCAACTCTGTGTAGATGGGCAGAAGGAAACCAGCTATATTTTTATATCTCCAGCAGTCTGGATGATGAGTGAACCAGAACTGCAGAAGGGCCTACAAAGTGCATCTGCTGTGTATTTAAACACTGGGAACAGATTTACGATGGCCATACACAACGCTTTTCCAGTCTTTTCAAGTGGCTTGCCTAGGAAGTAGTCTTCCAAATCTGGGGGTGGATAGAGTTTATGCTCCAGAGATCTTTAATGAAAAAATAACCTCTTCGGAGATGTGGTTGTCACTACATTCTTCTATGCCTAGACATTAAGAATTACTGATTTTGTCTGTGAAATGCCTGGCAGCCTGAGGGTAGGGCCAAAAGAGCCTACAGCCACCTCTCATCTGCCTTCTTATGTTCCATGTATAGAGAACCAATTTCGCAAATCTGTCTTATTTATTGGGAATGGTAACTTACTGTGTCCTTAACAGTTCTTAGATGGACAGCTGTGGGTCTCTTCCTCTCTCTTAACAAAACTGAAACCGACACAGGACATAAGCTTTATAATTACGTATTGTTGGATATTTAAAAGTTTGGTTTGCAAGTTATAAAATTGTCACTATTAGTTTAGATGCAGTACAGTTTAGAAGTTTTTACTATAGAGCAAACCAGGTAAAACTTTTTTAAAGTCTTTCCTGACTAAATTTTGTGTCTACAGTACCTTGACTGATATTTGCAGGGTAAGACATGCCCTTGTTTTACATGGTGGTGTGAATTTTTTAGAGCTTTCTATCAACAATAATCAAGGACCTGATTGAAACTATAGTTATTTGTATTGCTGATTAAATAGGATGAGTAAAAAGAAAAGAGGGAGTAGAAACAATGCAGCCAGTGACCTGTATGCCTAAGCGAAATGTTGTTGATGGGTACAAAACAAAATTGCTGTGGCTTTAGTGTTTTAATCTACAACCACTCCACCCTCTGTTTGCTGTTTCTTGTAACTTGGGTAGTGTTATGAGGAAATTAGGCCATGTGGTAATAAACAGAAGCTATTCATATTTATGTGTACTTTGAAAAATCAAATACTTTTCTGTATAAAAAAGGCAAATTGAAGAGCACAATCAAAGAAGCACCTTTGGAAACATAGTAATTAGCAGATCCATTTCCATGAATAAATGGGTATTAATATGGATTTGCTGTCTTGATAACCAGGACTACTACTTGAAGTGATTCAGAAGGTGAAGTAAAAGAAGAGCTTTTCTGTGTGCCGTATTATTACAATAAGATTAATGTAAAACCAATAACCAACCAATGTGAAGTGTTTTAGGAGGTGCATGACAAGTTCAAGCATCAGGGAATTTACTGATGAAGAGCAAAAAGTGGGTGCCACACTCATCCAGTGTACCTGTCACCAAATTTTAAAACTCTTGTAAAGCAAAGAGCCTGAAAGTTTGCACCCTTTACCTTTTTGCTTATACAACCAGAGTATTCAGGAATTAAAATATGTAATATAGCTAACATTGTTAAACTAAGATCACACTATTAAATACTTGAGTGTTGCAGAAAGCAGGTTTGTGATACTACAAGAAAAATAGTTTGGAATCAATATTACAAAATAGATATGATGGTGTTAGAAGAAGGAGGAAGGGGGGAAACCAATGGTGGAGGCTTGGGATGAACAGTAAAGAAAAAGGTGGAGGAGATGAACAGTAAAGAAAAAGGTGGAGGATTGGGTGCTGTAATTTTATGCGGACCAATGCTATATGCTTGCTGCAAGAAAATCTTGTTGACTTTGGACATTTTTCCTGAAAGCAAGATCAGGTGCTGATTCCCCCTGCCCATATTAAATAGTGTCTCTTTCTTTTTTTCTCTAATACTAGCTAGGTCTCCAATACAGACGTCAAGCAATCATACTTTAAGGGGTAAACCTCATCTTCAGTGAAAAGTTTTTTTTCTTGTTTGCAGTGAGAGATGTTCTTCCATGACTCATGGTACAGACATTATTTTTTAACGGTTTGAAATTAACACCTCAAATGTTTGTTACTTGCAACAACAGAGGAAAATAGTAGTTTTGTGGGTCTGGAAAATTTGGGTCAAGGATGAAGGAAGTCCTGTCTGATTAGGAACAGCTGAAATTTTATTGCTGGTTCACATAGACATTCATTACAAAGAAAACCTGAGAGAATCATATTCTCCCTGTGTGGAACGAAATAGTACTAAGTTGTCACAGCTGTAATATTGAAAACCACAGTGTTTTTTGTTCACCTCACACAACTGTAACACTATGGAAATCAACAATCTTATAGATGTATTTGGGTGATTTCGAAGAAATGGCAGAACAAAAAATGTCCCTGATACTACTGTCTTAAAAATTGACTCTGTTGATAAAAGTCCACCTCAGGCAGAGAACATGCAGAGGATCTCCAGAGCCCTTAAGCAGCCCAAGGAATGAACAGAGAGAAAAAGAAAACAACAACAAAAAGAAGCAATGGATTTCTCAAAACTTAATCTACTACAAAGGCTTTATGACAAGACCACTTTCATACAAGAAAGTTTTTGTTATTTCCCTTTGCTTATATGTTCTTTTACAGTGCTCTTTTAGAGCCATAAGGTGTTTCTAGAGCCTGAGGAAGCAAAGCAGGTAAGTCTGATTTCAATTTTCAAAGATGCATGAAGCAGCGTATATTAATAAAACCACCACCACCAAGAGACCTGAATTTCTTAATGAACTACTTTAATTGCCTCTTAGGAGGGCAACATTTAAAGGGAGCTAAGTACGACTACAAAAGCGAATTGCTTTTATAGTGACTGCATGTCTTTAAGATGTTTAGCAGTCATGTTCTCCTTCAGGATATATGGCTATGGCAAAGGAGTATGCATCTGCAGTGAATAAGCTCCAGGAATATCTGAATGAATCACTGAATTAGTATCATACATTGCCATTTACAACCAGCAGTCTGTTTTGAAAATCTGAGGCAAAAATAATTTTTCTTTGAATCTTCTGCAACCAAGTGTGTCAGGTGATTTGTGAACTGATTGCATTCTATGGAAATAATTATTTTTCTCTTTTGACCCTGAGGTATACAGCACAGTGTCTCGTCTCTGAATTAAGTCTTTACATGAGTAAAGATTCATTCTGACTAACAATGAACTATAATACTACTAGTGAGATAAATGTAGGCAGGTCTCACTCTTTTACTGTCTTTACAATGAGAGCAAAGGAGGATTTGCCATAAATGGTTGTTTCTGATTCATTCTTTGCTGAATTAATTGAATATAGAAATTAAATACTCACTGTTAGATGGTGAAATGAGCAATTTATTAATGACTGGTTGAAAGAGTGGTTCCATTAATGAATAATAGCAGATTTGTCAGCTGTGTTATGGTAATCTGGCTCATGAGTGAAAATACTTAAGATAATTTTTAGGACTCCCTATGAACTATTTGATGGAACAAGAAAAACAGATGTCCTCAGAACAAAGACTTAGTAATCTAGACTCTAGCAGTCTGAATTGCTGCTAGATTAGCATTATACAGTTTACAGATGGTTCTAGTTGCTTTAAAGACACAGTCCACAATATTTGGGGTGAAATTTCAGACGGAATTCAACCTCAGCTCTAATGTCCTACTAGACTACTTCTACTAATAGTTCTTTGGACTGTCAAAACCAGCTTTGGTCCTCTGAAGTCACCCAGACCTTATGCAATGTACCTTTATTGGAACTATAAAATAACCTGTGACTAGACTTTAAGCTCTACAAAACTAAGAGTGAGAGGGAATGGTATGAATATTTATATTAGATATAATCTATACTAAGAAAATATTTTTTGTGTACATGAAACTTCCAGGTTTAAAAGTAGTTGACTAGATTTCTTCCTTAGATGTGATGAGTCCATATTCTGCAGGAGGAGTAGTCCCTTACTCATAAAAAGTGTGGTTTGGTGTATCCTCTAGAGGCTATTTGAGAGTATAGGAATTTTCATTAGGAATATTAACATTTGTATGAATAAAGTATGAACATAATTTTGTGAAAGCACAAAAAGAAATGGTGAAAGAAAGGTTAGGAAAATGGTATGTTTCAATAGCACCTAGAGAAGCAGGTCATCAAGATCAAAGCACATGGTAGAAACATTTCTCAAGATGAGGAAAACAAAGACAGACTGAAGCCATTGAGAAAAGATGGAAGGAAGATGAAGAGCAGAGCTGGAGTGTTAAGACTCCTGGACAAACAAGACAAAAAATAAATACATTGGCCAGGCTGCCCACTGACTCACAATAGATGACGTGGGGGGAAGAGGCAAAAAATGTCTAATTTTTTCATATCCTAGTGGGTAGGTACCAAAGGCATATCTGAAAACTACTTGCTTATTATCAGTCATGGCATCCTGCTTTAAGCTCAGCCAGGAACTAGGCACACTGTACTGTAAGAAGAAAATAAACTCTGTCCCAGCTGAAAACAGGACACATGGTAACCCAGGATACATGAGAAGGACTTGCGAGTAACTTGCTTTTCTTCTGGGTTACAAAAAAGAAAGTTTGGGCAGACTAACTGGATGGATATACACATCCTGTGGCTTGTGAGTATGAAAATTGAGTATGAAAGGATAAAAACAGCTGAGTGAAATCGGTTTTGTTTAAAATAAAAATCACCTTCTCTACTGTCTCACATTCAATTTGTTACATTGGTTGCTACAGAAAAAATTTAGGACATAGTTAAGCTGGTTGGCTAGTCTGTTGGTATTCCCAACTGTCATATGGGCATGCCGGTCTCATGAGGAGGTCTTAGAAGGACTGATCTTCATGCAGCTCTGTGTTATACTGTATGTTGCTACAGAGCTAACATTTGAATTGGAGTCCTGATCAGAAATGAATTAATAGACTCATATGCTGTATGTGTTGTCTTCAGCTTCCAGGATATGCTTGCATTCTTGACTGTGGAAGTGATACAAGACATCATAGACCTGAGATTATTTAGATTGTCTTCCTCTTTCACACCATAGCCTTCCCATTCTTTTTTTTGTTTGGCTGTTTTTTTTCCCCTTGCTAGTATCAGATTCCTGTTAGGAAGATAAAAAAGAAATACTTTGTGACTTACATTAACTGAGTTTGTCCGTAATGTGAGCAGCTGAAAGTATTTGGCAACTATTAATTCCAGATCTGTGCTAAGAAATCTTGAATTATGGGCTGGTTTGAATCATTCCTGGAGTAATTTCAGATGAAATAATGCAAAATTTTTTACTTTGTTAACTTCATATTCATATTACCTGATGGTTAGAGATGGATCCACAGCCATTAATCTAATTGTGAGATGGTATGAAATATGCTGATCAATAAAACTTACCAGTTAAACAGTCATGTTACAGTTGGGAATATCATATGCTTGTGCATCAGAAACAAACAAAATTAAAAGTTAACATTTCTTTCTTGGTAATACCTAATTTTAAGCTAACTAACAAAAACTATTAATTTCCTACTGATTGTTGGACATAGGGTGAGACACAGCAGTTTAAGAAAGCTACCCTACATAGACTAATTTTTTTTTACTTCACATCTGAAGAACAGTGTGTATGTAAATAAAGAATCATTAGCTGCTAAGAAAACATATAAAACTCACATATAACAGCAGTAGAAAGCCTCTTATTTTCACAATGTGAAATAAATATATAAGCTCAACACTTAAAATTGTACCTTTAAGATTGTGAACCTACCTTGGGGACTCTTCTAGTCTGAATTATTCTGTGATTCTGTGGCAGTTAGTCAGCCTATTGGGGAGGAAACTCCACTGGGTATACTTAAATTGCAAGAATAAATTGTAAAGAAAACTTGGGGCATTTGCAGATGAAAACCTCTGCTAGAACAGAGTTCAGTGAAAGAGAAACATCATCCCAATACCTTTTATCTGCTTATTATTAACATAAAATTATCTAAACTGTATAATGTAAGTGGACATTATTAATAGCAAGTTAATAATCTGTGTAAGGCAAACTTTTTTCTTCTCTTTTCTTTTTTTTTTTTTTTACATTGATGTTGCCTTCTGACTTGTTTTCAAAAATCTCAAGTCACTTCTCAGTTGTTTGGTGTTTTTCTCCAGTATCTTCTGGCCCTCCTACTTCCAATTAGCCTAAATAAAGACAAACTAGAGCTATACAGTCTAAAGTGTTACTGAACTTCCCAGCACATTAGAAATAGATATCTTGTATTATATAACATGAACTGATACATCTGATGATAGTATATAATCTTTGTATCATAGCTACGTAGTTCACTTATGTATAAATACATGTATATAACAAATATACTAATACCTGTGAAGTAAGCTGAGGTGATTTTTTAGGTGGTTTAACCATCCTAGAACTCACAGTTACAGCAAGAGAAAACTTTGACTTGGCAAGAACAAAGTAAATGACTAATGAGATCTCCTTCTATAACAAGGTGACCTGCTTAGTGGACAATGGAAAGGCTGTGGATGTTGTTTACCTGGACTTCAGTAAAGACTGCCACTGTTTCCCACAGCATTCTTCTGGAGAAACTGACTGCTCATGGCTTGGAGGGGCATGTTCTTCCCTGGGTAAAAAACTGGATAGATGGCCAGGCCCAAAAGGTTGTGGTGAATGGAGTTAAATCCAGCTGGCAGCCAGTCACAAGTGGTGTTCCCAGGGCTAAGTACTGGGGCCAGTTCTGTTTAATGTCTTTATCAGTGATCTGGATGAGGGGATTGAGTGCACCCTCAGTAAGTTTGCAGACGACAGGAAGTTGAGTGGGAGTATTGATCTGCTTGAGGGCAGGAAGGCTCTGCAGAGGGATCTGGACAGGCTGGATTGATGGGCTGAGGTCAATTCTATGAGGTTCAACAAGGCTCAGTGCCAGGTCCTGCACTTGGGTCACAACAACCCCATGCAACACTACAGGCTTGGGAAAGAGTGGCTGGAAGGCTGCCTGGCAGAGAAAGACCGGGGGGCTGTTGGTCAACAGCCGGCTGAATATGAGCCAGCAGTGTGCCCAGGTGGCCAAGAAGGCCAACGGCATCCTGGCCTGTATCAGAAAT
>JANZLQ010000079.1:35906555-35948213 GCA_026212715.1 Elanus axillaris
TTTCTTTCTTTCTTTCTTTCTTTCTTTCTTTCTTTCTTTCTTTCTTTCTTTCTTTCTTTCTTTCTTTCTTTCTCTATCCTTACTTCTTTCCTTACTTCTTTCCTTCTTGCCTTCTCCAATCCCCTACTCCCCACCTGCCTGCCCCCTTTCCAGTATTGCAAGATATGTAATATAATGATTCTGATTTTTTTTATAATGATGGTTCAGCTCAGATACCAATATGTTTTGTTATATATAAGACCCACTCTTATTCTAACCATGCAACACAGAAGTAAAATCCAGTAGTCACAAATTTCATAGGACAAACACGGCTTTTTTTCTCCCTGCTTTTTAAACCTCACAGATTAATTTTCAAAGATCTGATGAAAAACATTGACTCATAATGGAAAATTCACTAAAGATGGTGAGGTGGGAATTTAATTAAAATATTGTCCCACAGCTGAAACTGAGCCAGCTGAGCATCTTGCTGAGATTAAACTCCTATTCACCATATCTGAAGCTAGACTTCCACGATACTTTTCTAGCTGGGTCTTTGTACTAGCACATAAGAGCTCAGTTGTTCATCTGGCGCCAGGTTGTTGCTGTGATCTTGGTCACATGAAGAGGCTTTCAGCAGACTGTTCGCATTCCTTTAAACTATTGCATAATAGAAAGCAGTTGCTGAGCACACTGCAGAATGCTTTGCTGTTCTTTTAGTTGTTCCTGCAGAATGCTTTGCTGTTCTTCTTTTAGTTGTTCCTCATCACCGAGAATCTCCTCCTGCAGGGAAACTGGAGATGAAGCTTTGGATGAAACATCCAGATACAGCAATTAACATGGAGGATGAGTTATGTTATAACTCACTACCCAGCCATCCTCCTTCCAAGCTTCACATGTGCTAGTGAGCTACTGCACTTGTAAACTGACTTTTTTTTTAATCTAGCTTCAAAATTACTATACACCCCTGTCCCTGCCCCCACAATAAACCCAAGGAAAAAGCACCAAACCACAAAATACCCAGAAACAGAACTCCACAAAGTTAATCCTTATGGGCAAGTGGCAAAGTTGTAATTTTGGGCATGCCCTCTACAAAGAGCACAAGAAAATGGATAATTCAATTCTGGATTTGCAGGCAACAGTCTTTTCATATGCGATGCCTCTACAAGACAGAAAACTTTTACCTCAGGGTGATTACCAGGACCCACAGTGGATTTACTAGGACTTGAGAAGATTGCGGTCTTTTTCTTTCCCTATTAGTGCTGCCCAGTGTTGCAGGTCCTATGGTACAAAGGGACAATAACTGTATGGCTGGCTCCCCTTCCTCCCAGCTCCACCCAACCCTGCAGGGGTGTTGAGCCTTGCCAAGAAAGACCCCTTCCTAATCCTCAGAAGCAGAGGAGGCAACACCATGGGGAGATAGCTGCCCTCCTTGGAGCTCATTATCTTAGGGTTGTCAAGTTAAAGAAACAAGAGAAGAGAAATAGAGAGATTGTTCCCATCTTGTAACCCCATGGAAAGGGATAACAGGATGAGAACAAACCTGTGTCCTGTCTTCAGAAAGGCACAAGTCAGGGCGTGCGACTCAAACCCAGCCAGGTCCTCCTTCCTCCTCTGCTGTCTCTGAAGGGAGGGACATCACTTCCCTGGGTTCACAGACTTAGCAAGGCAAGCTGGGGAAAATTCAAAACGGTAGGCACATGGTTACTTGTCTCATATGCTATTTTTAAACAGACAGAGCAGTTAACCTAAAGACTTTCTTTGGGTATACCTGTATATGACTTTGTAATCTCTGTCTGTCCCTGCCATCTAAGGTGCCAGGCCAGCATATTTTGCCCTTCTTTACTGTCTGATCACAGGTCCAGTAAGCCAGGCACCTCTGCTGAGACTCAGAAGGAGCCTAACTCCTTCATGGCTCAACATGACCTCATGGTGGTGGGAACAGCACTGTCTCAGTTCAGGTTTCTGTGTATAAACACACAGCCAAGGAGAGGATGCTCCTTCAGAAAGCACCTGACTCCTGGGAAGCTTTTCTCTATCACCTGATACATCTCATTCCAAAACAATCAGGCTGAAGCAGGGTTTGCAGGAACCTGCAGGTGAGTGGAGCCCTGTTGGGGAGTGGTGGGGACAGCATGCATGGCGGAATTTGGCACTGCTGTCTCCAACTGCACCACCAAGCCCCTGCTCTAGCCCAGGTTCTGCTTCTGTCCATGGAAGGACCCAAACACACATCCTCAGCTGCTTATCGGGTGAGAAGGAAAATCAGCCATGTTTCAGTTTGTAGTGCCTGCCTCCTTTCATGTAACTGCGGAAGGCTGTGTCTGCCCTTGCTGTAATGCAAGAAAGGTGGTAATGATAAGAAAGCCTGACTCTGCATGGACCAGTTAGGAAGTTTGAAATGTATGTGTGTACTAGAACTATACAAAAAAAGGAGTTTTGTTATCTTCCTACAAAATAAGCTTTTTTTTGGTTCAGTTCCTAATGTTGGAGTTTCATAATAATAAATCAGAGCTCAAATAGAACGGTTCTGAAAAAAATGTGTTTAGTATTCCTGCAACTATTCCATTACCCATGTCCACAAAACATAACTAAGAAGTTGAAGGAAAAAAACAAGTACGGTATTTGAAAGCAATTTTAAAATGCTACCCAGAACTAGCAGTCAGTGAATTGTTCTAACAGTTCCCTGGAGTATTTAGATAATAGAGGTTTTGTATCATCTTGGTATGCAGTATTCAAGAAAGAAGGAAAATATTTTGTGGTAAGAACTGTGCCCAAAACACATAAAAAAAGGATCCAAGTGGAATCTTCAGTTATAGCCACAGCTGTACAACCTCATTTGGGAAAAGTTTACCCTAAGTTTACAGATCTCTATTCTTTTCTTGCCATGCTCCTCTGACCTGACTCTGAGCCAGGCTCCATTTTGGGCTTTTTTTTCCTGAGGATCCTGTGCAGTCCATGATTTAAAAATAAAAGATTGCAAAAATGAACATACATCCCTCATATCCATTAGTTTAATATGTCTGTATGTGATTTAACAGATGAAAAGATAATAAATTCTCTCAGAGAGGTCATCTTTACGATAAAAATTGTCAGAAACATATTCCCACTCAACTTGAGGTCCTTCTATTTTTTCTTTCTCTACATTATATTTCAGTCAGTTTTCTCTTTAGTAAGCAGAAAGAAACACTTTGAGAAGTGCAAGCATTTACCATTTCAGTGTCTGGTCCTATATAACTCAGCCCACATTCACCTGGCGAAGTTTTGCTTGTATACTAAGAGGTAACCAGTGAATCTTTATACCTGAACAGTTGAACTTCTGAGTGAAATCTAAAATCTCTTCTGTAGCTGCACGGAATGTCTTTCAATATCATGAACAAGAGATATAAGCACATCTGAGATCATTGCCACAGATTCCCTGGACAGATCTTGTACAAGTCTGAAGCTGCAAAAGTAAGCATTATTTTTGTAAACTGGGTCTGCAAATTAGACTCCAGCATTGATAAGTGTATAGGTAGTGGCCTAGTGGTGTTGCTTGAAAAAAGTTTTTCTTAAATTAATATGAAATTTGCAAATGTGAATTAAAAAAACCCAAAATTAGCAAGGTAGGCTATAGGAAAAGTCGTTTCAAATGATGCACCAATGTATGGGTGCAAAAACCCCAAGAATACATAGCCTTGAAAATGACACTATTGTACTTGGCTGAGGTTAGATTAGTGAACCATACAGGCAGAATCTGTGAATGATAGAGTTGTATGGTTATTGTTACTGATGTTGTATTAACTTTAAATAGACCAAGTTTTAAATAGATGAATTTTTTGAATATTCAAGTCTATGCACAAGACCTGTTTACATCCCCTTCTAAAGTCCAGCTTTGCCCTGAAAGCTACTGAACTTGCTATTCTGAAATTGCTGTTGTTAGGGAGTTATGAATACACTATTATAAGGATTTGTCTGCAGTTCTTAAAGTTCAATTTTTTTCTGACCACAAGGAGGCAATTGGAATCTTAAATGTATGTTGAGCAATTAATCACCAAGCAGTTACGGAAAATGGCATCTTCTTACAAAATGTACCTAACCTGTTATGTCAGATATCCAAGACACATCTCCAAGCTGAAAAGGTCAGGAAGAGTCAAAAGAATCAACTAAGAGCATGCAGTTGAAGAACATAAGTAAAACTAGCTTAAATTTCTAACTGGGTATCCTCTTGTAGCAGTAAAGTGAGCTTTAAGCTTGTGGAAGTAGCCAGCTCCTATACCACTTGTTCTTACAGAGTTAATATAGCTAAGAGGAGATAACCTGACTTTGGCTGTCACTCATGTACACATACAGTTAAATCCATGGATATTTATGGTGACTCTGCGGCTGGTGAAAGACCATTTTTCCTTTGTTCTACTTATAAACTCTGCAGGCATTCCTATTTGGCATTTACTAGTGGAGTCATTCAGGCAAAAGTATGAAGTCCCATGCTTTACTTAGCTGTTGTTGGTCTGGCTAAAGGAGGAATGGAAAAGAAACATGTAGGAGCACTGGAGAAGAGGGTAAGCAGCTCAGCTTACCCAAGCAAAGCTGGGAGCAGAAGCTCAAAAAAATGAAGGATAAATGACCAGCTTTTAAGTTTCCATATTCAGTGGAAGACGTTTTTTATAAAAGCTGTGGTCAATCCCAATGCTGATACTTGATTCCAACTATTGCCACAGAGTAAGTGCTGGGAAATACAATATTCTGGGAATATTTCAGTGGAGTGTGAAAAAGATTGAATGTCTCTGCCAAAACAGCATTAGAACCAAGACAATTAGGAGGGTAATAATTTATAGTAAATGAATTTTAAACTTCTTCCATGAACAGCAGAAATCTTTCAGTGGACATTCAGACAGTGTAGTCTCAAGAGCTATATCAACCCATTTGAATGATTATTAAACACCACTGCATCTTTAACAGGAAATCTCTTCACCCCCAGCTCAAGAACTGTCTGCATAAGGAATATGTGCTTTAATTTATTGACTCATTTTGCAATGATTATTTCTTCAATATTCATTCTCAATGCACAAAATTATTTTATATCAAATAGTTCACTGTAATTCTGCTGAAGGCACTTCCAAAAAGGGCTGACAAAGTTCATTCACTTAGTCTGCAGTTCAGTTAATACTTTAGGCTGATGTAAGCCAGTCCTTCTATCAGAAGAATCAGTTCCACTCTTAGTTAGCCATGACTTGTACCCACTCCCTTGTTCCAATACAGTGTCTGTGTGGCTGGAAGTTTGACTAGATCAGGGAACTTGTGGAGATCAAAAAAAAGTATTTTGCTCATTTCTTCCTGCCAGCTAGTTCCATGATTCAGCTCACTGCAAGGTTGCACAAATACTTGTGTGGGAGGCATGGGTAGGACTCCTTTGGACATTGCAAGACAACTGCGATGGTTCAGCTTTAACAGTTCACTCCCATCATTCTACTGAAGGTTTCCCAGTGTACACATACTCCCAGAGTAGAGGTTGCAAAAGGGGAAAAAGAACGTGTTTCCGTTGCTATCATATGATGTCCAGGAGCTTATTTAAACTCACAATCATCATTAGTTTAAGTCAATCCTCCAGACTTTCCACAGAAGCCTATGTTCTTTCCTCTATAGAGGGATTATTCTCTAGCAAAGAGGCAGAATAGGCATTTGAGGAGTAGGATTTTTTTTTTCCTATATCCTTTTATCAGTGCCTTAGGTGCAGAAAAAGAGAAGTAAGAATAAAGGCATCCCAGTGAAAACCCAGTGGTGAAGAGCTATTACATAACAGCTGTTCTGAGATGGTTTTGAACATAGATGGGCCATTGCAGAGAGCAGCGAAGCCAAAATCCTGTTGCATTTACAGAATAAAAGGGGATCTCAAAATGGAAAAGGAGAAGAAAGAGCTTCTGAAGAATAGCGCAAGGACTTCTTACACTAGGTTTGGAGCCACAAACAGCTTTGTGTGAAACTTACATTTCTGGTAAACCAGGTTCAAGAAAGATTCATCCTGACTGACACCAGTGAAGAGAGAAGCTATTAAGATCATGAGTCTTGTCAGGGTATGTTTTAAGTTAAAAATGAAACTTTAAAGGATTCTGTGTGGTTAGACCCACGTTAAATCTCCAAGTGTTCTTCAAGTGTGTGGAGCACAATAAAAGGAAAAGACAAAACACAGAGAAATAAAGAATTGGGAACTCATACCTCCAGTATGAGAAAACCTTACCATATGCTGCTGATATATCTGGTTGAAGAAAATCACTCCCTACACAGTGAATGCCTCTGAATTTCTTTATAATAGCATGAAAGCCATTGGAATGGGCGCTGCCACAAATAAAAGGCAAAATCTGGAAGAGGTGAAAAATGAAACAGACACCAGCAGGGGCAATAACGTGCTATGCGCCTGAGTCTTGTTTAAAAAAACAGGTGTGTACAGGAATTAGGTACTACCTTAATTTTTTTACTTAGCAAGGATTCAATAGGAAAGCCATCTAGATCATTAAGGTTTGTAAGATTTTTGAAAGAGCAGCTAGTTTTGCAGACCAGGTCATTAATTCAGTCTCAATAGCAAGCAGCAGCTCACATCTGAGCTCAGAAGGAGAGAGATGAATGTACAGTAATAACCTTGCTTTTCAAGGTTAACTTGGCAAAGCTTTCTCTTTCCCCTGCTCCCATTCCCCAAATTTAAGTCAGCTTAACGCTGAATGAAGGAGTTTGCTGTAGGAGGCAAAAGATGTCAGGCATAAATATCATAACATAGTTAAAGGCCAGATCTGCCAAAAAGCAAGTTATATTTAATTACTTACAGTAGTGCTTTGGAAAAACAGTGTAAAGAATTGTTTGAACATCCATAGGTTAGCACAGAGGTGAGACAGGTGAGAAAATCGCTATGATTCACTGAAATCTTTAACTGTGAAACACAGAAAGTTAGAGACTTACATTCAGATGCACTAAGACTTTTTATCATTGCATCAGGAAAGATACATTTTTCAGAATATTAAAATAGCAAATGAGTGATCTCTATTTATTTGAGAGAGAAGGAAATTCATAACCACTTTTTTTAAGATGCAGTAACTATTTGTGGGATTTCTTTTAATGCCACCTTCAGAACAGTTGTTTTTACCAAAGGCCCATTGTGTAGCAGCACTTAAAACTCAGTTCCAAACTTTTAGCAGTGAAAGAGAAGCATTTTTTTAGAAGGCTAAAGAATTAATGATTCATTTAAGTGAAAAATCTGTATGGATTTTTTAACATAAGAAACAAAATATACAGGGTCAGCTGTCCTACATCCAAGCCCCTACCACAGAATGAAAAAAAACTGGAGAAAAGAAGTTGTATATTACAGAAAGAAACCCAGATGATTAATCTTTCAGAAGAACAGCAGGTTGCCTTGGAATTTGGTAGCCAAGGGACAAAACAGCTGGCTAAGTTAGGTAACGACATATTACAATGTCTGTGTAGAAATAACCCTCAAATAACATGCTGTGGGAAAGTGTTACTACATTTTCCATCTTGTCCTTTGCAGTGGTAAATTCATATTCACAACAGGGGATCATTTCAGCAAAGGGTGCAGAACAGAACAGGTGCTCAGGTCCTAAGGACAAATAAAAGAAAAAAAATTCTGATGCAGTAGAGCAGAGAAAATGTTCTGCAAGGAGCTTGCTAATGCAAAATTTTCTGTAAAAGGGCGGTTAAGAATATGCAGGAGAAATGTTCAATCTGTTTAGCTGATTTGGTCCTATTCCTTCCTGGGTGCTGACTGATTTCATCTTGAAGGTTGATGACAGATTCTTGTGGGCCACCTCAAGACTCTGGATCAAAAGGTTTGTTGTAAATTTGTCATCACATTCTCAATAATATTCTTGAAATAAAAAATTATACACTATCCATGTGTGATTTATTGCTGGTTGTTTTTTGTTTGTTTTTGTTTTGTTCTGTTTTGTTGTTTGGTTTTTTTAAAGCTGGGAAAAATGAGAAGGGGGCCAGCCCATGTCAGCTTAATTCTATACTGGATTTATTAATTCTCTGCCTATCATATTCCTTTTTCTATCCCACAAGGATAGTTTCCATGTATAAGAGTTGAGGAGAGAAACTACATCCAGCTGGCTGTTGCCCAAGAAACTTCCTTCATGTGGCCCTTATTTAATGGCAGCATTTTCAAATTCTGAGGTAATGCAGAAAATGCACTGGGGGCACATAAATATACAGGGTCATACTAGGAAGGTCATTCCAACATACACAGAGCATGGTGAGTGCAGAGAAAGAAAGGTATGGCCATACTAGTCACAACAATTACATTTTATGCTGGTATCTCCAGGATTCTTATATCCCAAAAGCCTTCTGCACTCAATGACTGGGAAGAGGAACTCTAGATGTAAATCTCACACACCACGAGATGTTCTTGTTCACCTCCATATGGCAATGACCCAAAGAGGAAATACTGTCTATGAAAATGAAGCTATTATTGTGGTATCAGCCTTGCCTGTAAACCCATCTGCTGCTGCTTTTGCAGTAATTTGTAAGCTTCCTTTTCTTGTTGAAAAGTAATACTAGGCTGAAACAGTTTAGATTTTCTCCCTAAAAATTCCAGTAAATAAATAAAAAAAAGAGAATACTTCTTGTACTGATATTTAGTAAGTCATAATGCAAAGATGTTAATGTTTTCAATCTTCTGTAACAAAAAACATACTATCATTTCAAGTAGAAATCTGTTTTCAAATATCTGATGTTGGAATCTGTGTTTCTAGTGGGTACATGTGCAGAATGGAGAAACGCAAAATAGGCTAAGACATCTGAAACATGCTCAGCTTGCAGTCTGTTCTAATCTTTTGAGAATGTAGTAACTATCACTGGCTTCCTTTCTAAGAAGGAGGTACATATAGAAGCTGCACAACAGCAAAGAATCAGTTTTCATTGTACTGAGGATATACTTGAAGCAAGTACCAGCACCAGCACCATAGCCTGAGCTGGCTGTAAAAACTTCCTTCAAGAAATATATAAGAGGCTATTTTTTCTGTAGATATTAAAAAAAAAAAGAGACAGAATGATGTTAAGCTATACTTTTATATCAGGATGCATAAAAAATCCCCATCCAATGAATTTATGCTTTTTTTACAAATTCAGAAGAGCATGTTCAGTTGCACAACTGGTATGCTGTGATCTGTAGAAGGGAATCTGCCAAAACAAGAACTCTGTGTCTCAGGGGCTTTCCAGATGTCTTTCCAAAGTTCTTTTGGTCTGTGGTTCCAAGCATACCAGAGTCTCCTGACTCCACATCAGCCAAGACTGAAAGGATTAACTTCTAAAAGCATGGCTCCTAGTGGAGTTGGGATCCAGAGAGAAGGCTGTCAAATCAAATAATTTCCACAAGGTAAAAAATAGAAGTGAATTCTAATAGAAAAAAAAAAAAAGGTCATAGCTCTCTGGAGATGCTGTACCTCCAGGAATAAGGAAGGTGCTTGAATACCGGGCAACCATCTTTGGACAGAATGAAGCATATTCTTCCACTTTGAGCTGCCAGTACTGTTTAGCAAAAGTTGTGGCATGATAGAGCACTGTGGCACCCTAGCTCAGTTCCTCAGTCATTTCATAAGGAGCCTTCATTACCTTCACTCATGATACAAAGCTCCATCAGACCAGTCAGGCCAACTCCTTCCTTCCTCAGGACTTCCAAGAGCTTCTTTCAGCATTTCTCCTTCAATCTCTGTCACAGCAGCTGTGACTATAACTGGCTAGATTCTGCCACAAAAATGCCTGAGACATTTCCTATGCTAGGCTTGTCTCTGTGTAAAAAGACTTCTGAGGAAGGTTTCCACTTAGTCTCATGCACCAAAATCTTTCTTTCTTCAAGGTTGGTTTCTTACCCCAACACATTCTAACAGAAGACTCTGAAGAGCTCCTTTCTTCAAGCTTCTTTTGACCAAGTTCATAATGTCTTTTAATCTGCAGCAGGTGACACACAGCTGTAGCATCAGGGTTATAGTCTGTCTTGTTTAGTGATCCTTACTTGAATTATCTATTCATCTAAGAGCCATGCCTTGGAACAAAGTTTACTGGCTCCATATACACATTACCCAGAAATGGGATGGATTTCCAGACTCTGTGCCCTTCCTTTTGCAAGTGTATGCCTGTGCATTTCTGTGCAATCGGTCTTTCCTTATTACCTTTGAGTATCTAAATTTTCCAGAACTCTTTTTCTTTTTTGTCACAGAGGAAGTTAATCTGAAGAGAATAGCTGTTAAATGTATAGCAGTGGGCAGAGTCCTTTGTTGAGACTACCATAGTTTGGGGCAGCATAGGCTCTCCATGTGGATCATTCTGGTTTTCTTCAGATTTCTAGGATACTCCAGGGTATGTATGTGCACAGCTGCATGAGTCTTCCCCTCATACAGTTATACAGTTACATAGAAAACATGCCAGTATTATTCTGTCAGAATGGCAATCTGGCACCTTGAAAACTGTCACTGAATCTACCAGCAGATATTCCAAATTTTTATTCAATTTTATAAACCAGCAACCTTTGACCTTCCAAAACTATACTCATTTTGGACAAGTTTTAAGCAGACAGTATAAGCATTATAGTTTCTGTTGGCTTTTGAAACTTCAGGTCCAGCAAGACAAAGCCTCTGGTAGTAGGGTCCACTGCCTGGTTAGGCACTGAAATGAAATATCTGAGTTGAATTGCCTGTGTGGAAAGTCATTAGTTAACACAGCTTGAGCTACCATAGAAAACCACAGAAGAAGAGAGATAATTTAATTACTATTAGCCTCCACTTATCTCTACTATGGCATGTCAAAATCAGTCCGAATTTTCTCATTGAGACCCACTGTTCTGCTAACCTGTTTTTCCCTTTGTGATGATAAGTGGAGGCAGGTTTGGCTGCAGGACTAACCTATGTTGGTCATTATTCCACAGTAGGGAGCCATCTCAGAATTTGTAGCTTACTCAGGTCAATTAATTTTACATTTTTTCACTCTGTCTCACTGGGTAGCCACTTTAGTTCCTCTGTTCCCCAAAGAGATTTATTCTACCATGGATTTTCCTTGTTTAATCCCTTTGACATCTTTCTTTATTAAATTCCAGTCTCTCAAGTAAAACAGGCTTCTACTATTAGTCCTGGAGGCAGGCCTGCAACTCTTCTCAAGTTCAGACTTGAATCATCTGCAGCCTTCCCTGAAGGGAATAACTGCATTGAAATTATTAATAGTAATAAAATAATGCACCCATTCTGCAAATAACTCATAGTGGATTGTCCAGTAAATTCAAGCCATTCAGGATGAATTAATTCCTTTACTGAGCAATGTCTTTACTTAGCAATTGAATCACTAATTAAATTAAGTACTGGGTCATTTATCTGTTCACTAATGTTGTTACTGGGTAATCTGGGAAATCTTCCCAAGCAAGTAACTGAAGGAACATGTGACCCATTTAAATTGTTCCCTCCAGCAAATAGTTTATATAGTAATTGCATTATAGCAATAATTTTGAAATTATATTCCCAGAAGACCACATATGCAGGTCTTGTACACTGAGCTTGCAAACTCAGATTTTCTTGCAATACCATAAAAATGTATGAAATTGTCATGAACGGTTTCTACCAAATACAGAATTTATTAGCCCATGATTTGAAAGTTGTTCCTGGAATTTCTCTGTGTGTGTGACAGTGGTGATGGAATAATGCTATCTCTCCCATTTTTGCTGTCCTTTGCTATCCAGTAAAGCCCTTACGCAGCTGAGTGAATGCTTTTTGGAACTGGGACCTTAACAAGCAAAAAATGAAACTTGTCTTAAAGAGAGGAATCTAAATGTCACTCAAGTTTTGTGAAGAATGGAGGCTATTAACTTGTCACCCCTGTCCAAAGAGCATATTGGCACTGCTGGGAAAGCTTAAGTCAAACCAGATATCAAAATGTGTCTATTGCACATGTCGTGAACAAGCTTATGCTAAAAGGGAGTCTTAGCTCAACACTGGAGTCAACCTAAGCACATTTCGTGCCTAGCATGGGCATTGCTTCTCTTGTTCATGATTCTGGATGAATCCAAGTACTGCTGGATCTATACAGCACACAGATTAAGAGGTATGCTACAACACAGAGAGATGTTTCCAACAGGAGCACTGGCTTTATTTCCAGTTCCTGAAATCATTCACCTCTCCAGTGATGTTTTCAGGGTCACTTCAATATTTAATATTATCAGCTCTTATATGTGGCAGTTTCTGGGACAAAAAGAATATTCTGCCCTTTCACAACAGTAGACCTTTCTTGCTTGCATAGATGCCTCTATGGGACTTCGCCTGCTTGTATTCAACTCTGTTGGGCTTCCTGTGCTATGTCTGAGAACAGAAGAGTGGGAGGACTGGTGCCTTAGCCACGGAGCTTTGCCAAACTCAGGTCTGCCTTGCAGATATCTAGGTGGGAGCAAATACAGATATATTAACTCTCTCTGAATCACCTCTGCAGCTGCTACTGAACAGTCACAGATGGGCATCAGCCTATAATAGTTCAAGTCCTGTAAGACTCATGCTGCCAGAGGCTTGGGAAGCAGAAAAGGAACAGTCACTACTGCAAGATAACTCTAGCTCTCAATACATATAATGTCTCTATTGGTCCTTGAGGGTATTATTACTAAAGAAGCCCCCTTTCTCCCTGTGCTGAGTGGCATGCAAGTTCTGAGGCAGGAGTATTTCTCCTGTAATTCTTTCTCTGTTAAGCAGAGATATCTATATAAAATGTGCACTTTAAAAACAAAATACCCTGAAACTGACTCTGAAACATAAACAAATAGGAAAGTAGGTCTGCAAATAAGCCTTTTTAAATTTGTTCTAAGGCATAATAAGATACAAATCATGCCCAGTGGATTCAGGACAACTGTCTTTCTTCCTTGCAGTAAACCTGAGGGTTAATGTCATAGAGAATGAAACAGATACATTACTTCACCCCTTCCTGCTTTATTTTCAGGTAAACATGCATTTCCTCAATGTATCTAATAAATCTATAGCTCTAATAAGAGAAAGAAACTGAGCATGTAGCTCTGCTGATGACAAGTTGAGGTGCTTTCTGTACTGCAGGCAGGTGTCCATCCTGGTGTGGCGTGGTGATTCTGTTAATCTGTATTTCAAGTTGGGGATTTTAGTAGGAGTGTACCTACACACACATACAGGCAAACAAGACTGCAACTGAACAAATTTCAAACAAAGAGAAAATGGCTCTGTAGGGAATTAATGCTGCTTTACCTTCTCTTAATCTGGAAACTGTTTAAGTGAATGGAAGCAGAACTGTTCATATCAACAGAATTATTTGCTATATTTGGGTAAAATAAATAAAGCCACTGGCAAATTAGCAACACTATTTCAGAGCGTGAATGTACAGCATTGCATTATATTTTCTTTCTTATACCAAATCCAATTTCCATGATTTGTATTTTATATCCTTAATTACTAATACCAGTAGACAGTATCATTAATTCAAACCCTGCTTATTTCACCAAACTAGTCACACTGCATCAGAAGGGGCTATAGCCAGGAAAGCAATATTCATTCATTATATTTTAAGTTCTCCAGGGTTGAAAACTTTGGAAATGTGAAAGCTGCCTGTCTCTGAAAATTGACCATACTTACATATTAGTACAAATGAATTGTATTAATGTATCTGTATAAAGAGATGCATATATTATTGATCTATAATTTAATAATAAAGAGGAAACAATTATTTGGCTTTCATAATGAAAAAAAAGGCCAGTTTAAATTCTAAAAATGTGGTCACACACTAAAAAACCTTGCAGCAGAGCTAAAAGTAAGACAGCTTTTTTTCACTCTGCCTAGTTTAATATTGTAACTGGAGGAGCAGTGCTTTGCTATGTGATCCTTGTCATAGAGTTCACCTGAGACCTCTGAGGAGGTTTTTGACTGAAGTCACCACTTCAGCTGCTGCATCTAAATCTGACAGGACTAATGAATGAGGACTTTCAGCTGCTGGAACTCATAGTCTGCCATATTAACACACTGAAATGTTGATTTGTCTGAATACATGAACTGAATTGTCTTAACATATGAACAGCTGAACAACATTCTTGCTACAGATAGAGCTCCCTTGGGAAGAAAACCAGGGTGGACATCTTGCATGAATAACCAAAGAGGGTGATGTGCATAATCTGGATGCTTTCCAAGCATGTGATGGCATTGTGAGGAAGGTAAAATTTCTTTCAGGCTAGCATATGCTCACAGCTCTGTATAGTCACAGATCTATCTCTGCATTTTTCATATACTTCTGTCACTTAGAAGTAGAGACATCCCATGCTCCAACCCCATGGCTTCTGTCATCTATGTAGATTGGAAACTGGTTCTTCACCTTCCTTTTTCCCCTATTCTTTTTCACAAAACTTCCTAGAACTTCCTTATTTTCAAGAAGGGAAGAGATATCTATTCCATATTTGCCCTTGTTCCTTGGCCATCATCAAGGATATAAAGGAAAACTAATGGTCTTCAAATACTTTGAAGGAGCAACTGAAGGTTAGCCTGGTACAAACCTTCTTTCTTCCTGATACATACTATCTACTGATAAAACAGATATGCTTCTCTTGGTTTCTCAGTAGTCCAGTGAAGAAGGTAAGCCTCAGGTGAGGGCTGCTGGAAGCAGAGGAGCAAAATGGAAAAAGAGAAAGGAGAAAAGACTGTAAGCTTTCATATAAGGGAATTTGAATTTCAGTACTCATGTCTAAATATCAACCCATTCTATCACTGTCATTATATGTTGGTCTCTGGCTGGCAAGGCAACTTAGTTACCTGTCTGTGCTACTATATTTCTCACTGAAATGTGAGCAATAATTAGAGATACTTCAGAAACAATAAATCATAGTAGCTAAGCACAGATTTAAGGTGATTTACAAAGAAAAATTATCTTACTGCCCACATGACAGGTAAGTCAGAGAAAAAAAAGGAATGACAAAATCGTAAGTTTTCAGTTCCACCCCTACCCCGCTTAATCCCCTTTAAGAGAAAGAGCAAAACAATGAAAAAGTGCAGGAGGTGCCTGCTGCTTGCTCCTTGAATTCCAAACTCCAAGACAATCTCCTTCATTATGGAAACTGTCAGACATTTTCCTTCAATATATTAAGGCAATTTACAAATGAGGGCTAGAGCAAGAAACAATATGTATCAAAAAAGATTTTATACAGGAAACTTTTGTTTCCCTCTTACAAACTAATTGGGCTAGAATCATATAATTGCAGTAGTATAGGTAGATGCCCTACTTATATCATGTAAAGCTTTTGTAACTACTGCAAGTATTCATTAGCAGGGTACGTTTCAAAATGTTCACACCTTCACAATCACACACTTCAAGATAATTTGGAACATGCAACTAGCTTAGAATATGACTGCTAGCTCTGTTAGTGGGTTAGATGGCAGAAAGAATATTAATCAGTTTCTCCAGTGATTATCCTGGATATGTCCTTGCGTGTTGATGTTGCTAAGGTGTAGATACAAATGCCTTGAGAGAGAGGCTGTCCCTACTTCTCTGCAAGAGATATGATATACCTGTACTCTAATCCTACCTGGGTTGTATTTGCTTTAATAACATAAATATTAACTAGTAATAATAGCTGTTATTTTACCTGCTTCAGCAATTGCTTCTCAATATCAGCACAAGCCATCGGTTGATGAACTTCTGAAGGTTTTTTTCTCTCTTAGCTTTAATTTCCTTTTAATTTTGCATTTTTTTACTCACCAGTTGGAAGTATTTCTACCTTGGCATAAGATTCTCAGACAAATGAGGGACAGCTGACTCATTTGTCCATTCATTTATGCTGCAGCCTGGCTTAGTCTTTGTATGTACTTTGTGTTAGGAATAGTGTGAATATTGGGAATTTTCTATACCTGCAACACAGCACTGAACCTTGATATATATACACATGGCTTAGTGCATACTGTAATCCATTATCAATTAGTATTTAGTGACTATTAGTCCATTTGCCCTGTACTTGGCACCTCCTTAAGGTCCACATCATACTGCTGATATTCACAAAGTTGAAGGATATTCCTTTTTCATGTGTTCTTGTTTCTCATTGCTTCTGAGTGTCAATTTTTGCCTTATTCTAAATATATGCATTTTAAAATAGGATGTTTGTAAATATGGTTAAAACTCAGTTCCATTTGAAAGTTGAACATTGGGTAAATTTAGCATAATGAAAATGTGTTTGTGACAGACATTATATCTTCATTCTGCCTGTAGTTTGTAGTTTCCTCTGCACTGAACAGTGCACAAAATCCTTCTTTTCATTTCAGTGCTATCCTACCTCCAGAAAATACATATAATCCATTTTTGTGCACACATTGACATCTGTGAAAAAGAAAAATGTTTACTCTCTTGGTCTGGATAAATGCTAGTTTTCAGTTATTTTCCGTCTGTTTTGAATGCATCATAGCTACTTGCTGCTTGACATGATAGAATTAGCCCTACTTTTTAAAGGCTGAGTATACCCCTGATGATTTTAACCAAGCTTCTTTTGTGTATGAAGAACTAACAAAGATTAGCCAAGTTTACATGCTCCATGCTCCTTTGTTCAAGCTATTGCTTTGGAAATCTAGTTTGAAACCAAAGACTGCCAGGAATAAAATTGCTCTTGGTCCAGACATGTTGTTGTCACCCTCATTGTACTCCTCGAGCCTGACAGCTTGCCCACAGGCTTACAATCTTCTTTCTAGCTGCTGTACTAAACCTCCATAATGTTGGTGCGACTTACTCCTCCTTTAGTCCGAGAATGCATCAACTATGAGATTGCACTTGATCCTTGACTTCAGAAAGACGTATGAAAAACCACTGTAGGATGAAAAGCGAAAGAAATCACATGGGGTTGAAGAGATGCTACATGGAAATGGATCCCTTCCATCTAGCTGTTTCCTCTTGCAGGGTTCTTAAATTAGGGGTTTATACATCTCTAAAAATAACAAGCCCCTAAAAAGAAACACCCACCAGTGCAGGCATAGATGACCAGATACAATCCTCCTCAAAAAAGGACCTGCCACCAAAATAGGTTGCTCATCTCACTGGAAAAACTGTTACCTCTTGATAGATGAGCATGAGTCTAGTGGGAGATGGAGCTATATTGCAAGGAAAAGCAGAATCACAGCCTGGTCAGAGGTAAGTAGTGTATGTTACAAATGGTCCAGAGCTCTGACTATCAGCTCATACAGTGCTCCTGTACTTTCTGATGTACTCTTATTGCTAATTGTAAAGCAGGACTGTAGAGTGTGTACCAGTAAAATGGTCTGTAAATGCAGAGGGCAAAGCAAGCTGGAGCATGTTTCAGTGCTCCTATCTAAGGGGTGGCATAATGTGATGATACTTCATTACAGTTGAGGAAATTGCTTACTCCTTAATATGCAGTTTTAGGCTAGAAATACCATAGATACATATTACTGAGATGTTGGTGACTAAGCTCTGTGATTCACAAAATGAGCACTGTACTGTTTAATGATTCATTCAGCCTTTTAAGGGTGGGACACAGCTTACTAAGATATTTTAATGCTCTTTAAAATATCATGAATTGAAATCATTCTGCCATTGCAAGTGATCTAAAGGCATTGATTATATATGCATGTGTGTTTACAGCCATAAATACTAATACTGTGTCTGTGCCAGGCATTATTTCAATGTGGAGAGAGTTGTTTTTAAAGCTGTTTACATTTGCATTAAATGTATGATGTACTGTATAGATCAGTGACAGCCAATAGTTAGAGGAGTGAGCAGAAACTGATTTATTAAAGCTGGACTTTTTATTGAAGTCAAATTCTACTTGTACAGACTCAGAGCTTAACAATCTAAGAAGGTGTGAAAGCAAAATGATTCCAGTAATCACAGCTTGATCTTAAAAAAATTCTACTGGTTTTAATATTTTAATATTACAGAAGCAATTTTATTTTGGATAGCTCTCTTGATCTTTCCTGTATCTGGAGGTAAGTAAACTTGTTCCCAATTAAAAAACTATGAGAAGAATAGTAAATTATTGCTATTTTTGCTTTACTGGAACTGCTTGACTGAGGATTATCTTTTCTTGTTAGATTGCTAAGCTACTATTTTAAAAGGCTTTTATGCTGAAACCAATCCTGCTTTAGTACAATGAATACCCCAAGTGCAGGAAGCATTTTCTCCCTATGAATGCTCACTGTAGCAAGTAAGACCATGTGCTGTGGCTCTGCAGCACTAGCACTCAGCAGAACATTCACAAATATGAAAAAATAATTAAACTTACCTGTGTTCTTAATTCTTACATACCTACATAGGGATAAAGCATGTGTTTACAAACTTTACCAAATTAGTAATCTTATTACTGAAGGAGGTTTGTCATTAAGCTTTAAGCTGCTTGGAGCACTGAAAACATGTGGCCATTGAAAGCAAGAGCAAATAATAGCCAGAAGACAAAGTCTTCCAGCTTCACAACTTTTTATATACTTCTGAATGGGCTGCAGTGGGTAGAAGAGTCTTTGTTTGTCTCTAGTTGACTTAGAGCCTTAGGCATAGGCAGACTTTCTGTGGCATTGCTGCCTTAACACAGGGTTAATGCCCACACTAATTTGAATTTGAGATGGTTTCTATCATTAATAATGATGATTTACTCTTGTTAGGGTCTCAAATTGAGGCCCTATTTTGGTTACCTTTGAACTAAATGTTATGAAAATGACAGTGTTTGAAACCCTGACACATTAGAAGTAGTACTTTTTATATGGTCTGTTGGTATCTAAGTAGTCTGCTGTTTCTACTCATTTTACATGTCCAGGCCTTCATCAGGAGGCTGGGGATGAATGTAAACAGCAACAGCTGTTTTTCACCAGACTTAAATATTGTTACTCTACCCATCTTAGTGTGTCTGTGGGATAAGTGGGGCTCTCTGAATGTTCTCTTGGCTTAGGGTTGAGTGTTTCAAGGCAAAGCTGTGCTCTCTGTGCTTCTTTCACAAGCTTCATTTGGGGAACCTGCCAAGCTTTTACTGAGAATCAGTGGTGTTTCCTTCCGCTATTTTAAATAAAGTCCCAAATATGGAGAGCAGAACTGGAGGCTTGAGGTGTCTTCTATAATAGATCTTGTGGCAAGACAGGCATTTTAATGGCTTTGTAAAGAGAAAAATTGGCAAGGAGTATATGCTGATCTTTTACTGTTACATGTAGCTGGAATATTGCTAAGCTTTCTACCTTGATAAGAAATTGAAACCTGCAATTGTTTCTGCTATTTTTCTTGGAAGGTACTAAAAGAGGAGGCATTAGAAGACCTCCAGAGAAATTTTTTTCAGTCAAGAATTAAGGGCAACTTTATTATCCTCATGGACCTAATTTTCATCTGTGAATAATGCTGAGGATTCAGCTCAATGTATTAGTATTCTGCTGTTTTGGCCAGAAATCTGGGTAAATACCTTGGGTTCTATTTCCTGATTGGTCTGGGGTCTTTTTCTTCCTTTTTTGGTTGTCATATTTTTTTGTAATGGTGTTCAAGAACACTCTCAAGGAGTGCTCTACAGTTCTTAAACAGCCTTTCTCATCAATATCGAGATTTGAGCCTTTGCTTTCCTCCTTCCAGTCAGAGGTCCTCCTTCAGGACATGTTCCTGGCTGGTGGTGCATTCTTCTTGCATTTTCTTCTTTTAGCTCAGTATGAATAAGCCAAGGTTTCAAAAAAGGAAAGTACCCTGTATATTTGTATTGGTATTCCATCACTAGAATCACTAGATGATCACTAGATCACTAGATCACTAGAATTAGACCTCAACAAGGAACAGAGCGCCAAACAAGTTGCAGCTGCTTTCCAGACCAAACAAGAGAAATGGCTCTTCTGTGAAACAGGTTCAGGCTATTTCTTGCATTTATCCATACTGATTCTGCCACCTTTGGTGGGGGGGACCATGGTACCCTGTCACCAAAATCTGTTCATAACTGAAATCTATCAGCTTCATGCCCATTTACACACACAGACATTTGTGGTTGATGTGTGCTTCTGAGCATGATTTGGGATGACACAGATGTTACCACACTGTGTAAGGGCATCCACTTCTGGTTTGAATTATAACCTGAGGTCAGAGGCTGGGTCAGTGTTTTACCACCTAGCTACAGAGTGGTCCCCTTTTGAAGCGGTAAGAACTGCTCTCACAGAATTTAGCTTTCGATGAGAGCAGGGAGAAGACAAAGATCTCAACTAACTGGCTCAATGTTAATCGTAGTTAGAAATTTACCAGCTGTCCATTGGAAGGGTTTGTAAATCTCATCCATTTTATCACTGAGCTTTCTACTCTTGCTCTGGCAAATATTTAAAGGTAGGAATGTGAATAAAAGTGAGAGACTTTGGTGCAAATCAGCATATGTCAAGAGTACATGATTACAAAAAACGTGAGATAGAGTTTGTTGATAACCTCTGTATCCTTTGTACCTTTCTTATATAATATTGCTTCAAAGTATTACAATATCAAAACTACTCAGTGCCTAATTATGCTACAGCCTTGGAATAGGGAGAGGAATGCTTACAACTGATAGACTGTCTGTCCTGTTTGGGAAGTGTAAAGGAAGGTGTGGGAGATGTCTCCAGTCTCCCTACCCTATATCACATTTGGTCATACAATATTTTTGTGTGCAACTTCCAGGTTAAGAAAAATTTTACATGTAAAGGGGTGTATTGGGTTTCTGTGGCAAGGTTTTGGTAGTGTGTGCGTGGTGGGGGTTACAGGGGTAGCTTCCATGAGAAGCTGCTGGAAGCTTCCCCTATGTCCGACAGAGCCAATGCCAGCCGGCTCTAAGATGGACCCACCGCCAGCCAAGGCTGAGCCAGTCAGTGATAATGGTAATGCCTCTGGGATAACATTTTTAAGAAGGAAAAAAAGTTGTGGGACAGAGAGAAATGGCAGCGTGAGAGTGAGGACATGTAATAGAAACAACTCCACAGACACCAAGGTCAGTGAAGGTGGGGGAGGACAAGCTCCAGGCGCCGGAGCAGAGATTCCCCTGCAGCCCGTGGGGAAGACCATGGTGAGGCAGGCTGTCCCCCTGCAGTCCATGGAGGACCACGGTGGAGCAGATCTCCACCTGCAGCCCATGGAGTACCCCACGCCAGAGCAGGTGGGTCCCCGAAGGAGGCCGTGACCCTGTGGGAAGCCCGCACTGGAGCAGGTTCCTGGCAGGACCTGTGGATCTGTGGAGAGATTAGTAACTTAGTGCTGGAAAAATCTCACTATAGGTGTGAAAACAGTCTTAAGTTCCTCTCTTATCTGGCCTGAGTGTCCTACAAGACCACTAACCACAGTGCTATTTATTCATGCGGACAACAGCTCACTTTTCTAATTGCTTTGAAAAGTCAAAGAACCACAAGAAAGTACTGCTATTCAGTCATTATTCTCTTGAAGTTCTCCGAGTGCCAACAGTTGGAGAGCCCTTTTGGAAATCTTGGCCTACAAGTTGTACCCAAGGCTGCAATATATATAGCTCAGGGATGTCAGAGACAGGATCAGGGTGCAGGAGATGCTGCAGCCTTTTCATCCCCTGCTCATACTGCTGTTCAGCAAGCCACAGAGTGGAAGACTATAAACACCCCCATTGATGCTGTCTATGTTAGAACTCTGAAAATGAGCTGTTGATCTATTTTTTTTACACACCATAAGGAAAATAATTTTGGACAGAGAGATGAAATTAGTTGCTAACTTTTCACAGTGTGCTGCAAATATAATGACTTGTCCTTCCAATGGGTATTTCTCCTTTGACTTTTCATTGCTGGGACATCAGTCGGAGGGAAAATAGCTTGCAGTAAGTATGTGTTTTCCATTACTTCCCTTGCTGTCTGAAAACTGTATTTAAAATTCTCCCTCCTCCCCAACAAATCTCAATTCTTTGAAATGTACCTATCAAGAGAAAGATAACCATAAATAAGAAATAGTACTGTCTCCAGTCTGAGGGATGATGCAAAAAAAAGAGAATGATCTCCCTCTACTTCCTTCTCAGACTCCTGCTTTCTGCAAAAGATCAAGACAGGCTGTCTGCACATCCCACACTGGAAGGAACACATTGAGTTTCTCATGTGACCATTTGGTAGCCCCCCCAAAAAGCAACCAACAATTTTATTTTAGAGCAAATTTGTTTCACTGTAAAAATGCCAACATCTCAACAAAAATGACTAATTTCCAGATGAACCAATTGAAATGGAATTGTGGGTTGCAGGAGGAGGGAGCAGGAAAAGTGAGGAAGAGAAGAATGGTTCAGTAATAAGTCTCAAAGGATAAATATTTCATGGGAGCATAGCATTCTGTAGGATATCAGTGTTGACTGCAAAAGTCTTCTGCATCTCCTGGGAAGCTGGCAATAATAATTGGCAAGAAGGTCTTCTTCAACCTGTTAAGAATGTAAGGACATTAAATGTCTTACAAAGGGAATAATTTGTGATACTGAAAGCTACTTGAATTCAATACATTCTTATCAGTAGAGTATGTATTTTAATCAGAAAAGCCTCCAAACCTAATTTGTCACACTGTAGTAAAAGCATGACCTGAAAAGAATGAAGTAACTGCTGATACCAAGAATGTTTCTAGAATTAATTAAATTAGCATGATTATTAAATGCAGGGAAATCAGACTAGCATTAGATGAAGTTGAGAATAAATTTGCAGAAAATATATCCTGTTTGTATTGTCGTCAGTAGGAGTTTCCCTTTTCTGAAGAGGCTCTAAATCTTAATTCCATATTCCCACTTTGTTTCAGTGTCACTGAAGTAGTAATTCTTCTTACCATTAGGTTTCATTCATCCATGCTTCTGCATATTGGAATAAATCTCCAGATGCACAAAATGGGTATGTTTTGAGGGTGGAAAGTATCATAATTCATGCTGTTTGAGTTCATAAGAGATCATGAGATTCCTCTTTGAATCAAGCAGATGTGAAGGCAAATCTCTGTATAATCTGAATGAAATAACATCCATTTCCACATAAAATTATTCAAAAATCCTGAAGAAAACACAGTTTATAAAATGGGCAGACTATTCATCTATCTGAACATCTACTTCACATCTGTAATACTTCTAAATAAGTTTTGAAGTCTTTAGTAAGAAAGTAAGAGCACCATGCAGGATCTTCAACGGAATAACCTAGGGTTCTGATTTTCTAATGCAATATGTTAGATTCCCTTAAGGGCTGTTCTGTAACATCTGTTTTTGTAACAGATCTATTAGTCAGAAGTGGGTGTTTTTTGCTCAATAACTGAATTGGAATAATCTATTATGGTACTCTCATAACAACTATTTCTCCTCTGTATTGTGGGATATCACCTAGGATCTTTCTTTATTGACCAAGACCACATTATGCTAGCTACTGCATAAACACAGAACAAAAAGATGATGAATGTCCATCAATTTTGCAGTCTATAACATGTCAGGTTCACTAATTCCACTTTCTTGTGTATAAGTAAATAACTGTGTACATTCAGCTGTCACACATGCCTGATCAGGCTACCTCAGCAACAGTCATGCAGAAGCTCTGCTGCACACGAGGACCTTCAGAGTAGGAAACTGTTCACTGCAATGCTGCATAGCTCCTTTCTTCAAAGCCTCTTTAATCAAGGTGAGAGGATTTAAGTCAGCTTACCAGCTATGCCAGCCCCTGTGTTTTATTTGTAATGAATACTACTTTGTCATGGAAATGTAAATATGGAGTCAAAGTCAGAATATGTTCTGTAGGACAACCCATTCTTTGTGTACCTCTTTCATAAAGCAGACCTTGTGATTTTTTGCTGAAAAGCTTTTTACAGTAAAGGTGGAGGCATGAGAAATATTTTCCAATTACAGCTCTGAAAAACTACAGCAAACAGGCTGGCTAATGAGTGTTTTGGTTATACAGCTGGAATCATAGCCATGAAAAACTCTAGTCACAATGTTCTTAAATTTTGCATTCCATATGTATTCAAATTACTTCAGTAACTCAAGTACAAAGTGTATAAATTCAGTCCTGGCTGAAGTGGGTACTGTGATGATATCTGTTTCTGATGGAGGTAAACATGGCCTAAAGCTATTTATCTGCTATTTATAAATAAGGCACAATTATTCCAGTTTTTAACAATCATGATTGCTTCTTCTATTAACCATGATAGTATAACCACATTCATGCCTGTTCATTAGATAATGAATTAAACTGAAAAGTAAAGCAAGATGGGTAAGAAAAATCTTTCTGTACTATTAAGACATCTGCATCATTCTAAAACTTGTAGTACCTATGATTCTGCCAACCTTCACACATTTAGCTTAAAACAGAAACAATAAAGGACAGAGGATGAAAGAGAAGAATCCACACCGCAAAACATCTTTGTGCACACTACATAATTTGATTCTACTGATACTAGAAAACCTTCATTTAAAAATAGGCTCAACCAAGATGTTTCTCTGGAGCACAAAAGCTGTTTGCTTTCCTACCCTCAAAGAGTCTCAGTGAACTTTATTTTTAAAGGAGTCTAAAGCTTCACATTAAGCAGAAAAGACCTTTTACTATTATATTTCTTAATAAGAGTATTTATCCAGGATAATTCTTGTTATAGATTTTTGCATGAGACAAAGAGAAGAAGCACTTTTGTTTACCTACACACTCATTTGCCATCTTTCATGGCTAGGAGAACCTGGATATTAAATTAAACTTTTAAATGCGGGGAAACTTACTCATAAAAAGTAGCAATCTCATTGAACTAGAAACATTTACTTTTAGCTAAGAAAAATACTCCAGTGGTAGTTGCCTATAATATTTTCTAAGACTGGCTAAACATTCAGAAATCTTGCCTAGATGGACTGACTTAATATTCACTTCAGGGGCAATTTCCCTTCTATGACAATTTTTAGGATTTTTAGTGATATACAAAGTCAGGCTGTTTATTAACAACCTTTTGATTTGTTTCTGTTTTTTTTATTCCTAAATAGAAATGGGAATTTGTGGTTGCAGATTTTAGCCTTCATGATGTAAGCAGTATCTTACTGAGTCAGTTTTGGGTACAGATGCATTTTAGGATTCATCTTTTTAGGAAAAACTGAGTCCTATAAGGTTTTTAAACAATTGTCTTTCCTTGTTGGATGCCAGGCAGGAGTAAATCTAGACTTTAGGGCATAATCCATTACAAAGACACTGGTGACGCTTCGATTGAGTTCAGTTTTGTTTATAAAGACAAGATTCAATTTCTGTGTGAAGTATATGGAATTCATCATATCTTCCCCAAATATTTAGCACTCATTAACTGAATTCAGAGTGAATTTTCTCAGAATTTACATATAAAGTCATAAACTGAATAAAGGATTAAAAGGAACTAAAAATGAGTCAGAATTTTAGCATCTGTATGAGCTGGTCCTTTGCCCCAAATAATCCAAACAAAGGAACAAAGCAGCCCTTTCAGGCTTATTATGAAAATTAATTGTGATTTTGTATATAGGCTATATTTGAAGACACTGCTAATAGTTGCTGTACCTATTTAATTGAAAGACTGGAAGAGGTCATCAACTCAGATGACTTTTAATTGGAATTGCGGGAGTAGGTTAAGTAATGACTATTTATCCTCTAGAGCTAAGTCAGTGAAAAAAAGTTCTGCTCTTTGTGACTCAGAGATAAGAATGAAGCCAGATACTCATGTTACCTCACTACCAGATTATAAATTCCTTCCCTGCCTGTTAAAGATCCTATGGTCGCAGCCCAGCTCATGTGTCAGTGCCTGATGGACACCTGGGGGCAGCAGTGGCTTAGTTGTAAGCTGCTTAAGCCTAAATGTTTTTCTTAAGCATGACGTTGCCATTACTGAAAAGCGCTGAATTGTTCAGAACTGTTCAATTTGCAGACTGGAGCCTTGTAAACTCAATCTACCCCTGCCCCTGCTAGCTTTGTTATGTATGCACATGGCCATATCCTGCATTATTTCACCAAAAGGCCTTAGCAGAAACTTGGATATGTATGTACTGTCTGTATATTCCATTTCAATCCCTGTGATCTTGCTAGTTTCCTGAAACATAACATATCATAAAAAAAAAAAAAGCAAAATAAATATGTATTTGGAGTGAAAGCAACCCATAGATTTTTCATGTGTTTGATCGTGGGCTTGAATGTTTGGAGAAATTACATAAAGGGAGGAGATTCCAGCAAAATTAACACCCCCACTGCCTGGCCCTCAAACCTTTTAAAATCTACTTATTACTACCTTCAGAAACTGAGGCGCAGGCAAATTAAATATCTTCCCCTCCCTGCCCCACATAAGCTGCAAATTCAGAAAATATATGGGCTTAATTTAACTCTCTTGATTGCATACTTTGATGCAGTCTGTAACTTTATCATTGCCTACTTTTTTCTCTTCAAGATCTCTGCCTCTTTTAGTGCACAGTATAAACATTACACATCTCATGGTGAAGAAAAAAAAATGGAAAAAGAGAAATACCATTGCACAAGACTGTAATATCCATTCAGATCATCATTGACTTGGAACCTGGAAAATTTTCTACGCAGACGTCTGTTCTTGAACTAATAGAGTAAGAGTCTGACATTTTGCCAGCCTGTGACTGGACAACCCTAAAGTAAGATGAGATGCTCCTGTGTTTTTTTATCACCAAGTAAATACTGAACTTCCAGACATTGAGTTACACTATGGTGTCTTTTTCCTTCACAATTCAAAGGTTGTGAAAGGGGAGATCAAGAACACAGAACAAGTAGACAAACCTTAAATCATAGAATCATTTAGGTTGGAAAAGACCTTTAAGATCATCAAGTCCAACCATCAATGCTGCCAAGTCCACCACTAAACCATGTCCCTAAGCTCCACATCTACATGTCTTTTAAATACGTCCAGAGATGGTGACTCAACCACTTCCCTGGGCAGCCTGTTCCAATGATTGACAACCCTTTCAGTGAAGAAATTTTTCCTAATATCCAACCTAAACCTCCCCTGCCACAACTTGAGGCCATTTCCTCTCATCCTATCTCCAGCATCCTGACGGAAGAGACCAGTGCCCACCTCACTACAACCTCCTTTCAGGTAGCTGTAGAGAGCGATAAGGTCTCTCCTCAGCCTCCTCTTTTCCAGACTAAACAGTCCCAGTTCCCTCAGCTGCTCCTCATGAGACTTGTGCTCCAGGCCCATCACCAGCTCCGTTGCCCGTCTCTGGACACGCTCCAGCACCTCAGTGTCTTTCCTGTAGTGAGGGGCCCAAAACTGAACACAATCCTCAAGGTGCGGCCTCACCAGTACTGAGTACATGGGGATGATCACTTCCCTGCTCCTGCTGGCCACAGAATTTCTGATACAGACCAGGAAGCCGTTGGCCTTCTTGGCCACCTGGGCACACTGCTGGCTCATATCCAGCCGGCTGTTGACCAACACCCCCAGGTCTTTCTCTGCTGCGCAGCTTTCCAGCCACTGTGCCCCAAGCCTGTAGCATTGCATGGGGTTGTTGTGACCCATGAAAAACTCTTCACAAAATTTTCTGTTATATTCCAAACCTTAGTTTTCTAGAAAGAATGTTTGCCAGAATTTTGCCAGAATTTTGAATCCTGTACAAAACAAAATAGCCAGCATGAGGAGAGAGACATATGGCTTGTAGAACTGAAGCTGTAATGCTTTCACTTGTCAGAGTTATAAGGCATGTTACAATGAGAAGTGATAATTGACCTAATATTACTAGATCTGCCTGAAATATTTATGTGTTTGTGTGTGTGTGTAAAAATGTTTTAAAATTTGTATAGTTCACTGAAAGAAACAAATATTTCAGATGTTTATGAGACTGTGATTTTAATTATCACAATGATGCTTAACTCTTTTCTATAGAGCTATAATCCTCAAATGACAGGTCAAGAGCCTTAAGCAAGTCATGAGGTGTTATGTCGTAGGAGACATAAAACAGCAGCAGCAACAGTTTGATTTCCTGTGAGCTGTTGAAAAGCTTAGGTCCTTCAAGGTGAGAAAGTGAGAAAAGACCGTAGTGACTGACAGCAAGCATTTGTTAGCCAAGGATCTGCCTTTCATTACTGGCAATTGGTCAGTTTCTCCAAAGAAGGGAATTAAACATAAATGCTTGCTGCCAGTTTTTATTCCCATTTTTCAAGACTCTGTTCTGGAGAAGCGAAGATGCTAGCATGGGGTATACCTTCACTATGTTGTGCAAAGGAGAGAGCTTGCAATGAGTTTTACTGCTAATGGAATACGTATACATTTACCTATACTAATACCAAATACTGCGCACATATGAGACAAATGAGAAAATCATATTTCGTTCAAGTTCCTAAATTCCATTAAGCAAAACTTAAAAGACTTACGGATGATGAAACTTTAAAATATGTTTGTCACATATATTGCTATCTCTATTGGCATGCCAGCAGAACGAAATCAAACCTCAAAACGCCTTGATGAGGCTTCCAAGAAACACTAACAAAGACTCCAAATTCCATCTTCATTTTAAATTTACTTTAGAGCCTGAAGAATCTTGCTCAGCTTTTCCAGGCATTTTCTCATGGCAGTAGAGTTTTGAAAGACAATTTTCCCAGCATTTCTCCAACTAAATTGCAAGCTTAGCAGCATTAAATTGTACATACTTTTGTCAAGCTTAATGGGGTTCAGTCTTTAATTTTAAATTGTATGAAAGCCTCACTCTGAAAGAAAACCAGCAAGGATGCTGTTTGAGGAATGAATGAAGATTTTTACCCTTTGAAACACCATACACAGGAACCTTTAATTTGTCATTTTATGTTTTGTTGTACTGTCTCTTTTAATGGTTTCTTCACTGGCTGCATATTTGTCACTTACATACTTCTTATTATAAGAAGTACATTGAAGAATGTTAATAACAAAAGTGTTATATCTTATTCTATGAGAATAAAAAAATTTGCAGTGTTCAAAAATGGTATTATGTAAGAACTCCCTTATGGAGGTAGCAGTAATAATAAAAAAATTAAGTTGCTTTGCAATTTGTATTTAAAGGAGCATTGAAAATTCTTCTTTCAGATTTCTAAATTTGACATGCTCATTTTTTGAGGACAATTAAGTATTTTCTGTTATTAAAATTGCAGAAATACTTGCAGAAGAATGCTTTTCTTACCTTAGTTCTTATGCATCCATGTAATACCTCTGTCAAAGATTTTGCTATTTTGACTTCAGTTTGTTTCATATTGTTCTCTAGAATATAAACCTCTTAGGCCAGTTAACTGACTTTTTAAACAAGGTTCATTTTAATAGCACTTGTTTCCAAAGAAATGCTTCTTAAGTATGCATCTTGAATTATCATGTCACAGTCTAAAAATAAGAATGCATTGTTTCTATGTGTTTAAATGTTAAAAAAAAGTGACATTTTTCCAGTGGCAATTTTGGAAAATGTACAGAATTGTACCATTTATATGGTACTTGGAACTTGAATTTCAGCTTGAAGCTGAAATTAGTTGGTAAATTCTTCATCATTTGTGAGCTCACTTTACTTCAAAACTTCGAATCAAGTAATTACTTATTCTTAGCTATGGTAGTCTTAAAATAATTCATCATTAGTCTGCTACTGTGTGCTGAACTAGTGGTTTTAGCAGGGGTCTAACTAAAAGATTGCAAAATACAATATGGAATTTTAAACCAAAAGTCATAGTAACAGCAGGGTAATTGATTATAAATTGTACCCTCTGCAGGAGTTGTAATTTCTAATAAAGAATAAGGACTCTATGTGACAACACAGAAAAAATGTTAATGATCCAAAAGGTATTGTCATTACTATAGCAGCATTAAGAAAGAAATACTTACATGCACATAATCCAATATTTTACCAAAACCAAAAATGTGTGTGAAGTTATCTAGCTGTGTAACCAGTCTTCTTATACTTAATGATAACAAAAAAATTTCCATTCAACTAAATACAACCTGTGGGTTTCAACTACATTAAGAGCTAGGTTATTTTTAAGTGCATAAATATGTGTTTTTGTAAATAATATGAGCAGAAAGGACTTATATGTGTGTCCTTAAGTCTTATGTTGTACTGGTCTCATGGGAGGCAGCAAGAACCTGTTAAGCAATTCATGTTTATATAGCGTATGCATAAAGCCTGCTTTTTTAATAGTGTTCTTCACCTAATGCAATGCTGTGTGTGCAAACACATCTTTCCACTTATCAATTGCAATTTTTCCTAATGTTGCACAGAGTTACCCTGATACTTAAATATATTATTTCACATGGTGAGACATACTTCCTAAACACAGATACAGTTTAGGATGGCCTTATTTACTTGACTGAATATGTACAGATCATCAGTCACTTTCTCATAGTGGGCACCACGATACACACAGACACTTTCCCCTTCCACAGCTGAGCTCTGTCTTGAGTGTCTGGGGTGTGATGCTAATAGCTTTTTTATCCTCTGGCATGTTAAAAAAAAAGAAAAAAAGAAAAAAAGAACAGAAGTAGATATAGAAAACCCTCTCTGCTTTCATCATTTTGGAATGCAAGGGGAACAGGGCTGTTGTATCCAAAGAGAACTCATTGAGTTTGGTTCAAAGATACAAACTTGCTTTTAGGGAGAACAAAACCCATATGCTTTGTCAGCCTGTTTGACAGTGTATGGCATGCATTTCGGACCTACTCAGGATGTCTTGCCTATGTCTGCAGACCTCTGAACTGTATCCAAATTAATTTCCTATATATATTTTTGGCTGTGTGTGTGTGGGGGGGGTGTTTGTGACATTAGTCACCTCCTGCTGCGTTGCCTTCCTCACAGCACATTATTGGTGAGCCACAGATCCCTAACCACTTTCACTGGAGGTGCAGAGAGGCTGGGGAAAGAGGTTATAGTCTAGCTGTCTTTCTTCAGCTGTGTGTGCATGTATTGAGCAGAGTTCAGGCAGATGCAAGTTGCTACAATAATTATAATCAAATATTGTTGGAATTAGTATTTTAAACATCCTACAAAGTGTAAAAATATTACATCATTCCGTCAGAAAATAGGAGAAAACTTTCCTGTGAAGGTAGTCAAACACTGGAAATGGTTGCCCAGAAAGTCTGAGGAATTTCCATCCATGCAGATGAGATATTCACATCCTGACTAGACATGGTCTACAGCAACGTGATGTAGCTCACCCTTCTTTGAGTAGCAGCACTGAGCTAGGTGATCACTAGAGGTCCCATCCAACCTCAGCAATCCCAAGATTCAATGCTATATTTATTTATTTGGGGGGGGCACCCAACACAAATGATGCATATTTCGGTGGTTCGTCACTCTGAATGGCTACTCCTAAATCTGAGAAAGAAGAGAATTCTGCTGCAGCACAGAAGAAAAGAATGAGCAAGAAGTTGGGTGCTTGTATGGTCTCAGAAAAATGGCCCTGATCCTGAAGGAAAATATGCATTGGTAGCATTGAGGATCTTCATAACAATAGAACCACAGTCTAAGAATATAACCAGCAGAGGGTATGTGCATTTGGTGAGAAAGAGGGGGAGAATATGGATGTGGCAGAGGGAGGTGCAATGGAAACAGAGGAAGCAGCTGGGTGTATTTGAATGTGTGATAATAAATGCATTAATATTTTCCCATGCTAATATAAATGCATTAATTATTCCATAACAACTTATATTGAAGCTTATTCATGACAACTTACTCAGCCTTACCTCCAGAGGTCTAGTGGAATCACTGAAGGGAAAAGTCTGATATATCTAGAGCAGGTTAGGAAGAGATAAAAAATGGAAGGAGCAGCAAAGACATCATATGATAGGAAGACAAAAGACCTGTTAAAGATATCAACAATTAACAAATGAGAAAGTAAGAAAAAATGGTAGAAAGTAACTGTAGACTTGCAGAAGGTCTAGGAAAAACTGAAGAGGCTTCTGCTTGGCATACTGAAGCAGAGGAAACCAGCTACATGACTAAAAGAGTGAAGTAAAACAGACAGAGCATAGTTGATTGTGTGATGGTGTAAGTGTTAGGAGGTAAGTCCTAGGGAGGGAAAAAAAGAAGCAAAGAAATTATGTCCTAAGATTCTGGGACATTTAAGCTGCAGGCAGGAGATTTGGCTGTCTAGAAAGAAATGAAAAGCTATTTTAAGCAATATTAAGGAGTAAAATTTGAATAGACATGGCAATAAATAAAGACATGAAAGCTTAAGATCTCTTATTTTAGTTCCTCATACAGCTCTACCTTTGAATTATTTTTTTGAGAGAAGCAGTTTAACAAAGTTATGTAGTATTACAGGTACAAATTGCCTTTAGGTCACAAAAAGAGGCAAGTTTTAGATAAACATATCTAAATCAACCCATATCATTGTCACTTACAGCACATTTGAAAAATCCAGCTCAGGGGTAGAGTCTTTTGCTTAAAATGAGAAAAAAAAAAATATCACATTATCTGTTCTTTAACAGTGCTGGAAATGAGCTTGTACCAAGCAAAGTCAGTGACTTCCCATATGCCTACCATCAACTTTTAAACCCCACAGTTCACTTTAGACACAGAGATTTTGTATACAATAAAAACATGAGTCTATATCCTATCTGGTCAGGCAGAAGTACATGGCATTTGCACAAGAACAGTATTTCTGGGATCTCAGCAAGTGACTGTAGAGTACTCTCCTATCTTTCCTTCCTCAGAAATGCACATTTTTGGACATGTATCTAATGCAGGCTGAGACCTGAATTTAATCCCATATTTCTTCTTCATCAACAACTGTAGTGAGAAGTCATACATCAAGTTGATTGAAATTTCATAATTTTACGTCTCTTCTTTGGAAGTAATAGATTTTATCTGTGCTGTTCCATCTCAGAATAATTATCAATTAAAAAATAATCAAGCAAAGCAAAGGATCTAAACAAAAATGTGCAAAAAAGTTGCCTTGCATGAAGAATGCTAACAAAATTCTTAGACTCACATAAAAACTGGAAGGCAGATGTATCTTAAAGAGTAGTAAGAAAGAAATGCGATCCCCTAAAACATGAAGTAAGTTACTAATGTTCTGCCTCCCCATCTATCCAAAAGCAAAGTGAGTCAAGATATTTTTTCTCATCAGTGTGAAGCACTGATTCAAATCTGGCTCAACATTAAAGAAAATAAAATTCTGAGCGAGTTCTAATGGACCCAGTTAAGTTTGCTGGCTGAACACCCTGCAGGTTGTGCACTCCACTAGAAATGACAAACACAGTCAACCAAAAAATTTTCACAGCTCTTCCTGCAGTACCAGAAGCTTGTAAGTTGCATTCACAGTATCATAGAATAACCCAATGTAAGAGAGATTTCTGTTGGCCTAAGCATCCATTCAGCTCTATTGCTGAAAAATGCATTCTCACACTGCTTGTGTAACATAAAATAATCACTATAAAAAGCTGGAAAATTTTAATGCAGCTCATGAGCAGAGGAGTAAACACAACCAACATTTGTAAATGCCGTGGCAACAAGAAGCAACCTAGACTTGTTGTCTTGTCCTGCTATGTGTAATAAGTCATTCATGCATTAAGAAACCAGGAAAGTTAAGAGAAAAAAGTTCTCCATTGGGATTACCCTTAGATTGGTTCCAAAGTTCCCACTCTTCGCCCCATTCACATACAAACCACACCATGTAACAGGTCAGATTTTGCCCTCTGGCCTTTCTCTTGCTATTCACTCTTCACAGTTGCTGCAGTGATGAATATCCCACTGCCTGTCTTGTGACTGCTCACTCAACAACACAGATCTGCAGTGACCTTTCATGTCTTTTCTCAAGCCAGATCCACGGGAGTCAGTGGAACATCAGTTGGAGCTGGTTCTTACCCTTAACGGTTGTATGAATTAACCAGCCCCCAGCGTATACGCAACTTTTCTCACAAGAAGTTATCTTATTCGTTGTCACTTCACCTGCTGGAACCATTTTACCTTTCTGTTTCCCATTATTCCACGATGTCACAATCCCCTGCTGGTTAGCAATTAATTTGGCAGAAGTTAAACCCCCTTGCTTTGCAACCGACCTCAGACAAGCCTGGGTGGCTGGGGGCGGCTGGGCTTAACTCCTGAGTGATGTCTGATCCGACAGGTTGTTGTGATCCGCTTTTGTGTATTCTCGGGAACAGAATTAAGACTCAAATGGAGTCAAATGCTAAACTACTTTATTTAATCACAAACAACAGCAACATAAGGAGGAGGAAAGAGAAGGGTAAGAGAGAGGGGGTGGGAGAGAGAGGTGTTATGATAGCACTACTGGGGAGTCCACCACCTCCCAGCAGACCACTCATCGGGCAACAATATTTCACCCAATTTTCTCTCTGGGTTGGTGGGGGAGAATGGTGTTCTTCTGCTCCCACCCCCCCTGGGGGAGAATGGTGGTGTTCTGCTCCCACAGCATCTCTGCTCATCTTGCCTTCTTGTATCCACGCCTCTCCCTTTGGTGCTGTCGTGCATGCCCAGTACCTTCCTTGGAGGATCCTGGAAAGTTCGGGAGGATCCAAGCTCCCCCCTCCACATCTTGCTGACCCTGGGACCGGGCACATGCACGGAGGTGGTATTTTTAGAGACAGTCAGCAGGATGCAGAGGTGTCCGAACTTGGGTTTGTGGTTTATAGCTGTCAGCAATATTGAGGCAGATCTTTGCAATACCTTACAGAGCTATGTTGTCAGCAGTGTTCAGGCAGATTTTGTAATACCTTAGGATATATAAAAATGTATCAGTTTTCTGTATTTGGTTTGTATGTGCCTTTTTTATAAGTTCTAGGATAGATCTCTTGATCTTTCCCACCAGGATTGTTCCATTTGTGTTAATTGACCTAAAACCAGAGAACTGGAGAGAGAAAGGGAGTGAATAAATCCATAGTCTAATAGGTGAGTGGGTACCTCAGCTGTGGACCACTCTGTTTCACATGCTTGTTGTGCCAGAGTATCCCGTATTCCAGGGAAATGTCCTGTCTCTGGATCATATATTCTTAGTATTTCAGTGTTTTTTCAGGTGACCTGATGAAGGAAAGGGAAACTACAAAATATATTGAGTTTATCCTGATGTTGATGGCAATACTTTGGAAATGACTAAGATACTTCTTCCACCAACCTCTACACACAATATCTGGGTGTTTATTCAAGTTCCTGGTTTTATATGAAAACTGAAAATTATATTGTTGAAAGAACCTGTACTGTGCCTGCATTCTGCTCACTGTTTCAAGCTATGTTCCTCTGTGGAGATAAGAAGTCTGAAGTGGTACCTGAAATGCTGTATGCTGAGAACTGATATTTGGCACAGAATTAGCTTTTTATTTAGAAAGCTTACAGCAAGGAACTTCACCCACTGAGCCAAGCTGCCTTCAGTGAATGAACTAAGGATATATGTAAAAGAGGGACTCCTAAGTAAGCTGCTTTCCAGCTAGGTCTCCATGCTTCTTGGGAAATAAGCTCTAGAATTACAGCAGCAGCTGCACCTATAAAGTTAACCCATTCCTATATTTTTCTTTGTTCTGTTAAAACACCAAGAAACACATTATCTCTGTAGAGCTGACTAAAGTCGGGTAGTTAACATGCCTGAAAGCATTCTCTTTATGGAAAAAATTGCTGTAATATGCTATACTTTCAGAATACAAAATGGGTTTTGTTAAGTTCTCATGTTTGTAAAGCAGTGATACTCTAAGGCAATTGGTAAATTTTCTGCCATGTAGTATAACATGCATTATAGGTATTTAATATTTAATTTTAGTATAGGATGTTCTAATATGTATCACTATTATATTCATAATATAACTTTGATGTTTTTGCAGGTGATAAGGATATAGGGAGTTCCACCAGGGCACAAGCTGAATAGATGACAATTCTCATCACCAGTCTGCAAATAAAGCACTGAAAAAAATGCTATATTTGTAAAGGAAAAAAACCAACAAACCCAGCCCTTTTTCATTTTACATTGCATTAATTAAATTGTAAATAGCATTCACTCTGAACTTTTGTATTCACTAAGATCATAGCAGTAGATTCCTAAAAGACAATCTTGAGCACCCTTCATTGAACATCCAGCAAATAAATATAACTTTCCTTCTTCTAAACTGAAATGTAAAGTAAGAATTGAATGGCTCATAACGCAGTTCCTGAGTTAATAAGTAGAATTTCTATAATATCCAGCATGTTTTCAATTTTACTCTTTATAGCAAATCACATATGTAAAACATCTATTGGATTCAAGCATAATAAAGTTCATCCGCAATCTGATGAAAATTCTTACTCTGATATTCCTTGCATCTAAAGCTTCTGTTTTACTCTTCACTGTATTAAGGAGACCTCAAATAATTTTTAAAACTTCAGAAGCTTTACAGAAAAACCTTTCCTTTTATTTTTTTTTAGAATTAAAATGCACACTTTCAACTCATTACTGAATAACTGAAAAAAAAGTGTTTTGTCCTTATTACATATCTTTAAGCAGTGTGAATCCCTCGTGCTGCTTGTTCATTACAGTGTTTGTAAGGAAACCCATGAAGTGCATTTCCTTTCTAAGTTTCTAAAAAAACACTACAAAAACTGAAACATATTTCTAAATCAAGGAAGGTAGAAGATAGTACCTCTTATCTAAAAAATAGAAATTGGTCAGTGTATTTAAAGAAAATAGGTATAGATTAAAAACCTGGAAAGCAAAAGTACATTGATGCAAACTTTTTTACCTGTAATTGATCAGTGCTGTTGAAATGGAACCATCTTATTCTTCCTTCAGTTTGACTAATATGGAGATTTAGATTCTAGCTGTATTTCCCCAGATTTTGTTCTGTTTTGTCTTAATCTTATTCCAATTTCAACAACTTTCTTGTTTTGATGGATACCAATCTGAATGTTTAATACCATATTCCTGGCACCAAGACTTTATATTTGATGCTTTAGAGCAACTGATATATTTAAGTACATTTACAGAGACTTTTCCTAAGCTTTTCTTGCTAAGGAAAGCTGTGCTACTCTTCTGTGTTATCTATTAGACATATCTAACTGTTGTATACCTTTTCCTCATTGAACATTTAGGATTTTCATATAGATATATAGTTTAAAGGATGCATATGCCATTTTATTATACTGATCCCTTACATTGCCTTTGAAAATGCTAGATATAATATCTGATATATTTTTCTGTCAAGAGCACCTGTCTCTAAAATGATGATGCACTAGTAGAAATAAACATGTAGAGAGAGCAAAAATACAGCCATTTACTTTGCTTGACAATAGAAAGTTTAATCTATGAGAGTCATCTCACATGTCTTTTCTATATCCAATATTGAAGTCTATGAAGAAAGTAGAAATCTTAAAAAGAAAGACTAGTGCTATAAGCCAAATGGGACACTGGTGTAGTGATTACAAGGATAATAAATATGTGCTTCAGAAAGAGATGATTTCAAAATACAGTGATGTCAGCTGTCTTCCTGACAGTCCTTCTACATGTGTCTCATGGTTAAAGACTCCCTGCCATGCAACTGTTTGGCTCTCACGTTTTTTGTTTAGTTTTTTGTCTGCACCACATGAAATCAATTCCAAACAACAACATAAAATATTTTTGAAGGCAGAAAACAGTCACAAGTTTTAGGCACTTACTACAATTTTGCTATTTACAAGAACACATATTACAATGACATATAAATGCAGAGTCCAGAGGGAGTGCTGAAAATCAAGGTTTTGGGTCTTATCTAACCATAAACTTGCAAAACACTAAACCAGTTCTGTTTTTCACTCTCCTCATCTTTTAGAAGGAAGTAATACTAAGTAATAGGAATGCTGCAAGTTTTGCTTATCTGATACTCTGAATAGCTTTAGTATTCTTAGAAGTAAGAAAATGTTCTTATTTCTTATAAGATTAAAAATTCCATTTTTCTTAAGAATGTATGTCTCTCCAGTAGACTAATTGGCTCCATATGGGAACAGCCTGTGCAAGAAGCAGTGAAGAAAATGGCATAAATCTAGGGTAATGTTAAAGAACCCAACAAATTATTCTGAAATCGTTAACAAATGTGATCTTTTGCTGTGGGATGTTTTCTGTGGTGTGTTTCCCCTTAGCACTCAGATTGTTTACTGCACTCAGGCATATGCAGTTCTGTTCATGTGCATTTTCTGAGAAGCCTGACACCGAGAGCAGAGCTTTGTCTAGCTTAGAGACAGCTGCACCAGCAAATGCTCTGCTTCACCTCAGTGCAGCATATTGCAGTAGAAAATTGCTCAGGAATACATCAACATAATTATACAACAACAACTGTCTCTAACTTATTCACAGCTGGAAACCTCACACCACATCATCTAAATTTTATTCCATTATACCAGCATTCTTCAATGTTTTTAACTGATAGATCACCCAACCTTTTTAAAATACACACACAACTTCATGCCTCTACTCTTAAGGAGCAGCTGACAGAGCTGAGCACTGCTGTCCATCATGTATGTAAATAAAAATTTATTATTATTTAAAATCGTGGTTTATCTCAAAATTAGAAACAGTTAAGCGCAGAATACCAAAAAAAGAATATGACACTTGGGCTGCCATGCCAGAAGTTACCCACAGCAATCATGAATGAGCTCCCAACTTTCTTTCAGGGCACTTGCTGTTTTTCTGATTGCAATATTTTAATGGATTACCTTCTCCTGCCTTATGAGTAACTTGTGACTTATGGACAACGGGCTAAATAACACTGCAGATGTACTAATGAGCTTCCAACAAGAGAAAGAAAATACAGGTAGCATCTGGAATTAGGTGGGAGTGGGGAGAGGGATTTAAGCCTATTGGAGGGAGGAGGGTGAGGGAGACAATTACAAACCACATGCAGATGCTTAGAGAGGTCCATGCTGGCATCCTCATGCAGTTAATGAGATGTTCAGCTGACAGTACTTGAAGTTAAGTAAGCCTCCATAGTTTTTAGGATATGTTGGCTTATAGTCCCATCAAGGGGAATAATTATTGTCTTCAGGGGAAGTCCTGAGCCTACAAATCATATTGGTTTGTACAAAATACCGGGTTCAGTTCTTTGGATTCTCAGGGACCTTGGAGGCAAGTGACTTAAAATGTACATCTACCATGCTAGAAGAGAGAACACAAGATTGAAATCTCTACAGGAAAAGGGAGTCCTTTGCAAACATGTTTCGTGTGCCAAATGGCCATGAGACTCCCTGCTTGTATTCATAAAAGCTGCTACTTAACTTGGGAAAGAAAATAAAAGACAGGCCTTTTTAATTGTTCTTTTTTTTCTCAGTAAGGAGAGGGACCAGTGCCGCCACTTGGGGAATGGAATACTTCTTTATTTGTGTGAAAAGTGTTACAAATATGTTTGGTTTTGTTAACTCCTCTCCATTTCTTGCCATTGGAGGGCTGCGAAGAAGAATACTTCTGACTGAACCCTTGAAACAGCAGTTTTAGACCTGGGAAGAGGCATTACAATTATCACCTGCTTTTTGATGAGGAAGCAACACAGAGCAGAGCTGCTGCTGCTGCAGTATTTATTACATGACCGTATGTGAACTGCAAGTAGGAAAGGGAAACATGCTGTGCAAATGTCTGCTTCTCCTTTCACTCCTGTTATATCTGTGCAAAACTCCAATTCTGTGTAGAAGGAAAAAGGCTTCTAAACTGACTCTAAAATTCACAGATACTTTAGCAGTTCTTTTAATCTTTCCTGAATCCCTGAAGGTGAGGTCCAAGGCTGCATATTCAAAATAAACAAAAAACTGTAAAAGAACCATGAAGGACAGCCAAATAATCAGCCAAGGGGGAATTCTGAAATATGACACAGGTATAAACATAGCTGGAAAGGGAATAACTGATTCTGCTAAAGCTTAATATGCTCTGTACTGGAGGCACATGTTCTTAATTTCTAAGCTTCTCAAAAAAAGCTGTAATAGGCTATACCACCACAACTCACAATTTCTCTGTACCTGTAACTTATATGGATATACTTATTAAGTATGTTCTGAGTTTACACATTCATTTTCATTAATTAGGTTGGCTCCTTAAAATGCTACTTTATTAATCACTAGTTACTAGTGATAGCTTTTGTCTGGTAAGTATTTTGAGAGCCCTCTTCTTCAGACCGAACAGGGCATTCAAAATAATGAGCAATTTATAGAATGGTATTAATATTCTGGTAAAAAAGCTGAAGATAAGCTATTTCAAGGTATTTATATGATCACACACTAGAAACTGAAAACTGGAGCTAGTTATTTTCTGAATGGGACACCCTCATGGGAAATCTGAGTCAGGGGGCAAGGAGTGGTAGCAGCTATGACCATCCCCGTTGCAGGAAGCTACCAAACACTGCTCTACAGTGCCTGGCAATATGTGAATCCATCACTCAAAGTGGAATGTTGTGAATGCTTCAAACTCTAGGCGCATTCAAATAGCTTAAATCACTGTTACAGTTCATATTCTATTACTTTAGTAGAAGTGTAAAAAAGTGAGACCTGAATTCTTATTCCTTAATCAGTGACATACGCAGTATGTAAGGTCAGGGATATAGACAAGTCAACACAATAAGGATGGCTGTTCTAATACCTTAGTAGGAAGCCTGAAGGCCAAGCTATGTCCCAATAAACTTTTGCTTCACACCAGGGCAGTAGAGGAACAGTAGCACCAGGAACAGACAGATTTAACTGGATAAGTGCAATGTTAGCTGAAATTCCAATAGAGAAAACATCTGGTTTGCAGCTATATACATTGGAATTTCTGCTATTCACATCTTCTGTTTCTTAAGCAAATTCTGGTTTAAGTATGTTCTGCCTTCTTGGCCTTTTTGTTTACTTGACATTGACTTTTCTGTATTCTTTATTTCACCTATTAAATTATACAGGCTACTGTGAACTGTTGAACTGCAGCTATTTGTGGCTGAGTGATTGTTGTAATTTGAAGTGAATAAATAGAGCCCACTACAGTTAAGGCTGAATTTTGATTACCATCCTTCACATGTAGCCAGTAAATTCATCCAGGACTCAGCTTAAATGAAGTAGGATCTGTGTTGACAAAGTCAAACACCATCTTCCTTTTTTCTATTTAAGTTTGAACTCTTGCATTTGAGTTTCTAGCACTGGCACCAGTAGCTAACCTGCCATTTTCTGCTGACAAGGATTCTTCAGCATTTTAATCATCAGCATTTTTTAAATTCATTAATTTCTACTGCTAAAACCCATAGAGAACACAAGAGATACACATATATGTATGTGGTAGAGGCAATTTTAAAATACAGAACAATAATATTTAAAAGTGTCCCTTATTTGTCACAACCTGGATCTCACTCGATGAAGCTTATTTGATAATGTGGTAAATTTCACAACTATGTTTCTTTTCCTTTGATTACCACCTGGTCCCAAGATGTAAACACACACAAAGGCCTAGCAGAGTGACAGACATGTGAGTGCCTTGGAAATATGGCATCAATGTCAACCTTGCCTGAAGTATCGTTGAACATGTTATTTCCTTACAGAGTAACTGAAGGCAATTGTAGTGAAAATTTCTTCTAAGTCATTTCCCATCAGAAATTGGGTAAATGAGGTTTTGGACCTCTAAACAGTGGTCCAATTTTTTTTAAGCACTGGTGTAAGCCAACAGGATTTCCCATGTTGCCAGTGTATGCATTCTCCTTCATGCTAACACCCCTCTCTAGACTAAGAGCATATACCATTTTGACCTACGAATAGGTGTCCTGGTGTGATGGGTTGACCCTGGCTGGATGCCATGTGCCCACCAAAGCTGTTCTATCACTCCCCCCTCCTTCGCTGGACAGGGGAGAGAAAAATATAACAAAGGGCTTGTGGGTCGAGATAAGGAC
>JANZLQ010000079.1:35967630-35979888 GCA_026212715.1 Elanus axillaris
CGTCCCGGCGGCCGCGCCGCCTCGTCTCTGCCCTCCCTGGGTCTGGCTCCGCCGGCCCCGGCGCGTTCGCTACTGGCTTATCCCGGGCAGAGGCGGCACCTGTGAGCAGCTGGATGTAAATAAGTTTTCTCTCAAAATACATAAATCCGGGGTGCCTGGGCATCAAGCTTAGTTTTCTTTTGGAGTTGTAGGAGGTGCTTCTGGGTGAGCCGAAACCGTGGAGTTACCGCGCCGGTTTAGTAACTTGCTGCTCTTTCGGTTTCGTTTCTTTTCACTGCATTGAGAGTTAAGATGTCTTTGTGCGAATAAAAGCAGCTGGAAAGGAGCAGCCTGTGCGCTCCCTTGAAGGCATCTCTGGAAAAGTTCTAAGTGTGGCAGTGGTGCGCAATTGGTTCCCGGCAGAAACGTCTTCCGAGTGGCTTCAGCCTTTCTCTTTGTACGTGCATGCTCACAGGACGCCTTAAAAACAGATCTGAGATGACAGACACCTCCTGAGCTTTCAGCACTGGGTGGGGACAGGACAGATGACTTGGTTCAGGCCGAGGTGATATAACCTCTCCTGTGTTGTTGACGTGGGCCCGGGGCACAAGGTGGGAGTAGAGGAGCCCAGGGGACCAAACAAAGTGACAAAACAGATGATCCTGTCGTTGACAGTTCTTGAAGGGCTACAGGTACAGAACCAGGCAGAGTCTGGCCATGATAAATCTCTCTTGGCAAACTGAAGTCATGTAAATTTTATTTGCAGTCTGACTTACTAGCTCTTTATGCTTTTTTAGACTACATTCATGTTTGAGTGTTCCTGAGTAATGTATTTTAATACTAGTTTAATCACAAAAGTAGATATGCTGAAAGCATTGCTTATGCCAAAAGTTTTAAAACACATTTGTATCAGGGAACCAACATCTCCTACATGTGTTGCCTACCCTCCCGCAGATAAGCATCTCTACTTGTTGGAAAGAAGATAGTTTACTGTTTTATGTTAATGTGAAGCAAATGAATTTGTAATATCTTTAGCTGAGCATTAATAGTGTATCATTAATGTGAATTCATGGCTGGAGATCAAGGATGTAAAAAATAATAATCTGGAAACCCATGTTTGATATCATTAGGTTCTTCTGATGAAGGTGTTAAGGTGCTTTTAATACGTGATTAACCCAGAGAAGATGTAAGAAAGTGTTTTTCTATGGAGTTCATTAGTCAAATAAGGTATTTTATGTAAGTTAATTCGGAGGTGACCATTTCACGCTTCTCATAATTGATCACTTCTGTATTTGAGTCTTTCAGTTCTCTTTTAGAAATGGTTCTGCCTTCCAACAAGCAGGTTGGACTCCTTCAAGAAGTGCAGCTGATGTCTTCTGTATGGTATATTTGTTGTTCAATGTTTGTGTACAGCAGCTCCCATTTAGGACTCTAGATATATCTGATACAGTAACCCAATCTGAAGTCAGAATAGGGAAGTAACTCTAGAAAACGCCTGTTAACTTTTTAGTTAAGAAATGTAAGCTTTCAGTTTTATCAGTATGGATGACGTGGTGTAAGAAATAAAGGGTGATGTCATTATATAGAAGAAAACCAAATGAATTTATTTAAATATGAACAGAGGGTAGAAAGTGGAGAGTACCAGTAGAGAAATTTAAAAAAAAATTGAAGAACTTTGATTTCTCTCTCAGACTTTGAAGAATAGTAGAACTCAAATGGAAAGTAACTGATGAAGGTGGTTGCCTGTTTTTTTTATTAATGGATGGAATGTTTGTTGAAGTCGGATTAAGGATTAAAATAATGCTTTTGAGTACTTAAAATACATTGTTTTATCAGTTTGAAAGTGTAGCTTCTAAATGACATATATTCTCAATTTATAAAATTATCACAGGTTTTGCTTTCTGGGTGGGTTTTTTGCACCCTCCCTCCTAGTTGTGTCCTTAAGGGACTTTGTATTCCTGTAATGCATCTCCTACAAGAGAGAAAGACGTGGTGCTCTAGCCTTATCTTCTGTACACTGGTATAGTAGTAATGCAGTTATACATCAGCTTAGGGTCTGCTTCACAATTCCTGACTGAACAGTCTGTTTCCTGCTTTGTTACTGCAGTTCCTGCACTTCCCTGTGATTCTCATGTGGCTGTCATATTGCTAGACCTCTCTCTGCCTAGACTTTATTGAAGGAGCTTATTCAGACTAAAATACGAGAGGCTGGATCATCTCTTTAGATGTAATTGCAGGGATCTTGGTATCAGTGGGAGTGCATCCCTGGCATTTGGAAGTGGAAGCTTGCCATTTGGGCTGCTGACAAGTAAATACAGAAATGAGATTTTGGTGAGCTGCTTCTTTGGTTTGTGAAGGATGTTTTCATTTCAATTTTTATTCTGATTGTTTTGTCACATCAGATAGGTAGGACAAAGTGGAAGAGTATGACCAAGTCTGTCAGGTTGCGCAAGGCGTTCTCCATTTACCCCTCCAGTTTGGAGTAACAAGCTTCTGGTTTTTGATTTATCTGTGACTAACTTCACCCTGTTGAATGCATTGGCTTTACTGATTCGAAGAACTAAAATACAAATGCTGAACAAATGACTATGAATTGAGTTACTGGCTCAAAGCTAGTAAGAACAATAGTATAAGTAAATTCCACTGGAATTAAGTCAGTTTCTGTTGGCTGCATTACCCTGATTTTGGTGAGCTTCAGAAATTGAAGTAAATGATGCCATGGACATTTTGTTACTGGTTATGCAATCTTGTTCTATCTGAATTTTGGACACTGCTAGTATAAACCTTAGCATGTCATTCAGAATATTCATACTATGTACTTCATGTACATGTGTACATGTAGAGGCAACCTATTGTCAGTAAAAGAATGCCATACTAAGGAAGCTTTTTAGCAAAATACAGTACTGTACTGTCTAAATAAAGTGCTCTTATGGGAGCAGTCCCCAGTTGGGATATCTAGGGAGAAAACACACCTATGTACCTCTTTGAGAATTAATAGTGTAATAGTTTCATGTTCTTGGATGCTATAAAATGCCTCAGCTATTGTGAAGCCCAACACCTCTGTGCTTTTTAGAAATGTAATGAAAGCATTCTGAATGTTAAAACTGTACATCTTGGAAGTTTGCCAGCCTTTTTTATTCATTAAACTGTTTTACACAGTGAAGCACAACTGGTATATACCCAAAGAATGACAGGTTTTTACCCTTACTGATAGCATTTTTCTTTTTAATACTCACGGTGGTGCAATACTTCATAAAAATACAGCATGGTGAAACTGAGGGAGCATGATTAAATGTTATGAGACTTTACTGAAACACCTTTGTCCATTAAGCTGATTTCTTAAATTTCTTGCTTGTAGGATTTAGATTGAATCGCTAGTAGTAAGCACATTGTTCAAATTGGCAGTTTGGGTATTTACTCCTTTGTGGAGCACTATTCCACACAAAAATTATTTTTCCTGTTAAATCTGAATAATTAGAGATAAACAGTGTTGCTGTCTCAAGGTTACCAGTGTTATTCTGAATCTTCCCATCATGTGAAATTAACACTGAGTCTGAGCCATTACCACCAGTGATTAGCTGCTGTCTTTAAAAATGAATCACTCTTGGTTATATTCATGCTGAGAAGGAATTTTTGCTGTTCTGAGTTTGCTGGTACTGATCCTCCAGGTTCTAGCAATCTGGAAGGTTTTGCGTCCAGAGAGAAGTATGCTAGGCTAGAGCAATAGAAGCTTAATTATATAAATAAGACTTTAGTACTGAAGATCCAAACTTAACCACTGGGCAATGAACTTGAGTAATTATCTGTCCCATCAAGAACTATGTGAATTAACTAAGTAGTCTGTGCTTTTTAGAAGAATTTCTCAGTGTCATACATCTTTCTACATTTTAGGAAGAAAACTTCAGCAATGGATAAATCAGCTTGTAATTTGGTGTAGTGTAATACGCTTGTTATATATTATTTCTGTAAGAAGTAGTTCAATTAGACATTGCAGTACTGTCTAAAGCTGAGCTTTCAGAATGTGGCAGGGCATATGGCAATTGTTTTGTTGGATGCTCTTCCTACCCTCAATGGCCTCAGTGTCAAAGACTGAATGGTGCTTTCATATTTTACGCTCCTCAGAAGATTCCTGCTTCATAAGCTTGTTCAGTCTACACAGGAATGTTCCCAGCAGAAAAAATGATGTGGCAAGACATTTTAGACTCAGAGTCAACCGTGTGAAGTGCCATGCAATTTACACCTGCTGTCTCAGGTACTGCTTTACTTATTTCTTGTGCTTTAGTGTAAGTCTGTGACAATTGTTCTCTCTTCACACCCTTCATGTCACTACTAGTTCAATAAATCCCAGTTGCATCCTTCTGCAGATGTTTTGACTGCAGCTTAGAGGAACCAGTTTCAGCATTCCTCCATACCTTCGCCAATGTTCTTTGTCCTTCTGTGGGCCTCTTTCATTTGTGCGTCTGTAAAATAGACTATTCAACAGTGTGTATTGCTTAAAGCATCTGAACAAAACAAGCAGTCATGGGATAAAAGGGAAAATCTTCATGTAGATCTAATAAAAATGGTTAGAACACTAGAAGCAGAGGGTTAGCAAGGCAGGCACATCACATGTTTTTGCAGTAATATAATGACAATCTTTTTCCTAATGGGGTGTATCTTGGAATACGCTTTTGTAAACCACTGCTGAATGCTAAATTGGTGTCTTGCATGGAACTGTTTTATCCAGGATCACATTCCTAAGTAGTAGTCATCCTGTATGAGGAATTAAAATAGTTTTTTTTCATGTTTGCATTAAATTAATCTACGTTATTTTTAATCTGCCATTTAATTTGTTTTACTGATGCCATCAACTTCTGATGTTCTTCACCATTGCCCTCTAACTTTCCTAACATGAATTGCGTTTTGTCATCAGTGAACGTTGTCACTTTGCTTTCACCCTTTTTACAGTTTAGTTATGAATGTGTTGAACTACATAGGCCCCAGGACAGAGCACTGGGACTTAACTAGTAACTTCCCTCTGCTGTGAAAAGATTGTTGTTGTTGTTTTTGAGAACTTATACTGTTTCTTTTTTTACCCTTTTTTTTTTTTTTTTTTTTTACTTTTTGATTTTTAATTCCTGTGAAGAGTTTGTACCCTTTTCTGCTTGCATTAAGAGCCTCTGGTGAGGGTCTTTGAGTACCTTTACTTGAATTTTCAGGAGGCTTATTATTAATGTGATCTCCCTTACATATACATGTTCTTTTGAGAGCTCCAGGATTTTTTTTTAAGGCACAATTTCTGTTTACAAAATCAGTGCAGGCTTTTCCATTCAGAGCTTATTGTGGTTCTGAGACCTGTGGAATGTGATTTAGCCTAGCTTTTTCTTGAAAGAGTGCATCATGATCTTACTGCCCAGTTACAGTCTACTTAAGGTATTTCTTTTGAAATGGAAATACAAGTTTGAACAATGTATGAGCTGAATTAATTATGATTTATATTCTAGCTCACAAGGTACATCTGAAATGCTAAAGGCTGTGCTGTTTTGGGAAGTGCTTTTACTTGTGTTCTCTGTATTTTTTTGCACTGCATAGAAGTTACATGTCTTGGGTAATTGCTTCATGTGACAAAGGCAGCTAAGGTCTTCAGGGTGCTTTTTGCACTTGAGTGAATTCTTGCCAGTTGCAACAAATGGGCATTTGTGGGGAACAGTTGGAATTAAGATGGTTCCTAAATACTTCTGTTTGAAAATTAGAAAGAGGAAAACACACAATATGCCTAGAGAGCTACCTGGGTAATACATGTGGAGAAAAGTGCATCCATAACGTAGTGAAATGGGTTGGTAGCATAGTATTTGTGCTAGAATAAGCTAGAATGATTAAATAGTGATGTAGTGAAGCATACCGGCAAAAGTTTGCATTTGAAATGGTTGAATTTCAGGGGGAAACTAAGAAAATAGCAGTGAAGATAAATGTGGAAAGGGAATGCACTTTATAACTTGGCATGAACTTTAAGGTCTGAATGATTCATACATGAAAGTATGTTTCTCGGTGTTTTACTAATTCTGCTAGTTCAGTTCTTTGTTTTCTTGAAAACATGAGTTTACATAGTGAACTGCAGTGCAGGTGGTTGTGTAAAAAAAAAAGTACTTGTAGCAATTAATTTTTGTAGAGAGAGAATGTTTCTGTAGATACTTTTTTTTAAAAGAAAGTAAGAAAACTCTTCATACTAATGCATTTGAATGTTGGTTTACATACTACAGAAGGACAGTGAGTACTGTTTGCAAAGTAGTCTCTGTACTGGGAGTAGAGCAAGCCACTAGCAGGCTCTCCTGAGAGACCCTACTGCTTGGTGGGAAAGGATTTCCCAGAGGAAGGTGAGGGTGTAGAGAGGCAAGTTCCTGTGATTGTCTGTTCAGCAGCCCAGTTTGAGTTTGGTTGTTATCTTTGTGAGAGAGAACAGGTTTATTCCCCTGGAGAGGTACCAGGGAGTCTTTTCCTCAGGGCAGGATCAGCTGTGAGGCCTGAGCAGGTTGCTTAGGTCTTTTGCAGTTGGGTATTGAAACCCTTGGAGGTCTGATAACATGTCTATAGCTCTGGGCATGCTGGGGGCAATGGGCTCTGCTGCTTTCACTCTCATGGGAGGAAAAAAAGCATGCTGTATTTATCCATTAGAGTCTTTTTCTTAATCTGCCTGGCAGGACTATATGGCCCACATAAAAATTTGAAAAGTCTGAAAAGGCACTCTGGAGGGCTTTACGATTTGAACAATGAGAAGTGGTTTTGTTCTGAAATAGGCACATTGCTTAAGAGAAACAAACTGTTAAGCATGTTTGAAATTGGATGTTAAGATGTTTTTTCAGCCATTCGAACAATTTGTTAAATTACAGACTTCAATTAACAGAGATAGTTACCTAAAAGTTGTGTGAATAAATTAATACTGTCAATTCTAGGTTTGCTCTGAAGATCTGGCACTGGCTATAAAATTGAATCTTGCTGTGAAGTATATTAGGGTGAATTGTACTAGCTCTCCTTCAAAATGTCTAAGATAAGATATTCTTTTCTATGAGCATTTCCTTGCCAGATGGATTTATGATCTTGACATCTTCTCATGGGTTTATTAATGTTCAACAGCTGTGTTCTGCTTTAAAAAAAAAAGTTTGTATTGCATTCCAGTAGTTCTCCTTATTGTCTTCAAATTAACTTTTGGGTTTATTCTGCCTCAAATAAAGGCAGAAGAAAAAATGTTTTTTTTAGAATTGGGTATGGGCAAGAAGAAGCATAGAAAGAGCAGAAAGGCAAAACTGGATAAGTAGCAGATATTTTGTTAGAACTTCTAGGACTTCAGATTTACAATGATGGCCTTAAACTTTTATTGTTAAGCATTTGAGATTATGTAATGTTTTGCTCATTATTGATTATGCAATTATAATAGCTTGACGAGCAGCTGCATTTGAAAGCAATAGTAATACTCATACATAGTTTCTCAGCCCCCACACTGGGCTGTCATATGAAGAAGATATGTGTGGATAGAAATTAAGCCTATAATTTAAGACTTTCTTGAGGGCACTTCATTTTTAACATTGAGACTTTAAAATCTGGGGGTGGGTTATGATGAAGACAGCTTGTATGTTGACCATATCTGCACTATTTCTGAAATTCTAGTTAAATCTTTTTAACCATAAAGAATTCAGTAGGTTGTCCCCATATTGTCTAGTTCGATGCCTTTGTGCTTCGAGTTTGTAACTGTTTTTCACATGTGTATCGCAAGTTCGTTCTTTATATAAATTGCATGCAGTTGTGTTCTGTTGCAAAGTGTTTTCTCAATATCAAAATGAGCCATAACCATTACTTCTGGGGTAGCTTCATCTTAAAATCAAGTGTGAAGTGTATTTAGAAAGCTCTTTGATTTTGAAATGAGTAAAGAGGTTTTGTTGCTTTTTTTATCAGTGGTCCAGACTGTTAAGTGATCAGTCATAAGCTATTTTCTTTTCCTGAAAATAACTTGATTGATTAAACATTGAAAGCTTTTGTGGTAAGAGCTTTTAGGAACTACAGGAAAGATGGGCATCCAGAAGTAACTATCTGCATTGGTCCATTTGACAGTGTCAGTGAATTTTCCTGGTTGGATTGTTTCAGTTTCCTGATAAAGCCATTTCTACAAGTGTTCTTGAATTAATCTAGACATTTAGGGCTTTCTCAGAAAACAAAGTCATCAACTACAGTCTTATGCAGATCATAGATTGGTAGCTATTGGTATATCTGATGTGGAATGGTTGACTTCATTTTGACAGGTGCATGTTCCTTTCAGGATTTAAATTCTACTTTTCCAGGTTATATCTTGAATCTAAAAGGCTATAGAGATTTATGGGTTTTTAGTACAGTGCAGCTATCTGTAAGCTGCATGATACTGCCGAAAATGATTTGCAGACTGTTTTAATCTCCAGGAATTACTCATTTAGGCTCAGTACAGCAAAAATTCTTTTCTTTCACAGTTTTTAAATGACTTCTGACAAAAAAACATGCATGCCGTTTTGAATGTGTGTGTACATCATCCTTCTGGTGAACCATGTAAATCTCAGATCAAATTTGCATGTCATAAACATTATTAAAAAACCAAAACAAACACTCCAAAACTTCATTTTCAGTGGCATTAGAACTGGTTGTTGAATGCAAACTAGAGGTTTGTGGCCCAACATCTTGCTTAGTGATACAGAGGTGGAAAGGAAGTAAAATACAGGCAGGAGAAAGGCTAGGGAGTTCCGTACTCTCTGCTGCAAAATTTGCCTTTTCCAGAGGAAGCTCCTGTGGAAGGGATCTTCAGACTTCAGTGTGATCTGTGTTAAGTGCTAGTCTGAGTGACATATATCTTGGCAAAAAAATACTCTTGAAATTGTTATCCCATTACATTATGGAGAAGTACTCGCAGTCGTCTTATATGAGGAAGATTTTTGCTCCCCCTCCCCCAGTCTTTGGAATCTTTGCTATTTAGAGATAAAAAATTGCATGGTAACCTATGGAGAAATGTTAATAATGCTTGAAAGTTATCAGCCTCTCAGAAATAATCTTTGATCTATGATATTATCATATTGTTTCCCAGGAGAAAGAACTGTTTTCTTCAAATACTCAAGCTTTGAAGCAAGCTGCGGTGTAGAAAATAATTTGAATCTTATTAGCAAGAAAAAATGCTGTCTGTGTTACTTTTAGTTTGCTGCTACAGGCTTTGATAAACTGACAGATGTAAAAATTACTATAGATCTTCGCACTTAGGCTGTCCAGGCAGTAGGGATTTCTTTAAAAGTCTTTACTATAGGTGGTTAGCTTAAATGAATCATGTAATACAAGCGTTTTCTAAACCTGTACTTCCTACCATTCTAGATAAAAGGTACTGAGCAGGGGAGAAGCACCACATGTCTCTGCTCTGCTCTTCTTTGTAGGCTGTCTTGACTTTTTTTGAGTTCACTGGGAGACCCTGAGTTTCATGTTCTCCATACTCTCCTCCTGCTGAAATGACAGTCTGGTTGATACTTGTCACTAGATGGTATCTCTTTAACTGAATTGTGCCTTATGAGATTGCCCAATGTGCACGAGAAATGTCCTTTTACATTTTGGGTAAACTTCAGGTATGTATGGGAGTATCAGATCAGAGAGCTGTACTGCTCCTTTCTAAGAATTGCCAACCCTGTGGGAGTGTAATGGCTTTGGATTTGCTAGAAACACTGAAAAACAATCTTCTACAGGGTAGGTGTGAGGGGAAAGAGTAATTTTAGAATCCAAAAACTTTGTAAAACAGTTACTATGGCAAGGGGCACATAGAAATGAAAGAAAGCAGCAGTTCTGGTTAAATCTGCTTTTTGTCTAAATGAAAAGATTCCAGATCTCTTGTCAGGGATTGAGTTTTTGGGTCTTGAATGGCAGCAGTTTCAACAACATCGTGAGCACTTCTATAGTTTGCTAATTCTTCCTGGGATTACTTGTTAACCAGCAGAATAGCTCCTGGGTCTCTAGTCTATGGGCACACAGGAGCAATGAGATCAGTTGGTCAGCAGTCAACAGAAAGCAGTTGTACAGATGGCATAAGCTGCCCCTTATTTTCTTGTACTTCGGCGGTTTCAAATAAAGAAATCGGTGCTCTTCTGATTATGTGCATTGTCATAGTCTTGTTATGGTGATGTGATCTTTGTAAAGCAGATCTGTTTTGTTGTCACTTATGGAGGTAGCAGGGAGAGTTACACCCTTTGTTACACTGCTGTAGAAGGGTTGTGAACAGTGATCAATGGGGAGGAAGCCTAAAGGCAAAATGGAGGTGAGAGCAGTACAGAGCAATGTCAGCAATGGGGAAAATGGTTCTCTTCAGTCAGCAAGCATTTGAGGGAACAAAATTCCTCAAGTTCCCTGGCGATTTTTAGTTGTTCTGTAATAACTTTTCTCCACCCTTGTTTGGCTTATTATTATTCCCAAGGGCTTGGTAATAGGTCATCCTGAAAGTGGTTTATACTCAAAATACGTTTGTAAGAGATATTTGCACATGTAATGAACTGGATGTGTACAACCAATGCATGTGTTTTTCTTTCTTAGCAACAAGGTATTGGTCGGCCAAGTGTGTACCATGCGGTGGTGGTCATATTTCTAGAATTCTTTGCCTGGGGGCTCTTGACAACTCCAATGCTAACAGTAAGTATCACTGATCAGCTGTCATCTTGGCAGTAATGACAAAAGTTAATTTGCTAATTCGTAGTGATTGGAGCTTTAATTTATTTTACACATCCTGCTTACCTCATTAATTGAATTCCAGGAGTCTTAACATTCAACACTGTGCAATAGTAGTATACTACAGCTGAGATCTGGACAGCTGAAAGACTAAAAGATAGTGAAAAATAAATTAGCAAAACACTGTACCACTCTAACTTTTATTTGTCTTCTATAGTAACATCAGTTTAGTGTACTGATGAAGGTCTCTGTGGAAGTTCCGGCTTTTTTTAAGACTTCATAGTTCAATTCATCTTCCAGTCATAACAATTAAATAAACTATGCATCCCATAGTAAACTTTGTACACTATTGTGGGCTGGCTGTTTTGCCAGCATGTAACTTGAAGTAAAATGTAAAGGCTTTCATGTAAGAAATGGATTTTATAACTATTTAATCTGCTCTGGAATGCGGTTATTTTCCAGATGAATAGATAATTTGAGTGTTTGGTAATAGGATATGAAGCCTTTCATCTGAAGACATGGGTCTTAGTCATTGAAATCAGGTCTGCCTGAGAGAAGTCATCCAAAGTCTATTAGTCCAGTTTTTTATCAGATAATATCTGACAGCACTTGGAATACATGGTGAGCAAGTTTTGTGGCATTTAAAGACCTTGGAGTTAATTATTTTCCTTTCCCAAACTCCAAGTAACATCACCTACATAACTCTTGAGAGGTGGTTTTCTAACCTTGCTAAAGACAGTCACCAATCTTTTTAATGTAGCTTAATAATAAAAAGTCCCTATAAACAGTTCACAGATTTCTGTAAAGTAAATGTTTCGTTAGATGACCAGCCTGTCATGCTGTCTTGCCAATGTAAAAATATGGGGAAACTTACTGGGTGGTCTTTTTTTCTTAACTGAAATGCTCAGCTACAAGTTGCCCAAGCTTGACACTTATAATTTAAAGAGATAATGTGCAAATAGTAATTCTTACACAGTCTTCACCTCCCCCCTTTAATAAAACCACATGGTAGGTATGTCCTTCATTAGTTCCTCAGTAGTGTACTCAAACTGAAATAGTTTCATACGACTTTTTACTGTTAGTCATATGCAGCTGAAATGTTAATTCTTGAAATTGGTATTGTTGTGCTTTAAGCCCAGCCGGTAACAAAGCACCATGAAGCCGCTTGCTCACTCCTTCCCTCCAGCCCTGGTGGGATAATGAGGAGAAAATACAAAGAAAAGCTTGTGGGTTGAGACAAGGACAGGGAGAGATCACTCACCACTTATGGTCATGGGCAAAAGACAGGCTCAACTTGGGGAAGACATAAAATCAATTTAATTTACTACCAATCAAATCAAAACAAGGGTAATGAGAAGTAAACACCAAATCTTAACAACACCTTCTCCCCACCCTTCCCTCCTCCCTGGCTCAACTCCACTCCTGGTTTTCTCCACCTTCTCCCTCCGCAGCAGTGCAGGGGGACAGGGGATGGGGGTTGCAGTCAGTTCTCCACACATTGTGTCTGTGCCCCTTCCTCCTCAGGGGGAGGACCCCTCACTCTTCCCCTGCTCCAGCGTGGGGTTCCTCCCACAGAAGACAGTCCTCCATGGA